>CM060673.1:520723-540723 GCA_030686955.1 Odontamblyopus rebecca | reverse complement strand
ATCATGGTCTATGTAGTTCCCTCTGTTTCCTGCACTGAACCGGAGCAAAGGATCATGGTCTATGTAGTTCCCTCTGTTTCCTGCACTGAACCGGAGCAAAGGATCATGGTCTATGTAGTTCCCTCTGTTTCCTGCACTGAACCGGAGCAAAGGATCATGGTCTATGTAGTTCCCTCTGTTTCCTGCACTGAACCGGAGCAAAGGATCATGGTCTATGTAGTTCCCTCTGGGTTTTAGCTGTTTCTGCATCAGAACTGTTCATTTGAGCAAAGACACTGGGGATTCAGATATTGTGGCTCCAGATTATTGTGAGCAGGTTTATGTAATTGTTAAATCACTGTAATCTGATCAATAATTATGTTAATTGACCGAAGAAAAATAAACAAATTCACAAACCAAATGAACAAGACCGAGCTGGAGAGAGAGCCTCAGTTGACTGTAAATGTCACTCCTTTGGTTAGAATATCCCAGAGTACGGCATTAAACGCATCTTTCTGTCTCCATGAAGAATGTTGTGAATCTTGCAAAAAGTTCCATAATGGGTCTTTAAGCTGGATGGTTTAAAGTGACATCATCACTCAATCGGGGCAACGTTGTTCTTGTTGTGTTTCATTTTCTACAAAAGAATTTCTTTCAGCGTTTTTGTCTCCCTGATTCTGCGGTTCCCCAGCTGTGGCACGTCGCAGTCATCATGTTTGGTTGTTTTATCATGTTTGGTTGTTTTATCATGTTTGGTTGTTTTATCATGTTTGGTTGTTTTATCATGTTTGGTTGGTTTATCATGTTTGGTTGTTTTATCATGTTTGGTTGGTTTATCATGTTTGGTTGTTTTATCATGTTTGGTTGTTTTATCATGTTTGGTTGGTTTATCATGTTTGGTTGGTTTATCATGTTTGGTTGTTTTATCATGTTTGGTTGTTTTATCATGTTTGGTTGGTTTATCATGTTTGGTTGTTTTATCATGTTTGGTTGTTTTATCATGTTTGGTTGTTTTATCATGTTTGGTTGTTTTATCATGTTTGGTTGTTTTATCATGTTTGGTTGTTTTATCATGTTTGGTTGTTTTATCATGTTTGGTTGTTTTATCATGTTTGGTTGTTTTATCATGTTTGGTTGTTTTATCATGTTTGGTTGTTTTATCATGTTTGGTTGGTTTATCATGTTTGGTTGTTTTATCATGTTTGGTTGTTTTATCATGTTTGGTTGTTTTATCATGTTTGGTTGTTTTATCATGTTTGGTTGTTTTATCATGTTTGGTTGTTTTATCATGTTTGGTTGTTTTATCATGTTTGGTTGTTTTATCATGTTTGGTTGTTTTATCATGTTTGGTTGGTTTATCATGTTTGGTTGTTTTATCATGTTTGGTTGTTTTATCATGTTTGGTTGTTTTATCATGTTTGGTTGTTTTATCATGTTTGGTTGTTTTATCATGTTTGGTTGTTTTATCATGTTTGGTTGTTTTATCATGTTTGGTTGGTTTATCATGTTTGGTTGTTTTATCATGTTTGGTTGTTTTATCATGTTTGGTTGTTTTATCATGTTTGGTTGGTTTATCATGTTTGGTTGTTTTATCATGTTTGGTTGTTTTATCATGTTTGGTTGTTTTATCATGTTTGGTTGTTTTATCATGTTTGGTTGTTTTATCATGTTTGGTTGTTTTATCATGTTTGGTTGTTTTATCATGTTTGGTTGTTTTATCATGTTTGGTTGTTTTATCATGTTTGGTTGTTTTATCATGTTTGGTTGTTTTATCATGTTTGGTTGTTTTATCATGTTTGGTTGTTTTATCATGTTTGGTTGGTTTATCATGTTTGGTTGTTTTATCATGTTTGGTTGTTTTATCATGTTTGGTTGTTTTATCATGTTTGGTTGTTTTATCATGTTTGGTTGTTTTATCATGTTTGGTTGTTTTATCATGTTTGGTTGGTTTATCATGTTTGGTTGGTTTATCATGTTTGGTTGGTTTATCATGTTTGGTTGGTTTATCATGTTTGGTTGTTTTATCATGTTTGGTTGTTTTATCATGTTTGGTTGTTTTATCATGTTTGGTTGTTTTATCATGTTTGGTTGTTTTATCATGTTTGGTTGTTTTATCATGTTTGGTTGTTTTATCATGTTTGGTTGTTTTATCATGTTTGGTTGTTTTATCATGTTTGGTTGTTTTATCATGTTTGGTTGTTTTATCATGTTTGGTTGTTTTATCATGTTTGGTTGTTTTATCATGTTTGGTTGTTTTATCATGTTTGGTTGTTTTATCATGTTTGGTTGTTTTATCATGTTTGGTTGTTTTATCATGTTTGGTTGTTTTATCATGTTTGGTTGGTTTATCATGTTTGGTTGTTTATCATGTTTGGTTGTTTTATCATGTTTGGTTGTTTTATCATGTTTGGTTGTTTTATCATGTTTGGTTGTTTTATCATGTTTGGTTGTTTTATCATGTTTGGTTGTTTTATCATGTTTGGTTGTTTTATCATGTTTGGTTGTTTTATCATGTTTGGTTGGTTTATCATGTTTGGTTGTTTTATCATGTTTGGTTGTTTTATCATGTTTGGTTGTTTTATCATGTTTGGTTGTTTTATCATGTTTGGTTGTTTTATCATGTTTGGTTGTTTTATCATGTTTGGTTGTTTTATCATGTTTGGTTGGTTTATCATGTTTGGTTGTTTTATCATGTTTGGTTGTTTTATCATGTTTGGTTGTTTTATCATGTTTGGTTGTTTTATCATGTTTGGTTGTTTTATCATGTTTGGTTGGTTTATCATGTTTGGTTGGTTTATCATGTTTGGTTGTTTTATCATGTTTGGTTGTTTTATCATGTTTGGTTGTTTTATCATGTTTGGTTGTTTTATCATGTTTGGTTGTTTTATCATGTTTGGTTGTTTTATCATGTTTGGTTGTTTTATCATGTTTGGTTGTTTTATCATGTTTGGTTGTTTTATCATGTTTGGTTGTTTTATCATGTTTGGTTGTTTTATCATGTTTGGTTGGTTTATCATGTTTGGTTGGTTTATCATGTTTGGTTGGTTTATCATGTTTGGTTGTTTTATCATGTTTGGTTGTTTTATCATGTTTGGTTGTTTTATCATGTTTGGTTGTTTTATCATGTTTGGTTGTTTTATCATGTTTGGTTGTTTTATCATGTTTGGTTGTTTTATCATGTTTGGTTGTTTTATCATGTTTGGTTGTTTTATCATGTTTGGTTGTTTTATCATGTTTGGTTGTTTTATCATGTTTGGTTGTTTTATCATGTTTGGTTGTTTTATCATGTTTGGTTGGTTTATCATGTTTGGTTGTTTTATCATGTTTGGTTGTTTTATCATGTTTGGTTGTTTTATCATGTTTGGTTGTTTATCATGTTTGGTTGGTTTATCATGTTTGGTTGGTTTATCATGTTTGGTTGTTTTATCATGTTTGGTTGTTTTATCATGTTTGGTTGTTTTATCATGTTTGGTTGTTTTATCATGTTTGGTTGTTTTATCATGTATGGTTGTTTATCATGTTTGGTTGTTTTATCATGTTTGGTTGTTTATCATGTTTGGTTGTTTTATCATGTTTGGTTGTTTTATCATGTTTGGTTGTTTTATCATGTTTGGTTGGTTTATCATGTTTGGTTGTTTTATCATGTTTGGTTGTTTTATCATGTTTGGTTGTTTTATCATGTTTGGTTGTTTTATCATGTTTGGTTGTTTTATCATGTTTGGTTGTTTTATCATGTTTGGTTGTTTTATCATGTTTGGTTGTTTTATCATGTTTGGTTGTTTTATCATGTTTGGTTGGTTTATCATGTTTGGTTGTTTTATCATGTTTGGTTGTTTTATCATGTTTGGTTGGTTTATCATGTTTGGTTGTTTTATCATGTTTGGTTGTTTTATCATGTTTGGTTGTTTTATCATGTTTGGTTGGTTTATCATGTTTGGTTGTTTTATCATGTTTGGTTGTTTTATCATGTTTGGTTGTTTTATCATGTTTGGTTGTTTTATCATGTTTGGTTGGTTTATCATGTTTGGTTGTTTTATCATGTTTGGTTGTTTTATCATGTTTGGTTGTTTTATCATGTTTGGTTGGTTTATCATGTTTGGTTGTTTTATCATGTTTGGTTGTTTTATCATGTTTGGTTGGTTTATCATGTTTGGTTGTTTTATCATGTTTGGTTGTTTTATCATGTTTGGTTGTTTTATCATGTTTGGTTGGTTTATCATGTTTGGTTGGTTTATCATGTTTGGTTGTTTTTTGTCATTATTTTTCTTCAGTTTCTTTGTAGGTTTTGTGTCTGTGTTCAGTTTCATGTTTATTCTGTAAGTGAAGCTTTGTCTTGTTTCTAATGTTTCCTCCTGGTCCAAAGCTCAGGCCTGTTGTGTTCGGCTCTGAGGAGTTCACACTGGGCTGAAGGTAAAAGCTTCACTTCAGTCACTGAGGAGGAAACCTGCTCCTTCTGAACCGTCCACATTCTCCTCTCACAGTGTCACTGATGGTTATTGTGTGATGCTCTGCTGCAGCCGCGGGGCCCACAGGGGCCCACAGGAGAATGTGGACGGGTCTGATGCTCTGCTGCAGCCGCGGGGCCCACAGGGGCCCACAGGAGAATGTGGACGGGTCTGATGCTTTGCTGCAGCCGCGGGGCCCACAGGGGCCCACAGGAGAATGTGGACAGGTCTGATGCTTTGCTGCAGCCGCGGGGCCCACAGGAGAATGTGGACGGGTCTGATGCTTTGCTGCAGCCGCGGGGCCCACAGGGGCCCACAGGAGAATGTGGACGGGTCGCTCAGAATGTTCTAGATCTGGTTTTGAGCTCATTTGCATATTGTGAGGGTTTGAGCTCATTTGCATATTGTGAGGGTTTGAGCTCATTTGCATATTGTGAGGGTTTGAGCTCATTTGCATATTGTGAGGGTTTGGAATTAAATTGTCAAACTTTGAGTCTTATTGTGTCCTGTTGTCACTGTTGCCCCTCTCACGCTTCTATTCATCATGTGAATCCTCCTCCCCGGCTCCTCCTCCTCCTCTCTCCTCCTCCTCCTCTCTCCTCCTCCTCCTCTCTCCTCCTCCTCCTCCTCCTCCTCCTCCTCCTCGCCCCTCTCCTCCTCCTCCTCTCTCCTCCTCCTCGCCCCTCTCCTCCTCCTCGCCCCTCTCCTCCTCCTCCTCCGCCTCCTCCTCCTCCTCCTCTCTCCTCCTCCTCTCTCGTCTCCTTCTCTCCTCCTCCTCCTCCTCGGCTCCTCCTCCTCCTCTCTCCTCCTCCTCCTCTCTCCTCCTCCTCCTCTCTCCTCCTCCTCCTCCTCCTCCTCCTCCTCCTCGCCCCTCTCCTCCTCCTCCTCTCTCCTCCTCCTCCTCCTCGCCCCTCTCCTCCTCCTCCTCTCTCCTCCTCCTCGCCCCTCTCCTCCTCCTCGCCCCTCTCCTCCTCCTCCTCCTCTCCTCCTCCTCCCCACTCCTCCTCGCTCTCCTCCTCCCTTCCTCGCCCTCTCCTCCTCCTCCTCTCCTCTCCTCTCTCCTCTCCTCCTCCTCGCCCCTCTCCTCCTCCTCCTCTCTCTCCTCCTCCTTCTCCTCGCCCCTCTCCTCCTCCTCCCCTCTCCTCCTCGCCTCTCTCCTCCTCCTCCTCGCCCCTCTCCTCCTCCTCCTCTCTCCTCCTCCTCCTCCTCGCCCCTCTGCTCCACCTCCTCCTCCTGCTCCTCCTCCTGCTCCTCCTCCTCCTGCTCCTCCTGCTCCTCCTCCTGCTCCTCCTCTCCTCTCCTCCTCCTCCCCTCTCCTCCTCCTCCTCTCCTCCTCCTCCTCCTCCCCTCTCCTCCTCCTCCTCCTCCTCCTCGCCCCTCTCCTCCTCCTCCCCTCTCCTCCTCCTCGCCCCTCTCCTCCTCCCCTCTCCTCCTCATCGCCCCTCTCCTCCTCCTCCTCTCTCCTCCTCCTCCTCCTCCTCCTCCTCACCTCTCCTCCTCCTCGCCCCTCTCCTCCTCCTCCTCTCTCCTCCTCCTCCCCCCTCCTCCCCCTCTCCTCCTCCTCCTCCCCTCTCCTCCTCCTCCTCCTCCTCTCCTCCTCCTCCTCCTCCTCCCCTCTCTCTGTTCTGATATGTCTGTGTATGTTTTACTCATCAGAATCTTGGAACGGCCTCAGAGGAAACTGCTGTTGTGATTTTGGGCGCTACAAAAATTTATTGAATCCTGTATTCATCCTGTACTCCCTGGACTGAGGTTCCCTGGACTGAGGTTCCCTGGACTGAGGTTCCCTGGACTGAGGTTCCCTGGACTGAGGTTCCCTGGACTGAGGTTCTCTGGACTGAGGTTCCCTGGACTGAGGTTCCCTGGACTGAGGTTCTCTGGACTGAGGTTCCCTGGACTGAGGTTCCCTGGACTGAGGTTCCCTGGACTGAGGTTCTCTGGACTGAGGTTCCCTGGACTGAGGTTCTTTGGACTGAGGTTCTCTGGACTAAGGTTCCCTGGACTGAGGTTCCCTGGACTGAGGTTCTCTGGACTGAGGTTCTCTGGACTGAGGTTCCCTGGACTGAGGTTCTTTGGACTGAGGTTCTCTGGACTGAGGTTCACTGGACTGAGGTTCACTGGACTGAGGTTCCTGAACTGAGTTCCCTGGACTGAGGTTCTCTGGACTGAGGTTCCCTGGACTGAGGTTCTTTGGACTGAGGTTCTCTGGACTAAGGTTCCCTGGACTGAGGTTCCCTGGACTGAGGTTCTCTGGACTGAGGTTCTCTGGACTGAGGTTCTTTGGACTGAGGTTCTCTGGACTGAGGTTCTTTGGACTGAGGTTCTCTGGACTGAGGTTCTCTGGACTGAGGTTCTCTGGACTGAGGTTCTCTGGACTGAGGTTCTTTGGACTGAGGTTCTCTGGACTGAGGTTCTCTGGACTGAGGTTCTTTGGACTGAGGTTCTCTGGACTGAGGTTCTCTGGACTGAGGTTCTCTGGACTGAGGTTCTTTGGACTGAGGTTCTCTGGACTGAGGTTCTCTGGACTGAGGTTCTCTGGACTGAGGTTCTTTGGACTGAGGTTCTCTGGACTGAGGTTCTCTGGACTGAGGTTCTTTGGACTGAGGTTCTCTGGACTGAGGTTCTCTGGACTGAGGTTCTCTGGACTGAGGTTCTCTGGACTGAGGTTCTCTGGACTGAGGTTCTCTGGACTGAGGTTCCCTGGACTGAGGTTCTCTGGACTGAGGTTCTCTGGACTGAGGTTCTTTGGACTGAGGTTCTCTGGACTGAGGTTCTTTGGACTGAGGTTCTCTGGACTGAGGTTCTTTGGACTGAGGTTCTCTGGACTGAGGTTCTTTGGACTGAGGTTCTTTGGACTGAGGTTCTCTGGACTGAGGTTCTCTGGACTGAGGTTCTCTGGACTGAGGTTCTTTGGACTGAGGTTCTCTGGACTGAGTCTCTCTGGACTGAGGTTCTTTGGACTGAGGTTCTCTGGACTGAGGTTCTCTGGACTGAGGTTCTCTGGACTGAGGTTCTTTGGACTGAGGTTCTCTGGACTGAGGTTCTCTGGACTGAGGTTCTCTGGACTGAGGTTCTTTGGACTGAGGTTCTCTGGACTGAGTCTCTCTGGACTGAGGTTCTTTGGACTGAGGCTCTCTGGACTGAGGTTCTCTGGACTGAGGTTCTCTGGACTGAGGTTCTTTGGACTGAGGTTCTTTGGACTGAGTCTCTCTGGACTGAGTCTCTCTGGACTGAGGTTCTTTGGACTGAGGTTCTCTGGACTGAGGTTCTCTGGACTGAGGTTCTTTGGACTGAGGTTCTTTGGACTGAGTCTCTCTGGACTGAGTCTCTCTGGACTGAGGTTCTTTGGACTGAGGTTCTTTGGACTGAGGCTCTCTGGACTGAGGTTCTTTGGACTGAGGTTCTTTGGACTGAGTCTCTCTGGACTGAGTCTCTCTGGACTGAGGTTCTTTGGACTGAGGCTCTCTGGACTGAGGTTCCTGCAGCACTGACAGGTCCAAACTCTGCAGCTCGTCTGATAATAAGACTCAGAGACGTGAGCAGCTCCTAAGACCAGACTGAAAACTCACCTGGTTCCTGCATTTAACAGTAACCAGACGGTTCCTGTTGGGTTTTATTGTCGTCCTCACACTGTGATGTAAATGTTTCTTCTCTCTTTCCTTTGTGAAGCTCTGTGCTCTGCTGAAGTTGTTTGAAATGTGCTCTAGAAATAAACTTGAACTGAATTGAAAAAGTCCAAACTTTTTCTCCGTTATTTGAGGCCTCGGTGGAGTTTCTGTTGGGCTGGTTTTTCCAGGTCTCCGGTTTCCCCTTGGAGCCCCCGGGCTGTCAGGTGTCATCATCCGGAACATTCCTCTGGGCCCGAGGCTGAAAACACCGACTCTTCAGCACAATGTTCAGAATGTTCAGAATGTTCAGAATGTTCAGAATGTTCAGAACGTCGTCGGCCCGGTTTGACGCCCTGGTTCGACGCCCCGGTTTGACGCCCTGGTTCGACGCCCTGGTTTGACGCCCTGGTTCGACGCCCTGGTTCGACGCCCCGGTTCGACGCCCCGGTTCGACGCCCCGGTTCGACGCCCCGGTTCGACGCCCCGGTTCGACGCCCTGGTTCGACGCCCTGGTTCGACGCCCTGGTTCGACGCCCCGGTTCGACGCCCCGGTTCGACGCCCTGGTTAACGCCCTGGTTTGACGCCCGGTTTGGCGCCCTGGTTCGGCGCCCTGGTTCGACGCCCTGGTTACGGCGCCCTGGTTTGACGCCCTGGTTTGGCGCCCTGGTTCGCGCCCTGGTTGACGCCCTGGTTTGACGCCCTGGTTCGCGCCCGGTTCGACGCCCTGGTTTGGACGCCCTGGTTCGACGCCCTGAATTCGACGCCCTGGTTCGCGCCCGGTTCGCGCCCGGTTTGACGCCCGGTTGACGCCCTGGTTCGACGCCCTGGTTCGACGCCCCGGTTCGACGCCCCGGTTCGACGCCCCGGTTCGACGCCCCGGATCGACGCCCCGGTTCGCGCCCGGTTCGACGCCCGGTTCGACGCCCTGGTTTGACGCCCTGGTTCGCGCCCTGGTTTGACGCCCTGGTTCGCGCCCTGGTTCGACGCCCTGGTTCGCGCCCTGATTCGACGCCCTGGTTTGGCGCCCGGTTTGACGCCCTGGTTGACGCCCTGGTTCGCGCCCTGGTTCGACGCCCTGGTTTGGCGCCCTGGTTTGACGCCCTGGTTGACGCCCTGGTTCGACGCCCCGGTTTGACGCCCTGGTTCGACGCCCTGGTTTGACGCCCTGGTTCGACGCCCTGGTTCGACGCCCTGGTTCGACGCCCCGGTTCGACGCCCCGGTTCGACGCCCCGGTTCGACGCCCCGGTTCGACGCCCCGGTTCGACGCCCCGGTTCGACGCCCTGGTTCGACGCCCCGGTTCGACGCCCTGGTTCGACGCCCCGGTTCGACGCCCCGGTTCGACGCCCCGGTTCGACGCCCCGGTTCGACGCCCTGGTTCGACGCCCTGGTTTGAGCTGATTTGCATGTTGAGCGTTTGGAGACTCAGGTTCACACAAACAATTTTTAAAAAACAATATTTCGATGGGAACATTTTCTGAAAGAACCTCGGACAGAAAAGAACCTGCAGAAAGAGTTCGGACGAAGGAGACGTCTCCTGTCCCCTGTCTCCTGTCTCCTCTCTCCTCTCTCCTGTCTCCTGTCTCCTGTCTCCTGTCTCCTGTCTCCTGTCTCCTGTCTCCTGTCTCCTGTCTCCTGTCTCCTGTCTCCTGTCTCCTGTCTCGTCTCTACTCTCCTGTCTCCTGTCCCCTGTTTCCTGTCTCCTCTCTCCTCTCCTGTCTCCTGTCTCCTGTCTCCTGTCTCCTGTCTCCTGTCTCCTGTCTCCTGTCTCCTGTCTCCTGTCCCCTGTTTCCTGTCTCCTCTCTCCTCTCCTGTCTCCTGTCTCCTGTCTCCTGTCTCCTGTCTCCTGTCTCCTGTCTCCTGTCCCCTGTTTCCTGTCTCCTCTCTCCTCTCCTGTCTCCTGTCTCCTGTCTCCTGTCTCCTGTCTCCTCTCTCCTGTCTCCTGTCTCCTGTCTCCTGTCTCCTGTCTCCTCTCTCCTCTCTCCTGTCTCCTGTCTCGTGTCTCCTCTCTCCTGTCTCCTCTCTCCTGTCTCCTGTCTCCTGTCTCCTGTCTCCTCTCTCCTGTCCCCTGTCTCCTGTCTCCTCTCTCCTCTCCTGTCTCCTGTCTCCTGTCTCCTGTCTCCTGTCTCCTGTCTCCTGTCTCCTGTCTCCTGTCTCCTGTCTCCTGTCTCCTGTCTCCTGTCTCCTGTCTCCTGTCTCCTGTCTCCTGTCTCCTGTCTCCTGTCTCCTGTCTCCTGTCTCCTCTCTCCTCTCTCCTGTCTCCTGTCTCCTGTCTCCTGTCTCCTGTCTCCTGTCTCGTCTCTCCTCTCCTGTCTCCTGTCCCCTGTCTCCTGTCTCCTCTCTCCTCTCCTGTCTCCTGTCTCCTGTCTCCTGTCTCCTGTCTCCTGTCTCCTCTCTCCTGTCTCCTGTCTCCTGTCTCCTCTCTCCTGTCTCCTGTCTCCTGTCTCCTGTCTCCTGTCTCCTGTCTCCTGTCTCCTCTCTCCTGTCTCCTGTCTCCTGTCTCCTGTCTCCTGTCTCCTGTCTCCTGTCTCCTGTCTCCTGTCTCCTGTCTCCTGTCTCCTCTCTCCTGTCTCCTGTCTCCTCTCTCCTGTCTCCTGTCTCCTCTCTCCTGTCTCCTGTCTCCTGTCTCCTCTCTCCTGTCTCCTGTCTCCTGTCTCCTGTCTCCTGTCTCCTGTCTCCTGTCTCCTGTCTCCTGTCTCCTGTCTCCTCTCTCCTGTCTCCTGTCTCCTGTCTCCTCTCTCCTGTCTCCTGTCTCCTGTCTCCTGTCTCCTGTCTCCTGTCTCCTCTCTCCTCTCTCCTGTCTCCTGTCTCCTGTCTCCTGTCTCCTGTCTCCTGTCTCCTGTCTCCTGTCTCCTCTCTCCTCTCCTGTCTCCTGTCTCCTGTCTCCTGTCTCCTGTCTCCTGTCTCCTGTCTCCTGTCTCCTGTCTCCTGTCTCCTGTCTCCTGTCTCCTGTCTCCTGTCTCCTGTCTCCTGTCTCCTCTCTCCTGTCCCCTGTCTCCTGTCTCCTCTCTCCTCTCCTGTCTCCTGTCTCCTGTCTCCTGTCTCCTGTCTCCTGTCTCCTGTCTCCTGTCTCCTGTCTCCTGTCTCCTGTCTCCTGTCTCCTGTCTCCTGTCTCCTGTCTCCTGTCTCCTCTCTCCTCTCTCCTGTCTCCTGTCTCCTGTCTCCTGTCTCCTGTCTCCTGTCTCCTCTCTCCTGTCTCCTGTCTCCTGTCTCCTCTCTCCTGTCTCCTGTCTCCTGTCTCCTGTCTCCTGTCTCCTGTCTCCTGTCTCCTGTCTCCTGTCTCCTGTCTCCTGTCTCCTCTCCTGTCTCCTGTCTCCTGTCTCCTGTCTCCTGTCTCCTGTCTCCTGTCTCCTGTCTCCTGTCTCGTCTCTACTCTCCTGTCTCCTGTCTCCTGTCTCCTGTCTCCTCTCTCCTCTCTCCTGTCTCCTGTCTCCTGTCTCCTGTCTCCTGTCTCCTCTCTCCTGTCTCCTGTCTCCTCTCTCCTGTCTCCTGTCTCCTGTCTCCTGTCTCCTGTCTCCTGTCTCCTGTCTCCTGTCTCCTGTCTCCTGTCTCCTGTCTCCTGTCTCCTGTCTCCTGTCTCCTGTCTCCTGTCTCCTGTCTCCTCTCTCCTCTCTCCTGTCTCCTGTCTCCTGTCTCCTGTCTCCTCTCTCCTGTCTCCTGTCTCCTGTCTCCTGTCTCCTGTCTCCTGTCTCCTGTCTCCTCTCTCCTGTCTCCTCTCTCCTCTCTCCTGTCTCCTGTCTCCTGTCTCCTCTCTCCTGTCTCCTCTCTCCTGTCTCCTGTCTCCTGTCTCCTGTCTCCTGTCTCCTGTCTCCTGTCTCCTCTCTCCTGTCTCCTGTCTCCTCTCTCCTGTCTCCTGTCTCCTGTCTCTTTTCTCCTCTCTCCTGTCTCCTGTCTCCTGTCTCCTGTCTCCTGTCTCCTGTCTCCTGTCTCCTCTCTCCTGTCTCCTGTCTCCTGTCTCCTGTCTCCTGTCTCCTGTCTCCTGTCTCCTCTCTCCTGTCTCCTGTCTCCTCTCTCCTGTCTCCTGTCTCCTGTCTCCTCTCTCCTGTCTCCTGTCTCCTGTCTCCAGTCTGCTGTCTCCTGTCTCCTCTCCTGTCTCCTGTCTCCTGTCTCCTCTCTCCTGTCTCCTGTCTCCTGTCTCCTGTCTCCTGTCTCCTGTCTCCTGTCTCCTCTCTCCTGTCTCCTGTCTCCTGTCTCCTCTCTCCTGTCTCCTGTCTCCTGTCTCCTGTCTCCTGTCTCCTGTCTCCTCTCTCCTCTCTCCTCTCTCCTGTCTCCTGTCTCCTGTCTCCTGTCTCCTCTCTCCTGTCTCCTGTCTCCTGTCTCCTGTCTCCTGTCTCCTGTCTCCTGTCTCCTGTCTCCTCTCTCCTGTCTCCAGTCTCCTGTCTCTCTCTCTCTCCTGTCTCCTGTCTCCCCTGTCTCCTGTCTCCTGTCTCCTGTCTCCTCTCTCCTGTCTCCTGTCTCCTGTCTCCTCTCTCCTGTCTCCTGTCTCCTGTCTCCTGTCTCCTGTCTCCTGTCTCCTGTCTCGTCTCTCCTCTCCTGTCTCCTGTCTCCTCTCTCCTGTCTCCTGTCTCCTGTCTCCTCTCTCCTGTCTCCTGTCTCCTGTCTCCTGTCTCCTGTCTCCTCTCTCCTGTCTCCTGTCTCCTCTCTCCTCTCTCCTGTCTCCTGTCTCCTGTCTCCTCTCTCCTGTCTCCTGTCTCCTGTCTCCTGTCTCCTGTCTCCTCTCTCCTGTCTCCTGTCTCCTCTCTCCTGTCTCCTGTCTCCTGTCTCCTGTCTCCTGTCTCCTGTCTCCTGTCTCCTGTCTCCTGTCTCCTCTCTCCTGTCTCCTGTCTCCTGTCTCCTGTCTCCTCTCTCCTGTCTCCTGTCTCCTGTCTCCTGTCTCCTCTCTCCTGTCTCCTGTCTCCTGTCTCCTGTCTCTCTCCTGTCTCTTCTGTCTCTCCTGTCTCCTGTCTCCTGTCTCCTGTCTCCTGTCTCCTGTCTCCTGTCTCCTGTCTCCTGTCTCCTCTCTCCTGTCTCCTGTCTCCTGTCTCCTCTCTCCTCTCTCCTGTCTCCTGTCTCCTGTCTCCTCTCTCCTCTCTCCTCTCTCCTCTCTCCTCTCCTGTCTCCTGTCTCCTGTCTCCTCTCCTCTCTCCTGTCTCCTCTCTCCTGTCTCCTCTCTCCTGTCTCCTCCCTCCTGTCTCCTCTCCTGTCTCCTCTCTCCTGTCTCCTCTCCTCTCTCCTCTCCTGTCTCCTCTCCTGTCTCCTCTCCTCTCTCCTTTCTCCTCTCTCCTGTCTCCTGTCTCCTGTCTCCTCTCCTCTCCCCTCTCTCCTCTCTCCTCTTCTCTCCTCTCCTCTCTCCTCTCTCCTCTCCTGTCTCCTCTCCTGTCTCCTGTCTCCTGTCTCCTGTTTCCTGTCTCCTGTCTCCTGTCTCCTGTCTCCTCTCTCCTGTCTCCTGTCTCCTGTCTCCTCTCTGCTGTCTCCTATCTCCTGTCTCCTGTCTCCTGTCTCCTGTCTCCTGTCTCCTGTCTCCTGTCTCCTGTCTCCTCTCTCCTGTCTCCTCTCTCCTCTCTCCTGTCTCCTGTCTCCTGTCTCCTGTCTCCTGTCTCCTCTCTCCTGTCTCCTGTGTCCTATCTCCTGTCTCCTGTCTCCTGTCTCCTGTCTCCTGTCTCCTGTCTCCTGTCTCCTGTCTCCTGTCTCCTGTCTCCTGTCTCCTCTCTCCTGTCTCCTGTCTCCTGTCTCCTGTCTCCTGTCTCCTGTCTCCTCTCTCCTGTCTCCTCTCTCCTGTCTCCTGTCTCCTTTCTCCTGTCTCTACTCTCCTGTCTCCTGTCTCCTCTCTCCTGTCTCCTGTCTCCTCTCTCCTGTCTCCTCTCTCCTGTCTCCTGTCTCCTGTCTCCTGTCTCCTGTCGTCTGTCTCCTCTCCTGTCTCCTGTCTCCTGTCTCCTGTTTCCTGTCTCCTGTCTCCTGTCTCCTGTCTCCTCTCTCCTGTCTCCTCTCTCCTGTCTCCTCTCCTGTCTCCTGTCTCCTGTCTCCTGTCTCCTGTCTCCTGTCTCCTCTCTCCTCTCTCCTGTCTCCTGTCTCCTCTCTCCTCTCTCCTGTCTCCTCTCTCCTGTCTCCTGTCTCCTCTCCTGTCTCCTGTCTCCTATCTCCTCTCTCCTCTCTCCTGTCTCCTGTGTCCTGTCTCCTGTCTCCTCTCTCCTGTCTCCTGTCTCCTGTCTCCTCTCTCCTGTCTCCTGTCTCCTCTCTCCTGTCTCCTGTCTCCTGTCTCCTCTCTCCTCTCTCCTGTCTCCTGTCTCCTCTCTCCTCTCTCCTGTCTCCTCTCTCCTGTCTCCTGTCTCCTGTCTCCTCTCTCCTGTCTCCTGTCTCCTGTCTCCTCTCTCCTGTCTCCTGTCTCCTGTCTCCTCTCCTCTCTCCTCTCTCCTCTCCTCTCCTCTCCTCTCTCTCCTCTCTCCTCTCTCCTCTCCTGTCTCCTTTCTCCTCTCTCCTCTCCCCTCTCCCCTCTCTCCTGTCTCCTGTCTCCTGTCTCCTCTCCTCTCCCCTCTCTCCTCTCTCCTCTCCTCTCTCCTCTCCTGTCTCCTCTCCTGTCTCCTCTCCTCTCTCCTTTCTCCTCTCTCTCCTCTCTCCTTTCTCCTCTCCTGTCTCCTCTCCTCTCTCCTTTCGCCTCTCTCCTCTCTCTCCTCTCTCCTTTCTCCTTTCTCCTCTCTCCTCTCTCCTCTCCTGTCTCCCGTCTCCTGTCTCCTCTCTGCTGTCTCCTGTCTCCTGTCTCCTCTCTCCTGTCTCCTGTCTCCTGTCTCCTATCTCCTGTCTCCTGTCTCCTGTCTCCTCTCTCCTGTCTCCTGTCTCCTGTCTCCTCTCTCCTGTCTCCTGTCTCCTGTCTCCTGTCTCCTGTCTCCTCTCTCCTGTCTCCTGTCTCCTGTCTCCTATCTCCTGTCTCCTGTCTCCTGTCTCCTCTCTCCTGTCTCCTGTCTCCTGTCTCCTGTCTCCTGTCTCCTCTCTCCTGTCTCCTGTCTCCTCTCTCCTCTCTCCTGTCTCCTGTCTCCTGTCTCCTGTCTCCTCTCTCCTGTCTCCTGTCTCCTGTCTCCTGTCTCCTCTCTCCTGTCTCCTGTCTCCTCTCTCCTGTCTCCTCTCTCCTCTCCTGTCTCCTGTCTCCTGTCTCCTGTCTCCTGTCTCCTGTCTCCTGTCTCCTCTCTCCTGTCTCCTGTCTCCTCTCTCCTGTCTCCTGTCTCCTGTCTCCTCTCTCCTGTCTCCTGTCTCCTGTCTCCTGTCTCCTGTCTCCTCTCTCCTCTCTCCTGTCTCCTGTCTCCTGTCTCCTGTCTCCTCTCTCCTGTCTCCTGTCTCCTGTCTCCTGTCTCCTGTCTCCTGTCTCCTGTCTCCTCTCTCCTGTCTCCTGTCTCCTGTCTCCTGTCTCCTGTCTCCTCTCTCCTGTCTCCTCTCTCCTCTCTCCTGTCTCCTGTCTCCTCTCTCCTGTCTCCTGTCTCCTCTCTCCTGTCTCCTGTCTCCTGTCTCCTCTCTCCTGTCTCCTGTCTCCTCTCTCCTGTCTCCTCTCTCCTGTCTCCTGTCTCCTGTCTCCTCTCTCCTGTCTCCTGTCTCCTGTCTCCTGTCTCCTGTCTCCTCTCTCCTCTCCTGTCTCCTGTCTCCTGTCTCCTGTCTCCTGTCTCCTGTCTCCTGTCTCCTCTCTCCTGTCTCCTCTCTCCTGTCTCCTCTCCTGTCTCCTGTCTCCTGTCTCCTGTCTCCTGTCTCCTGTCTCCTCTCTCCTGTCTCCTCTCTCCTGTCTCCTGTCTCCTATCTCCTCTCTCCTGTCTCCTCTCTCCTGTCTCCTGTCTCCTCTCCTGTCTCCTGTCTCCTATCTCCTCTCTCCTCTCTCCTGTCTCCTGTCTCCTGTGTCCTGTCTCCTGTCTCCTCTCTCCTGTCTCCTGTCTCCTGTCTCCTCTCTCCTGTCTCCTGTCTCCTCTCTCCTGTCTCCTGTCTCCTGTCTCCTCTCTCCTCTCTCCTGTCTCCTGTCTCCTCTCTCCTCTCTCCTGTCTCCTCTCTCCTGTCTCCTGTCTCCTGTCTCCTCTCTCCTGTCTCCTGTCTCCTGTCTCCTGTCTCCTCTCTCCTGTCTCCTGTCTCCTATCTCCTCTCCTCTCTCCTCTCTCTCTCTCCTCTCCCTCTCTCTCTCTCTCTCTCCTCTCTCCTCTCTCCTCTCCTGTCTCCTTTCTCTCTCTCTCTCTCTCCCCTCTCCCCTCTCTCCTGTCTCCTGTCTCCTGTCTCTCTCTCCTCTCCCTCTCTCCTCTCTCCTCTCCTCTCTCTCTCTCCTGTCTCCTCTCTGTCTCCTCTCCTCTCTCCTTTTTCTCCTCTCTCTCTCTCTCTCCTGTCTCCTCTCTCTCTCCCTCTCTCTCTCTCCTCTCTCCTCTCCTGTCTCTCTCCTTCTCTCCTCTCCTGTCTCCTCTCCTCTCCTGTCTCCTCTCTCTCTCTCTCCTGTCTCCTTTCCTCTCTCTCTCCTCTCTCTCCTCTCTCCTTTCTCCTTTCTCCTCTCTCCTCTCTCCTCTCCTGTCTCCTGTCTCCTGTCTCCTGTCTCCTCTCTGCTGTCTCCTATCTCCTGTCTCCTGTCTCCTGTCTCCTGTCTCCTGTCTCCTGTCTCCTGTCTCCTGTCTCCTGTCTCCTCTCTCCTCTCTCCTGTCTCCTGTCTCCTGTCTCCTCTCTCCTGTCTCCTCTCTCCTGTCTCCTCTCTCCTCTCTCCTGTCTCCTGTCTCCTGTCTCCTGTCTCCTGTCTCCTGTCTCCTGTCTCCTGTCTCCTGTCTCCTGTCTCCTGTCTCCTGTCTCCTGTCTCCTGTCTCCTGTCTCCTGTCTCCTGTCTCCTGTCTCCTGTCTCCTCTCTCCTGTCTCCTGTCTCCTGTCTCGTGTCTCCTCTCTCCTGTCTCCTGTCTCCCTGTCTCCTGTCTCCTCTCTCTCTCTGTCTCCTGTCTCCTCTCTCCTGTCTCCTGTCTCCTGTCTCCTGTCTCTCCTCTCCTGTCTCCTGTCTCCTGTCTCCTGTCTCCTGTCTCTCCTCTCTCCTGTCTCCTGTCTCCTGTCTCCTGTCTCCTGTCTCCTCTCTCCTGTCTCTCCTGTCTCCTGTCTCCTGTCTCCTGTCTCTCTCTCCTGTCTCCTGTCTCCTGTCTCCTGTCTCCTGTCTCCTGTCTCTCTGTCTCCTCTCTCCTGTCTCCTCTGTCTCCTGTCTCCTGTCTCCTGACTCCTGTCTCCTGACTCCTGACTCCTGTCTCCTATCTCCTGTCTCTCTCTCCTGTCTCCTGTCTCCTGTCTCCTCTCTCCTCTCTCCTCTCTCCTCTCCTGTCTCCTCTCCTGTCTCCTGTCTCCTATCTCCTGTTTCCTGTCTCCTGTCTCCTGTCTCCTGTCTCCTCTCTCCCTGTCTCCTGTGTCCTGTCTCCTCTCTCCTGTCTCCTCTCTCCTGTCTCCTGTCTCCTATCTCTCTCTCCTGTCTCCTCTCTCCCTGTCTCCTGTCTCCTCTCCTGTCTCCTGTCTCCTATCTCCTCTCTCCTCTCTCCTGTCTCCTGTGTCCTGTCTCCTGTCTCCTCTCTACTGTCTCCTGTCTCCTGTCTCCTGTCTCTCCTGTCTCCTGTCTCCTGTCTCCTCTCTCCTGTCTCCTGTCTCCTCTCTCCTGTCTCTGTCTCCTGTCTCCTGTCTCCTGTCTCCCTCTCTCCTGTCTCCTGTCTCTCTCCTGTCTCTGTCTCTCCTCTTCTCTCTCCTGTCTCCTCTCTCCTGTCTCCTGTCTCGTCTCCACTCTCATGTCTCCTCTCTCCTGTCTCCTCTCTCCTGTCTCATGTCTCCTGTCTCCTGTCTGCTGTCTCCTGTCTCCTGTCTCCCTGTCTCCTCTCTCCTGTCTCCTCTCTCCTCTCCTCTCTAATCTCCTCTCTCCTGTCTCCTCTCCTGTCTCCTCTCTCTCTGTCTCCTCTCCTGTCTCCTGTCTCCTGTCTCCTGTCTCCTCTCTCCTGTCTCCTGTCTCCTGTCTCCTCTCCTGTCTCCTCTCCTGTCTCCTCTCTCTCTCTCTCTCCTGTCTCCTCTCTCCTGTCTCCTGTCTCCTGTCTCCTGTCTCCTGTCTCCTGTCTCCTGTCTCCCTGTCTCTCTGTCTCCTCTCTCCTGTGTCCTCTCTCCTGTCTCCTCTACTCTCCTGTCTCCTCTCCTCCCTCCTCTCCTGTCTCCTGTCTCCTGTCTCTGTCTCTCTCTCTCTGTCTCTCTGTCTCCTGTCTCCTCTCTCTTCCTGTCTCCTGTCTCTGTCTCCTCTCTCTCTCTCTCCTGTCTCCTGTCTCCTGTCTGTGTCCTGTCTCCTGTCTCTGTCTCCTCTCTCCTGTCTCCTGTCTCCTGTCTCCTCTCTCCCTGTCTCCTTCTCCTGTCTCTCCTCTCTCTCTCTCCTCTCTCTCCTCTCTCCTTCTCTCTCCTCTCCTGTCTCCTCTCTCTCCTCTCTCTCCTCTCTCCTCTCTCCTGTCTCCTGTCTCCTCTCTCCTGTCTCCTCTCTCCTGTCTCCTGTCTCCTCTCTCCTGTCTCCTGTCTCCTGTCTCCTCTCTCCTGTCTCCTCTCTCCTGTCTCCTGTCTCCTGTCTCCTGTCTCCTGTCTCCTCTCTCCTGTCTCCTGTCTCCTGTCTCCTCTCTCCTGTCTCCTGTCTCCTGTCTCCTCTCTCCTGTCTCCTGTCTCCTGTCTCCTGTCTCCTGTCTCCTCTCTCCTGTCTCCTGTCTCCTGTCTCCTCTCTCCTGTCTCCTGTCTCCTCTCTCCTCTCTCCTGTCTCCTGTCTCCTGTCTCCTGTCTCCTCTCTCCTGTCTCCTGTCTCCTGTCTCCTCTCTCCTGTCTCCTGTCTCCTCTCTGCTGTCTCCTGTCTCCTGTCTCCTCTCCTGTCTCCTGTCTCCTGTTTCCTGTCTCCTGTCTCCTGTTTCCTGTCTCCTCTCTCCTGTCTCCTGTCTCCTCTCTCCTGTCTCCTCTCTGCTGTCTCCTGTCTCCTGTCTCCTCTCCTGTCTCCTGTCTCCTGTTTCCTGTCTCCTGTCTCCTGTTTCCTGTCTCCTCTCTCCTGTCTCCTCTCTCCTGTCTCCTCTCTCCTGTCTCCTATCTCCTGTCTCCTCTCCTGTCTCCTGTCTCCTATCTCCTCTCTCCTCTCTCCTGTCTCCTGTCTCCTGTCTCCTCTCTCATGTCTCCTGTCTCCTGTCTCCTGTCTCCTGTCTCCTGTCTCCTGTCTCCTCTCTCCTGTCTCCTGTCTCCTGTCTCCTCTCTCCTGTCTCCTGTCTCCTCTCTCCTGTCTCCTGTCTCCTGTCTCCTCTCTCCTGTCTCCTGTCTCCTGTCTCCTGTCTCCTGTCTCCTGTCTCCTCTCTCCTGTCTCCTGTCTCCTGTCTCCTCTCTCCTGTCTCCTGTCTCCTGTCTCCTCTCTCCTGTCTCCTGTCTCCTGTCTCCTGTCTCCTCTCTCCTGTCTCCTGTCTCCTGTCTCCTCTCTCCTCTCCTCTCTCCTCTCTTCTCTCCTCTCTCCTCTCCTCTCCTCTCTCCTGTCTCCTCTCCTCTCTCCTCTCCTGTCTCCTCTCCTGTCTCCTCTCCTCTCTCCTTTCTCCTCTCTCCTGTCTCCTGTCTCCTGTCTCCTCTCCTGTCTCCTCTCCTGTCTCCTCTCTTCTCCTTTCTCCTCTCCTCCTCTCCTTCTCTATCTCCTCTCTCTCCTCTCTCCTGTCTCCTCTCCTCTCTCCCTCTCTCCTCTCTCTCCTGTCTCCTGTCTCCTGTCTCCCTCTCTCCTCTCCTCTCTCCTCTCCCCTCTCTCCTGTCTCCTGTCTCCTGTCTCCTCTCCTGTCTCTCTCTCCTCTTTCTCCTCTGTCTCTCTCTCCTCTCTCCTTTCTCCCTTGTCTCTTCTCCTGTCTGTCCTTCTCTCCTTCTCTCCTCTCCTCTATCTCCTCTCTCCTGTCCTCTCTCCTCTCCTGTCTCCTCTCCTCTCTCTCTCCTGTCTCCTCTCTCTCTCTCTCCTGTCTCCTTTCTCCTCTCTCTTGTGTCCTGTCTCCTG
>CM060673.1:330723-478223 GCA_030686955.1 Odontamblyopus rebecca | reverse complement strand
GGGGTATTTACCCCTGTGGGGTATTACAGAGGGGTATTTACCTCTGTGGGGTATTACAGAGGGGTATTTACCTCTGTGGGGTATTACAGAGGGGTATTTACCTCTGTGGGGTATTACAGAGGGGTCTTTACCTCTGTGGGGTATTAAAGAGGGGTATTTACCTCTGTGGGGTATTACAGAGGGGTATTTACTCCTGTGGGGTATTTACCCCTGTGGGGTATTACAGAGGGGTATTTACCTCTGTGGGGTATTACAGAGGGGTCTTTACCTCTGTGGGGTATTAAATAGGGGTATTTACCCCTGTGGGGTATTACAGAGGGGTATTTACCTCTGTGGGGTATTACAGAGGGGTATTTACCTCTGTGGGGTATTACAGAGGGGTATTTACCTCTGTGGGGTATTACAGAGGGGTATTTACCTCTGGGGTATTAAAGAGGGGTCTTTACCTCTGTGGGGTATTAAAGAGGGGTATTTACCCCTGTGGGGTATTACAGAGGGGTATTTACCTCTGTGGGGTATTAAAGAGGGGTATTTACCTCTGTGGGGTATTACAGAGGGGTCTTTACCTCTGTGGGGTATTAAAGAGGGGTATTTACCTCTGTGGGGTATTACAGAGGGGTATTTACTCCTGTGGGGTATTTACCCCTGTGGGGTATTACAGAGGGGTATTTACCTCTGTGGGGTATTACAGAGGGGTCTTTACCTCTGTGGGGTATTAAAGAGGGGTATTTACCCCTGTGGGGTATTACAGAGGGGTATTTACCTCTGTGGGGTATTAAAGAGGGGTATTTACCTCTGTGGGGTATTACAGAGGGGTCTTTACCTCTGTGGGGTATTAAAGAGGGGTATTTACCTCTGTGGGGTATTACAGAGGGGTATTTACCTCTGTGGGGTATTAAAGAGGGGTATTTACCTCTGTGGGGTATTACAGAGGGGTATTTACTCCTGTGGGGTATTTACCCCTGTGGGGTATTACAGAGGGGTATTTACCTCTGGGGTATTAAAGAGGGGTCTTTACCTCTGTGGGGTATTAAAGAGGGGTATTTACCCCTGTGGGGTATTTACCCCTGTGGGGTATTACAGAGGGGTATTTACCTCTGTGGGGTATTTACCCCTGTGGGGTATTACAGAGGGGTATTTAGCTCTGTGGGGTATTACAGAGGGGTATTTGGGGCATTTGGGGTATTACAGAGGGGTATTTACCCCTGTGGGGTATTACAGAGGGGTATTTACCTCTGTGGGGTATTACAGAGGGGTATTTACTCCAGTGGGGTATTACAGAGGGGTATTTACTCCAGTGGGGTATTACAGAGGGGTATTTACCCCTGTGGGGTATTACAGAGGGGTATTTGGGGCATTTGGGGTATTACAGAGGGGTATTTACCCCTGTGGGGTATTACAGAGGGGTATTTACTCCTGTGGGGTATTACAGAGGGGTATTTACCTCTGTGGGGTATTACAGAGAGGTATTTACCTCTGTGGGGTATTACAGAGGAGTATTTACCTCTGTGGGGTATTACAGAGGGGTATTTACCTCTGTGGGGTATTACAGAGGGGTATTTACCCCTGTGGGGTATTACAGAGGGGTATTTACCTCTGTGGGGTATTACAGAGGGGTATTTACCTCTGTGGGGTATTACAGAGGGTATTTACCTCTGTGGGGTATTACAGAGGGGTATTTACCTCTGTGGGGTATTACAGAGGGTATTTACCTCTGTGGGGTATTACAGAGGGGTATTTACCTCTGTGGGGTATTACAGAGGGGTATTTACCTCTGTGGGGTATTACAGAGGGGTATTTACCTCTGTGGGGTATTAAAGAGGGGTCTTTACCTCTGTGGGGTATTAAAGAGGGGTATTTACCCCTGTGGGGTATTACAGAGGGGTATTTACCTCTGTGGGGTATTACAGAGGGGTATTTACCTCTGTGGGGTATTACAGAGGGATATTTACTCCTGTGGGGTATTTACCCCTGTGGGGTATTACAGAGGGGTATTTACCTCTGTGGGGTATTACAGAGGGGTCTTTACCTCTGTGGGGTATTAAAGAGGGGTATTTACCCCTGTGGGGTATTACAGAGGGGTATTTACCTCTGTGGGGTATTAAAGAGGGGTATTTACCTCTGTGGGGTATTACAGAGGGGTATTTACTCCTGTGGGGTATTTACCCCTGTGGGGTATTACAGAGGGGTATTTACCTCTGTGGGGTTTTTACCCCTGTGGGGTATTACAGAGGGGTATTTACCTCTGTGGGGTATTACAGAGGGGTTTTTACCTCTGTGGGGTATTACAGAGGGGTATTTACCTCTGTGGGGTATTACAGAGGGGTATTTACCCCTGTGGGGTATTACAGAGGGGTATTTACCCCTGTGGGGTATTACAGAGGAATATTTGGGGCATTTGGGGTATTACAGAGGGGTATTTACCCCTGTGGGGTATTACAGAGGGGTATTTACTCCTGTGGGGTATTACAGAGGGGTATTCACCTCTGTGGGGTATTACAGAGGGGTATTTACCTCTGTGGGGTATTACAGAGGGGTATTTACCTCTGTGGGGTTTTTACCCACTGTGGGGTATTACAGAGGGGTATTTACCTCTGTAGGAAATTATTACAGAGGGGTATTTACCTCTGTGGGTATTACAGAGGGTATTTACCTCTGTGGGGTATTACAGAGGGGTATTTACCCCTGTGGGGTATTACAGAGGGGCATTTACCTCTGTGGGGTGGGGTATTACAGAGGGGTATTTACCCCTGTGGGGTATTACAGAGGGGTATTTACCTCTGTGGGGTATTACAGAGGGGTATTTACTCCTGTGGGGTATTACAGAGGGGTATTTACCTCTGTGGGGTATTACAGAGGGGTATTTACCCCTGTGGGGTATTACAGAGGGGTATTTACCTCTGTGGGGTATTACAGAGGGGTATTTGGGGCATTTGGGGTATTACAGAGGGGTATTTACCTCTGTGGGGTATTACAGAGGGGTATTTACCTCTGTGGGGTATTACAGAGGGGTATTTACTCCTGTGGGGTATTACAGAGGGGTATTTACCTCTGTGGGGTATTACAGAGAGGTATTTACCTCTGTGGGGTATTACAGAGGGGTATTTACCCCTGTGGGGTATTACAGAGGGGTATTTACCCCTGTGGGGTATTACAGAGAGGTATTTACCTCTGTGGGGTATTACAGAGGGGTATTTACCTCTGTGGGGCATTACAGAGGGGTATTTACCTCTGTGCGGTATTACAGAGGGGTATTTACCCCTGTGGGGTATTACAGAGGGGTATTTACCCCTGTGGGGTATTACAGAGGGTATTTACCTCTGTGGGGCATTACAGAGGGGTATTTACCTCTGTGGGGCATTACAGAGAGGTATTTACCTCTGTGGGGTATTACAGAGAGGTATTTACCTCTGTGGGGTATTACAGAGGGGTATTTACCTCTGTGGGGCATTACAGAGAGGTATTTACCTCTGTGGGGTATTAAAGAGGGGTATTTACCTCTGTGGGGTATTACAGAGGGGTATTTACTCCTGTGGGGTATTTACCCCTGTGGGGTATTACAGAGGGGTCTTTACCTCTGTGGGGTATTAAAGAGGGGTATTTACCCCTGTGGGGTATTACAGAGGGGTATTTACCTCTGTGGGGTATTACAGAGGGGTATTTACCTCTGTGGGGTATTACAGAGGGGTATTTACCTCTGTGGGGTATTACAGAGGGGTATTTACCTCTGTGGGGTATTAAAGAGGGGTCTTTACCTCTGTGGGGTATTAAAAAGGGGTATTTACCCCTGTGGGGTATTACAGAGGGGTATTTACCTCTGTGGGGTATTAAAGAGGGGTATTTACCTCTGTGGGGTATTACAGAGGGGTATTTACTCCTGTGGGGTATTTACCCCTGTGGGGTATTACAGAGGGGTATTTACCTCTGTGGGGTATTACAGAGGGGTCTTTACCTCTGTGGGGTATTAAAGAGGGGTATTTACCCCTGTGGGGTATTACAGAGGGGTATTTACCTCTGTGGGGTATTAAAGAGGGGTATTTACCTCTGTGGGGTATTACAGAGGGGTATTTACTCCTGTGGGGTATTTACCCCTGTGGGGTATTACAGAGGGGTATTTACCTCTGTGGGGTATTTACCCCTGTGGGGTATTACAGAGGGGTATTTACCTCTGTGGGGTATTACAGAGGGGTATTTACCTCTGTGGGGTATTACAGAGGGGTATTTACCCCTGTGGGGTATTACAGAGGGGTATTTACCCCTGTGGGGTATTACAGAGGAATATTTGGGGCATTTGGGGTATTACAGAGGGGTATTTACCCCTGTGGGGTATTACAGAGGGGTATTTACTCCTGTGGGGTATTACAGAGGGGTATTCACCTCTGTGGGGTATTACAGAGGGGTATTTACCTCTGTGGGGTATTTACTCCTGTGGGGTATTACAGAGGGGTATTTACCTCTGTGGGGTATTTACCCCTGTGGGGTATTACAGAGGGGTATTTACCTCTGTGGGGTATTACAGAGGGGTATTTACTCCTGTGGGGTATTACAGAGGGGTATTTACCTCTGTGGGGTATTTACCCCTGTGGGGTATTACAGAGGGGTATTTAGCTCTGTGGGGTATTACAGAGGGGTATTTGGGGCATTTGGGGTATTACAGAGGGGTATTTACCCCTGTGGGGTATTACAGAGGGGTATTTACCTCTGTGGGGTATTACAGAGGGGTATTTACTCCAGTGGGGTATTACAGAGGGGTATTTACTCCAGTGGGGTATTACAGAGGGGTATTTACCCCTGTGGGGTATTACAGAGGGTTATTTGGGGCATTTGGGGTATTACAGAGGGGTATTTACCCCTGTGGGGTATTACAGAGGGGTATTTACTCCTGTGGGGTATTACAGAGGGGTATTTATCTCTGTGGGGTATTACAGAGGGGTATTTACCTCTGTGGGGTATTACAGAGGGGTATTTACCTCTGTGGGGTATTACAGAGGGGTATTTACCTCTGTGGGGTATTACAGAGGGGTATTTGGGGCATTTGGGGTATTACAGAGGGGTATTTACCTCTGTGGGGTATTACAGAGAGGTATTTACCTCTGTGGGGTATTACAGAGGGGTATTTACCCCTGTGGGGTATTACAGAGGAGTATTTACCTCTGTGGGGTATTACAGAGGGGTATTTGGGGCATTTGGGGTATTACAGAGGGGTATTTACCTCTGTGGGGTATTACAGAGAGGTATTTACCTCTGTGGGGTATTACAGAGGGGTATTTACCCCTGTGGGGTATTACAGAGGGGTATTTACCTCTGTGGGGTATTACAGAGGGGTATTTACCTCTGTGGGGTATTACAGAGGAGTATTTACCTCTGTGGGGTATTACAGAGGGGTATTTGGGGCATTTGGGGTATTACAGAGGGGTATTTATCTCTGTGGGGTATTACAGAGGGTATTTACCTCTGTGGGGTATTACAGAGGGGTATTTGGGGTATTACAGAGGGTATTTACCTCTGTGGGGTATTACAGAGGGGTATTTACCCCTGTGGGGTATTACAGAGGGGTATTTACCCCTGTGGGGTATTACAGAGGAATATTTGGGGCATTTGGGGTATTACAGAGGGGTATTTACCCCTGTGGGGTATTACAGAGGGGTATTTACTCCTGTGGGGTATTACAGAGGGGTATTCACCTCTGTGGGGTATTACAGAGGGGTATTTACCTCTGTGGGGTATTTACTCCTGTGGGGTATTACAGAGGGGTATTTACCTCTGTGGGGTATTTACCCCTGTGGGGTATTACAGAGGGGTATTTACCTCTGTGGGATATTACAGAGGGGTATTTACTCCTGTGGGGTATTACAGAGGGGTATTTACCTCTGTGGGGTATTTACCCCTGTGGGGTATTACAGAGGGGTATTTATCTCTGTGGGGTATTACAGAGGGGTATTTACCCCTGTGGGGTATTAAAGAGGGGTATTTACCTCTGTGGGGTATTACAGAGGGGTATTTACTCCAGTGGGGTATTACAGAGGGGTATTTACTCCAGTGGGGTATTACAGAGGGGTATTTACCCCTGTGGGGTATTACAGAGGGGTATTTGGGGCATTTGGGGTATTACAGAGGGGTATTTACCCCTGTGGGGTATTACAGAGGGGTATTTACTCCTGTGGGGTATTACAGAGGGGTATTTATCTCTGTGGGGTATTACAGAGGGGTATTTACCTCTGTGGGGTATTACAGAGGGGTATTTACCTCTGTGGGGTATTACAGAGGGGTATTTACCTCTGTGGGGTATTACAGAGGGGTATTTGGGGCATTTGGGGTATTACAGAGGGGTATTTACCTCTGTGGGGTATTACAGAGAGGTATTTACCTCTGTGGGGTATTACAGAGGGGTATTTACCCCTGTGGGGTATTACAGAGGAGTATTTACCTCTGTGGGGTATTACAGAGGGGTATTTGGGGCATTTGGGGTATTACAGAGGGGTATTTATCTCTGTGGGGTATTACAGAGGGGTATTTACCTCTGTGGGGTATTACAGAGGGGTATTTACCCCTGTGGGGTATTACAGAGGGGTATTTACCCCTGTGGGGTATTACAGAGGGGTATTTGGGACATTTGGGGTATTACAGAGGGGTATTTACCTCTGTGGGGTATTACAGAGGGTATTTACCTCTGTGGGGTATTACAGAGGGTATTTACCTCTGTGGGGTATTACAGAGGGGTATTTACCCCTGTGGGGTATTACAGAGGGGTATTTACCCCTGTGGGGTATTACAGAGGGGTATTTACCCCTGTGGGGTATTACAGAGGGGTATTTGGGGCATTTGGGGTATTACAGAGGGGTATTTACCTCTGTGGGGTATTACAGAGGGTATTTACCTCTGTGGGGTATTACAGAGGGGTATTTGGGGTATTGCAGAGGGGTATTTACCTCTGTGGGGTATTACAGAGGGGTATTTACCCCTGTGGGGCATTACAGAGGGGTATTTACCTCTGTGGGGTATTACAGAGGGGTATTTACCTCTGTGGGGTATTACAGAGGGGTATTTACCCCTGTGGGGCATTACAGAGGGGTATTTACCTCTGTGGGGTATTACAGAGGGGTATTTACCTCTGTGGGGTATTACAGAGGGGTATTTACTCCTGTGGGGTATTACAGAGGGGTATTTACCCCTGTGGGGTATTACAGAGGGGTATTTACCTCTGTGGGGTATTACAGAGGGGTATTTACCTCTGTGGGGCATTACAGAGAGGTATTTACCTCTGTGGGGTATTACAGAGGGTATTTACCCCTGTGGGGTATTACAGAGGGTATTTACCTCTGTGGGGCATTACAGAGGGGTATTTACCTCTGTGGGGCATTACAGAGAGGTATTTACCTCTGTGGGGTATTACAGAGAGGTATTTACCTCTGTGGGGTATTACAGAGGGTATTTACCTCTGTGGGGCATTACAGAGGGGTATTTACCTCTGTGGGGCATTACAGAGGGGTATTTACCTCTGTGGGGCATTACAGAGAGGTATTTACCTCTGTGGGGCATTACAGAGGGGTATTTACTCCTGTGGGGTATTACAGAGGGGTATTTACCCCTGTGGCGTATTACAGAGGGGCATTTACCTCTGTGGGGTATTACAGAGGGGTATTTACCTCTGTAATACCCCACAGGGGTATTTATCTCTGTGGGGTATAACAGAGGGGTATTTACCTCTGTGGGGTATTACAGAGGGGTATTTACCCCTGTGGGGTATTACAGAGGGGTATTTACCTCTGTGGGGTATTACAGAGGGGTATTTGGGGCATTTGGGGTATTACAGAGGGGTATTTACCTCTGTGGGGTATTACAGAGGGTATTTACCTCTGTGGGGTATTACAGAGGGGTATTTGGGGTATTGCAGAGGGGTATTTACCTCTGTGGGGTATTGCAGAGGGGTATTTACCCCTGTGGGGCATTACAGAGGGGTATTTACCTCTGTGGGGTATTACAGAGGGGTATTTACCTCTGTGGGGTATTACAGAGGGGTATTTACCCCTGTGGGGCATTACAGAGGGGTATTTACCTCTGTGGGGCATTACAGAGGGGTATTTACCTCTGTGGGGTATTACAGAGGGGTATTTACCTCTGTGGGGTATTACAGAGGGGTATTTACTCCTGTGGGGTATTACAGAGGGGTATTTACTCGTGTGGGGTATTACAGAGGGGTATTTACTCCTGTGGGGTATTACAGAGGGGTATTTACCCCTGTGGGGTATTACAGAGGGGTATTTACCCCTGTGGGGTATTACAGAGGGGTATTTACCTCTGTGGGGTATTACAGAGGGGTATTTACCTCTGTGGGGTATTACAGAGGGGTATTTACCCCTGTGGGGTATTACAGAGGGGTATTTACCCCTGTGGGGTATTACAGAGAGGTATTTACCTCTGTGGGGTATTTATCTCTGTGGGGTATTACAGAGGGGTATTTACCTCTGTGGGGCATTACAGAGGGGTATTTACCCCTGTGGGGTATTACAGAGGGGTATTTACCCCTGTGGGGTATTACAGAGGGGTATTTACCCCTGTGGGGTATTACAGAGGGTATTTACCTCTGTGGGGTATTACAGAGGGGTATTTACCTCTGTGGGGTATTACAGAGGGGTATTTACCCCTGTGGGGTATTACAGAGGGGTATTTATCTCTGTGGGGTATTACAGAGGGGTATTTACCTCTGTGGGGTATTTACCCCTGTGGGGTATTACAGAGGGGTATTTACCCCTGTGGGGTATTACAGAGGGGTATTTACCCCTGTGGGGTATTACAGAGGGTATTTACCTCTGTGGGGTATTACAGAGAGATATTTACCTCTGTGGGGCATTACAGAGGAGTATTTACCTCTGTGGGGTATTACAGAGGGGTATTTACTCCTGTGGGGTATTACAGAGGGGTATTTACCCCTGTGGGGTATTACAGAGGGGCATTTACCTCTGTGGGGTATTACAGAGGGGTATTTACCTCTGTAATACCCCACAGGGGTATTTATCTCTGTGGGGTATAACAGAGGGGTATTTACCTCTGTGGGGTATTACAGAGGGGTATTTACCCCTGTGGGGTATTACAGAGGGGTATTTACCTCTGTGGGGTATTACAGAGGGGTATTTACCCCTGTGGGGCATTACAGAGGGGTCTTTACCTCTGTGGGGTATTACAGAGGGGTATTTACCCCTGTGGGGTATTACAGAGGGGTATTTACCCCTGTGGGGCATTACAGAGGGGTATTTACCTCTGTGGGGTATTACAGAGGGGTATTTACCCCTGTGGGGTATTACAGAGGGGTATTTACCTCTGTGGGGCATTACAGAGGGGTATTTACCTCTGTGGGGTATTACAGAGGGGTATTTACCCCTGTGGGGCATTACAGAGGGGTATTTACCTCTGTGGGGTATTACAGAGGGGTATTTACCTCTGTGGGGTATTACAGAGGGGTATTTACCTCTGTGGGGTATTACAGAGGGGTATTTATCTCTGTGGGGTATTACAGAGGGTTATTTATCTCTGTGGGGTATTACAGAGGGGTATTTACCTCTGTGGGGTATTACAGAGGGGTATTTACTCCTGTGGGGTATTACAGAGGGGTATTTACTCCTGTGGGGTATTACAGAGGGGTATTTACCCCTGTGGGGTATTACAGAGGGGTATTTACCCCTGTGGGGTATTACAGAGGGGTATTTACCTCTGTGGGGCATTACAGAGGGGTATTTACCTCTGTGGGGCATTACAGAGGGTATTTACCTCTGTGGGGTATTACAGAGGGGTATTTACCTCTGTGGGGTATTACAGAGGGGTATTTACCTCTGTAATACCCCACAGGGGTATTTATCTCTGTGGGGTATAACAGAGGGGTATTTACCCCTGTGGGGTATTACAGAGGGGTATTTATCTCTGTGGGGTATAACAGAGGGGTATTTACCTCTGTGGGGCATTACAGAGGGGTATTTACCTCTGTGGGGTATTACAGAGGGGTATTTACCTCTGTGGGGTATAACAGAGGGGTATTTACCTCTGTGGGGTATTACAGAGGGGTATTTGGGGCATTTGGGGTATTTGACTCACGCAGTAGTTGGAGATCAGGGCGTCTGTGTAATCCTGAAAACAAAAAAAAGGAAAAACAAAACCGTGATTCACCAAACGTCAAAAAAATGCCCGAGTTTGCATGTTCTGCCCGGGTCAGTGGAGTTTGCATGTTCTGCTCAGGTCAGTGAAGTTTGCATGTTCTGCCGGGGTCAGTGGAGTTTGCTTGTTCTGCCTGGGGCAGTGGAGGTTGCATGTTCTGCCCGGGTCAGTGGAGGTTGCATGTTCTGCCCGGGTCAGTGGAGGTTGCATGTTCTGCCCAGGTCAGTGGCGTTTGCATGTTCTGCCCGGGTCAGTGAAGTTTGCATGTTCTGCCCGGGTCAGTGAAGTTTGCATGTTCTGCCCGGGTCAGTGGAGTTTGCATGTTCTGCCCGGGTCAGTGGAGTTTGCTTGTTCTGCCTGGGGCAGTGGAGGTTGCATGTTCTGCCCGGGTCAGTGGAGGTTGCATGTTCTGCCCGGGTCAGTGGAGGTTGCATGTTCTGCCCAGGTCAGTGGAGTTTGCATGTTCTGCCCGGGTCAGTGAAGTTTGCATGTTCTGCCCGGGTCAGTGAAGTTTGCATGTTCTGCCCGGGTCAGTGGAGTTTGCATGTTCTGCCCGGGTCAGTGGAGTTTGCATGTTCTGCCCGGGTCAGTGGAGTTTGCATGTTCTGCCCGGGTCAGTGGAGTTTGCATGTTCTGCCTTGTGTTTGGCTTTGAGTTCAACTCCTGACCCTGAGTTCAGTTTGTTTGTGTTTCTCGGGTCTAAATGTGTCTGTGTAAATGCCACGCTGTGATTGGTCGCTCTCACATGTGTCTGTGCTGTGATTGGTCGCTCTCACATGTGTCTGTGCTGTGATTGGTCGCTCTCACATGTGTCCGTGCTGTGATTGGTCGCTCTCACATGTGTCTGTGCTGTGATTGGTCGCTCTCACATGTGTCTGTGCTGTGATTGGTCGCTCTCACATGTGTCTGTGCTGTGATTGGTCGCTCTCACATGTGTCTGTGCTGTGATTGGTCGCTCTCACATGTGTCTGTGCTGTGATTGGTCGCTCTCACATGTGTCTGTGCTGTGATTGGTCGCTCTCACATGTGTCTGTGCTGTGATTGGTCGCTCTCACATGTGTCTGTGCTGTGATTGGTCGCTCTCACATGTGTCTGTGCTGTGATTGGTCGCTCTCACATGTGTCTGTGCTGTGATTGGTCGCTCTCACATGTATCTGTGCTGTGATTGGTCGCTCTCACATGTGTCTGTGCTGTGATTGGTCGCTCTCACATGTGTCTGTGCTGTGATTGGTCGCTCTCACATGTGTCTGTGCTGTGATTGGTCGCTCTCACATGTGTCTGTGCTGTGATTGGTCGCTCTCACATGTGTCTGTGCTGTGATTGGTCGCTCTCACATGTGTCTGTGCTGTGATTGGTCGCTCTCACATGTGTCTGTGCTGTGATTGGTCGCTCTCACATGTGTCTGTGCTGTGATTGGTCGCTCTCACATGTGTCTGTGCTGTGATTGGTCGCTCTCACATGTGTCTGTGCTGTGATTGGTCGCTCTCACATGTGTCCGTGCTGTGATTGGTTGCTCTCACATGTGTCCGTGCTGTGATTGGTCGCTCTCACATGTGTCTGTGCTGTGATTGGTCGCTCTCACATGTGTCCGTGCTGTGATTGGTCGCTCTCACATGTGTCTGTGCTGTGATTGGTCGCTCTCACATGTGTCTGTGCTGTGATTGGTCGCTCTCACATGTGTCTGTGCTGTGATTGGTCGCTCTCACATGTGTCTGTGCTGTGATTGGTCGCTCTCACATGTGTCTGTGCTGTGATTGGTCGCTCTCACATGTGTCTGTGCTGTGATTGGTCGCTCTCACATGTGTCTGTGCTGTGATTGGTCGCTCTCACATGTGTCTGTGCTGTGATTGGTCGCTCTCTCGTGTTCGTTTCCTGTTTTGGGCGGAGTGGGGGCGGGGTCACAGGTCGGATCTGTGGAAAACGAGGTCTGGATTGTGTTTGTTTGTGAATTGAGGTGTAAACACGGGGAGGAGAGGACGGAGGAGCGAAACATCACACATTTTCTCTTCTCGAAACTGTTCCAGGTTTTCACCAGAGGATTATGGGATATTTAACCCTCGAAGACCTACAGTGTCATATAAGATACTTAGGAACATGTTTGTATAACCGCAGAACTTTAAAAGACAGAACCGTCCTTTTCCCCTCTGAAAGTGCAGACACAGAGGTTTCCGTACATTTCTGCGGCTTTATCCTACGTCACACTCACGCTGTGTGATGACGGGAGCAAAACGAGTGTCCAACAGGAACTTTGTTTTCCCCAAACTCATGCGCTCCGTCCATTTTGATGGAGCCAAACTTTGCCAAAGAGTGAAGTGAGTCAAGATGGTCGACTCCTCTGACTGTGTGTGTTTATAACGAGGGAAAAAGTCGCTCTAAGTGGAGTTAATTCTCACACACATGGAAAATGACACATCTTGGTGTGTGTAATTGTGCATCTCTTTCTATTTTTATTTAAAGGTTTATTTCAGTCCAAATGAACAAATCCAAATGTAATTTCCACCCTGGAAATGCAGAAGTGCTGTGGCTCTGGCCGTGGTCCTGACAGGAGCTGTTTCCAGGACTGGACCAGGAAAGTCATGGAGCCACTGCACTTTTTTTGTTTTTAGGGCAATAAGGAGATTTTTAATTTACTTACAGACTTGAGATTTTGCATTTTTGTAGCTCAGGCCCTAAATTAAGTATTTTTATGTCCAAAAAGTTGTTTCTACATGTTTGCTGTGGGTTTTGTATGAAAGAGTGAATTTTATTTTCAGGTTTTGTTTTCATCTCTATTTCTGGTCCTGTAGCTTTTCTCACAGCCTCATGACACAACTACAGCAGCAGATTGTGAAATAACAGGTTGGACTGAACAGAAGGAGGTAGAACACTTCATTAGGGGTAAAAGGGGCAGTTTTACACTTCATTAGGGGTAAAAGGGGAAGTTTTACACTTCATTAGGGGTAAAAGGGGAAGTTTTACACTTCATTAGGGGTAAAAGGGGAAGTTTTACACTTCATTAGGGGTAAAAGGGGCAGTTTTACACTTCATTAGGGGTAAAAGGGGAAGTTTTACACTTCATTAGGGGTAAAAGGGGAAGTTTTACACTTCATTAGGGGTAAAAGGGGAAGTTTTACACTTCATTAGGGGTAAAAGGGGCAGTTTTAAAAGCAAAATTAAGACAAAAATTCAGGCGAGGAGAAACGTACTAAAACTGCCCTCAGGTCTTCAGGGGTTAAAGCTGAACTACGGAACATTTTACATCATCAGACGTGCTTGTCCCTGTGTGGGTCAAACATGGATTCTCGGGCTGCTCGATTGTACCTGAAGTTCTGCTCTGGTGTGAAAGTCGTGAATAATGTTAAGAACACGACAAACTGAGCTCATGTCATGTTTTAAAGATGAGCTCCTTTAAATTTGACTGACCCGTTTGAGTTTGTGGAGGTTCTGCTCCGGCGTGAGTCCGTTCAGAGCTCCAGACAAACCCAGGAACGCCGCCAAGAAGCACGGAGCGAAGAACACCTGCACAGAGAAACACACATGACGCACGAGAAACGCACGAGAAACACACATGACGGACGAGAAACGCACGAGAAACAGACAAGAAACACACATGACGCACGAGAAACACACGAGAAACACACATGACGCACGAAAAACACACGAGAAACACACATGACGCACGAAAAACACACGAGAAACACACATGACGCACGAGAAACACACGAGAAACACACATGACGGACGCGAGACACACGAGAAACACACATGACGCACGAAAAACACACGAGAAACACACATGACGCACGAGAAACACACGAGAAACACACATGACGGACGAGAAACACACGAGAAACACACATGACGGACGAGAAACACACGAGAAACACACATGACGCACGAGAAACGCACAGAAACACACATGACGCATTTCGAGAAACACACGAGAAACACACATGACGACGAGAAACAGACAAGAAACACACATGACGCACGAGAAACGCACGAGAAACAGACAAGAAACACACAAGAAACACACATGACGCACGAGAAACACACGAGAAACACACATGACGGACGAGAAACGCACGAGAAACACACATGACGGACGAGAAACGCACGAGAAACACACAAGAAACACACAAGAAACACACATGACGGCACGAGAAACACACGAGAAACAGACAAGAAACACACAAGAAACACACATGACGCACGAGAAACACACACGAGAAACAGACAAGAAACACACAAGAAACACACATGACGCACGAGAAACACACGAGAAACAGACAAGAAACACACAAGAAACACACAAGAAACACACATGACGCACGAAAAACACACGAGAAACACACATGACGCACGAGAAACACACGAGAAACACACATGACGGACGAGAAACACACGAGAAACAGACAAGAAACACACATGACGCACGAGAAACACACGAGAAACACACGAGAAACAGACAAGAAACACACGAGAAACACACGAGAAACACACATGACGGACGAGAAACGCACGAGAAACAGACAAGAAACACACATGACGCACGAGAAACACACGAGAAACAGACAAGAAACACACATGACGGACGAGAAACACACGAGAAACACACGAGAAACAGACAAGAAACACACAAGAAACACACAAGAAACACACATGACGCACGAAAAACACACGAGAAACACACATGACGGACGAGAAACGCACGAGAAACAGACAAGAAACACACATGACGCACGAAAAACACACGAGAAACACACATGACGGACGAGAAACACACGAGAAACAGACAAGAAACACACATGACGCACGAGAAACGCACGAGAAACAGACAAGAAACACACAAGAAACACACATGACGCACGAGAAACACACGAGAAACAGACAAGAAACACACAAGAAACACACATGACGACGAGAAACACACGAGAAACAGACAAGAAACAGACAATAAACACACATGACGCACGAGAAACGCACGAGAAACAGACAAGAAACACACAAGAAACACACATGACGCACGATAAACACACGAGAAACAGACAAGAAACTCACTAGAAACACACCTGACTCACGAGAATCACACGAGAAACACACTTGACGGACGAGAAACGCACGAGAAACACACATGACGGACGAGAAACGCACGAGAAACAGACAAGAAACACACAAGAAACACACATGACGCACGAGAAACACACGAGAAACACACATGACGGACGAGAAACGCACGAGAAACACACATGACGGACGAGAAACGCACGAGAAACACACAAGAAACACACAAGAAACACACGAGAAACGCACGAGAAACACACAAGAAACACACAAGAAACACACATGACGCACGAGAAACACACAAGAAAACACAAGAAACACACAAGAAACACACGAGAAACACACATGACGCAAACACACGAAAAACACACGAGAAACACACATGACGCACGAAAAACACACGAGAAACACACATGACGCACGAGAAACACACGAGAAACACACATGACGGACGAGAAACACACGAGAAACACACAAGAAACACACGAGAAACACACATGACGCACGAGAAACACACGAGAAACACACATGACGGACGAGAAACACACGAGAAACAGACAAGAAACACACATGACGCACGAGAAACGCACGAGAAACACACAAGAAACACACAAGAAACACACAAGAAACACACAAGAAACACACAAGAAACACACGAGAAACACACAAGAAACACACGAGAAACACACAAGAAACACATGACGCACGAGAAACACACGAGAAACACACAAGAAACACACGAGAAACACACAAGAAACACACGAGAAACACACAAGAAACACACAAGAAACACACGAGAAACACACAAGAAACACACAAGAAACACACGAGAAACACACAAGAAACACACATGACGCACGAGAAACACACACGAGAAACACACAAGAAACACACAAGAAACACACGAGAAACACACATGACGGACGAGAAACACACCGGACGAGAAACTCACAAGAAACACACATGACGCACGAGAAACACACGAGAAACACACAAGAAACACACAAGAAACACACGAGAAACACACAAGAAACACACGAGAAACACACAAGAAACACACGAGAAACACACAAGAAACACACATGACGCACGAGAAACACACGAGAAACACACAAGAAACACACGAGAAACACACGAGAAACACACGAGAAACACACGAGAAACACACGAGAAACACACTAGAAACACACGAGAAACACACGAGAAACACACGAGAAACACACAAGAAACACACAAGAAACACACAAGAAACACACGAGAAACACACGAGAAACACACAAGAAACACACGAGAAACACACAAGAAACACACATGACACGAGAAACACACAAGAAACAGACAAGAAACACACAAGAAACACACAAGAAACACACAAGAAACACACGAGAAACACACAAGAAACACACGAGAAACACACAAGAAACACACATGACGCACGAAAAACACACGAGAAACACACAAGAAACACACTAGAAACACACAAGAAACACACAAGAAACACACAAGAAACACACGAGAAACACACAAGAAACACACAAGAAACACACGAGAAACACACAAGAAACACACGAGAAACACACAAGAAACACACGAGAAACACACAAGAAACACACATGACGCACGAGAAACACACGAGAAACAGACAAGAAACACACAAGAAACACACAAGAAACACACAAGAAACACACAAGAAACACACTAGAAACACACAAGAAACACACGAGAAACAGACTATAAACACACGAGAAACACACATGACGGACGAGAAACGCACGAGAAACACACATGACGGACGAGAAACGCACGAGAAACACACAAGAAACACACAAGAAACACACAAGAAACACACAAGAAACACACAAGAAACACACAAGAAACACACAAGATACACACGAGAAACACACAAGAAACACACGAGAAACACACAAGAAACACACGAGAAACACACAAGAAACACACGAGAAACACACAACAAGAAACACACACGAGAAACACACAAGAAACACACAAGAAACACACAAGAAACACAAGAGAAACACACAAGAAACACACAAGAAACACACAAGAAACACACAAGAAACAGACATGACGCACGAGAAACACACGAGAAACACACGAGAAACACACAAGAAACACACGAGAAACACACGAGAAACACACGAGAAACACACGAGAAACACACAAGAAACACACGAGAAACACACAAGAAACACACAAGAAACACACGAGAAACACACAAGAAACACACAAGAAACACACAAGAAACACACAAGAAACACACAAGAAACACACAAGAAACACACATGACGCACGAAAAACACACGAGAAACACACATGACGGACGAGAAACGCACGAGAAACACACAAGAAACACACAAGAAACAGACATGACGCACGAGAAACACACGAGAAACACACAAGAAACACACAAGAAACACACAAGAAACACACGAGAAACACACAAGAAACACACGAGAAACACACAAGAAACACACAAGAAACACACGAGAAACACACAAGAAACACACAAGAAACACACGAGAAACACACAAGAAACACACAAGAAACACACGAGAAACACACAAGAAACACACAAGAAACACACGAGAAACACACGAGAAACACACAAGAAACACACAAGAAACACACGAGAAACACACGAGAAACACACGAGAAACACACGAGAAACACACGAGAAACACACAAGAAACACATGACGCACGAGAAACACACGAGAAACACACAAGAAACACACGAGAAACACACGAGAAACACACGAGAAACACACGAGAAACACACAAGAAACACACGAGAAACACACGAGAAACACACGAGAAACACACAAGAAACACACAAGAAACACACAAGAAACACACAAGAAACACACAAGAAACACACAAGAAACACACGAGAAACACACAAGAAACACACAAGAAACACACGAGAAACACACGAGAAACACACAAGAAACACACATGACGCACGAGAAACACACGAGAAACAGACAAGAAACACAAAAGAAACACACAAGAAACACACGAGAAACACACTAGAAACACACGAGAAACACACAAGAAACACACGAGAAACACACAAGAAACACACAAGAAACACACGAGAAACACACAAGAAACACACATGACGCACGAAAAACACACGAGAAACACACAAGAAACACACGAGAAACACACAAGAAACACACAAGAAACACACGAGAAACACACAAGAAACACACGAGAAACACACGAGAAACACACAAGAAACACACAAGAAACACACGAGAAACACATGACGCACGAGAAACACACGAGAAACACACAAGAAACACACGAGAAACACACAAGAAACACACGAGAAACACACAAGAAACACACGAGAAACACACAAGAAACACACGAGAAACACACGAGAAACACACATGACGCACGAGAAACACACAAGAAACACACGAGAAACAGACAAGAAACACACCAGAAACACACAAGAAACACACGAGAAACACACGAGAAACACACGAGAAACACACAAGAAACACACGAGAAACACACATGACGCACGAGAAACACACAAGAAACAGACATGACGCACGAGAAACACACAAGAAACACACAAGAAACACACGAGAAACACACGAGAAACACACGAGAAACACACAAGAAACACACAAGAAACACACAAGAAACACACGAGAAACACACAAGAAACACACAAGAAACACACGAGAAACACACAAGAAACACACAAGAAACACACAAGAAACACACATGACGCACACGAGAAACACACACAAGAAACACACAAGAAACACACAAGAAACACACAAGAAACACACAAGAAACACACAAGAAACACACGAGAAACACACAAGAAACACACAAGAAACACACATGACGCACGAAAAACACACGAGAAACGCACGAGAAACACACATGACGGACGAGAAACGCACGAGAAACACACAAGAAACACACAAGAAACACACAAGAAACACACAAGAAACACACAAGAAACACACAAGAAACACACATGACGCACGAAAAACACACGAGAAACACACAAGAAACACACAAGAAACAGACATGACGCAAGAAACACACGAGAAACACACAAGAAACACACAAGAAACACACAAGAAACACACGAGAAACACACAAGAAACACACAAGAAACACACAAGAAACACACAAGAAACACACATGACGCACGAAAAACACACGAGAAACACACAAGAAACACACGAGAAACACACAAGAAACACACAAGAAACACACGAGAAACACACAAGAAACACATGACGCACGAGAAACACACGAGAAACACACAAGAAACACACGAGAAACACACAAGAAACACACGAGAAACACACGAGAAACACACGAGAAACACACGAGAAACACACAAGAAACACACGAGAAACACACAAGAAACACACAAGAAACACACGAGAAACACACGAGAAACACACGAGAAACACACAAGAAACACACAAGAAACACACGAGAAACACACGAGAAACACACGAGAAACACACAAGAAACACACAAGAAACACACGAGAAACACACAAGAAACACACATGACGCACGAGAAACACACGAGAAACACACAAGAAACACACAAGAAACACACGAGAAACACACAAGAAACACACGAGAAACACACAAGAAACACACGAGAAACAGACAAGAAACACACATGACGCACGAGAAACGCACGAGAAACAGACAAGAAACACACAAGAAACACACATGACGCACGAGAAACACACGAGAAACACACATGACGGACGAGAAACGCACGAGAAACACACAAGAAACACACAAGAAACACACAAGAAACACACAAGAAACACACATGACGCACGAGAAACACACGAGAAACACACAAGAAACACACAAGAAACACACGAGAAACACACAAGAAACACACATGACGCACGAGAAACACACGAGAAACACACAAGAAACACACGAGAAACACACGAGAAACACACGAGAAACACACGAGAAACACACGAGAAACACACAAGAAACACACGAGAAACACACAAGAAACACACGAGAAACACACGAGAAACACACAAGAAACACACAAGAAACACACGAGAAACACACAAGAAACACACGAGAAACACACAAGAAACACACAAGAAACACACGAGAAACACACAAGACACACACAAGAAACACACAAGAAACACACGAGAAACACACGAGAAACACACAAGAAACACACAATACAAACACATGACGCACGAGAAACACACGAGAAACACACAAGAAACACACTAGAAAGACACGAGAAACACACTAGAAACACACTATAAACACAAGAGAAACACACTATACACACACGAGAAACACATGACGCACGAGAAACACACGAGAAACACACAAGAAACACACGAGAAACACACAAGAAACACACAAGAAACACACAAGAAACACACAAGAAAAACACAAGAAAAACACAAGACAAACACAAGACACACACCAGAAACAGACATGACGCACGAGAAACACACTAGAAACACACCAGAAACACACAAGAAACACACAAGAAACACACGAGAAACACACAAGAAACACACAAGAAACACACAAGAAACACACGAGAAACACATGACGCACGAGAAACACACGAGAAACACACAAGAAACACACAAGAAACACACAAGAAACACACAAGAAACACACAAGAAACACACAAGAAACACACAAGAAACACACAAGAAACACACATGACACACGAGAAACACACGAGAAACACACTATAAACACACAAGAAACACACAAGTTACTCACGAGAAACACACGAGAAACACACAAGAAACACACGAGAAACACACAAGAAACACACAAGAAACACACGAGAAACACACAAGAAACACACAAGAAACACACAAGAAACACACGAGAAACACACAAGAAACACACGAGAAACACATGACGCACGAGAAACACACGAGAAACACACAAGAAACACACAAGAAACAGACATGACGCACGAGAAACACACGAGAAACACACAAGAAACACACAAGAAACACACGAGAAACACACAAGAAACACACGAGAAACACACAAGAAACACACGAGAAACACACAAGAAACACACGAGAAACACACGAGAAACACACAAGAAACACACAAGAAACACACGAGAAACACACAAGAAACACACAAGAAACACACGAGAAACACACGAGAAACACACGAGAAACACACGAGAAACACACGAGAAACACACAAGAAACACACAAGAAACACACGAGAAACACACAAGAAACACACGAGAAACACACAAGAAACACACGAGAAACACACAAGAAACACACGAGAAACACACATGACGCACGAGAAACACACAAGAAACACACGAGAAACACACAAGAAACACACGAGAAACACACGAGAAACACACATGACGCACGAGAAACACACAAGAAACACACGAGAAACACACTCGTAGTACTTAGTACTTGTAGTACTTAGTACTTGTAGTACTCTTAGTACTTGTAGTACTCTTAGTACTTGTAGTACTCTTAGTACTTGTAGTACTTAGTACTCGTAGTACTTAGTACTCGTAGTACTCTTAGTACTTGTAGTACTCTTAGTACTTGTGGTACTCTTAGTACTTGTGGTACTCTTAGTACTTGTGGTACTCTTAGTACTTGTAGTACTTAGTACTTGTAGTACTTAGTACTTGTAGTACTCTTAGTACTCGTAGTACTTAGTACTTGTAGTACTCTTAGTACTTGTAGTACTCTTAGTACTCGTAGTACTTAGTACTTGTAGTACTCTTAGTACTTGTAGTACTCTTAGTACTTGTAGTACTCTTAGTACTTGTAGTACTCTTAGTACTCGTAGTACTCTTAGTACTTGTAGTACTCTTAGTACTTGTAGTACTCTTAGTACTCATAGTACTTAGTACTTGTAGTACTCTTAGTACTTGTAGTACTCTTAGTACTCGTAGTACTTAGTACTTGTAGTACTTAGTACTTGTAGTACTCTTAGTACTCGTAGTACTCTTAGTACTCGTAGTACTCTTAGTACTCGTAGTACTCTTAGTACTCGTAGTACTCTTAGTACTCATAGTACTTAGTACTTGTAGTACTGTTAGTACTTGTAGTACTCGTAGTACTTAGTACTTGTAGTACTTAGTACTTGTAGTACTCTTAGTACTTAGTACTTGTAGTACTCTTAGTACTCGTAGTACTTAGTACTTGTAGTACTCTTAGTACTCATAGTACTCGTAGTACTTAGTACTTGTAGTACTCTTAGTACTTGTAGTACTCTTAGTACTTGTGGTACTCTTAGTACTTGTAGTACTCTTAGTACTTAGTACTTGTAGTACTCTTAGTACTTAGTACTTGTAGTACTCTTAGTACTCGTAGTACTTAGTACTTGTAGTACTCTTAGTACTCTTAGTACTTGTAGTACTTAGTACTTGTAGTACTCTTAGTACTTGTAGTACTCTTAGTACTTGTAGTACTCTTAGTACTCGTAGTACTCGTAGTACTTGTAGTACTCTTAGTACTCGTAGTACTCTTAGTACTTGTAGTACTCTTGGTACTCGTAGTACTCTTAGTACTCGTAGTACTCTTAGTACTCTTGGTACTTGTAGTACTCTTAGTACTCTTGGTACTTGTAGTACTCTTGGTACTCGTAGTACTTGTAGTACTCTTAGTACTCGTAGTACTCTTAGTACTTGTAGTACTCTTGGTACTTGTAGTACTCTTGGTACTCGTAGTACTCTTAGTACTCGTAGTACTCTTAGTACTCTTAGTACTTGTAGTACTCGTAGTACTCGTAGTACTCGTAGTACTCTTAGTACTCTTAGTACTTGTAGTACTCGTAGTACCTGGTCACAGAGCATCTTCTTCAGAGCTGAACTTTTGCTCGTCCCTTGAACCAGTTTATCCAGAACTTTGTACCAGCTGCTCAAGACGGGCCCCTGGAACAGACGACATTCTACTGTTCTGCTGTTCTGCTGTTCTGCTGTTTGTTCTAATGTTCTAATGTTCTGCTGTTCTAATGTTCTGCTGTTACTCTGTTCTACTGTTCTGCTGTTCTACTGTTCTGCTGTTCTAATGTTCTAATGTTCTGCTGTTCTAATGTTCTGCTGTTACTCTGTTCTACTGTTCTGCTGTTCTACTGTTCTACTGTTACTCTGTTCTACTGTTCTGCTGTTCTACTGTTCTGCTGTTCTGCTGTTCTGCTGTTCTACTGTTCTACTGTTCTGCTGTTCTGCTGTTCTGCTGTTCTGCTGTTCTAATGTTCTGCTGTTCTACTGTTCTGCTGTTCTGCTGTTCTGCTGTTCTGCTGTTCTACTGTTCTACTGTTCTACTGTTACTCTGTTCTACTGTTCTGCTGTTCTACTGTTCTACTGTTACTCTGTTCTACTGTTCTGCTGTTCTACTGTTCTGCTGTTCTGCTGTTCTGCTGTTCTACTGTTACTCTGTTCTACTGTTCTGCTGTTCTACTGTTCTGCTGTTCTGCTGTTCTACTGTTCTGCTGTTCTACTGTTAATCTGTTCTGCTGTTCTGCTGTTCTACTGTTCTGCTGTTCTACTGTTCTGCTGTTCTGCTGTTCTAATGTTCTAATGTTCTGCTGTTCTAATGTTCTGCTGTTACTCTGTTCTACTGTTCTGCTGTTCTACTGTTCTACTGTTCTACTGTTACTCTGTTCTACTGTTCTGCTGTTCTACTGTTCTACTGTTACTCTGTTCTACTGTTCTGCTGTTCTGCTGTTCTGCTGTTCTACTGTTACTCTGTTCTACTGTTCTGCTGTTCTGCTGTTCTGCTGTTCTAATGTTCTACTGTTCTACTGTTCTGCTGTTCTGCTGTTCTGCTGTTCTGCTGTTCTGCTGTTCTGCTGTTCTAATGTTCTAATGTTCTGCTGTTCTAATGTTCTGCTGTTACTCTGTTCTACTGTTCTGCTGTTCTACTGTTCTACTGTTACTCTGTTCTACTGTTCTGCTGTTCTACTGTTCTACTGTTACTCTGTTCTACTGTTCTGCTGTTCTACTGTTCTGCTGTTCTGCTGTTCTACTGTTCTACTGTTCTACTGTTCTACTGTTCTACTGTTCTGCTGTTCTACTGTTCTACTGTTCTACTGTTCTACTGTTCTACTGTTACTCTGTTCTACTGTTCTACTGTTACTCTGTTCTACTGTTCTTCTGTTCTGCTGTTCTGCTGTTCTGCTGTTCTGCTGTTCTGCTGTTCTACTGTTCTACTGTTACTCTGTTCTACTGTTCTGCTGTTCTACTGTTCTGCTGTTCTGCTGTTCTGCTGTTCTGCTGTTCTGCTGTTCTAATGTTCTGCTGTTCTAATGTTCTGCTGTTCTGCTGTTCTACTGTTCTGTGGTTCTACTGTTCTACTGTTCTGCTGTTCTACTGTTCTGCTGTTCTAATGTTCTGCTGTTCTACTGTTCTGCTGTTCTACTGTTCTACTGTTACTCTGTTCTACTGTTCTACTGTTCTACTGTTCTGCTGTTCTACTGTTCTACTGTTCTACTGTTCTGCTGTTCTACTGTTCTACTGTTACTCTGTTCTACTGTTCTACTGTTACTCTGTTCTACTGTTCTACTGTTCTAATGTTCTACTGTTCTGATGTTCTACTGTTCTACTGTTCTGATGTTATGCTGTTCTGCTGTTCTGCTGTTCTACTGTTCTGCTGTTCTACTGTTCTACTGTTACTCTGTTCTACTGTTCTGCTGTTCTACTGTTCTGCTGTTCTGCTGTTCTGCTGTTCTACTGTTACTCTGTTCTACTGTTCTGCTGTTCTACTGTTACTCTGTTCTACTGTTCTGCTGTTCTACTGTTCTGCTGTTCTGATGTTCTACTGTTCTGATGTTCTGCTGTTCTACTGTCCTGATGTTCTACTGTTCTACTGTTCTACTGTCCTGCTGTTCTGCTGTTCTACTGTTCTGCTGTTCTACTGTTCTACTGTTCTGTGGTTCTACTGTTCTGCTGTTCTGCTGTTCTAATGTTCTGCTGTTCTAATGTTCTGCTGTTCTGCTGTTCTACTGTTCTGTGGTTCTACTGTTCTACTGTTCTGCTGTTCTACTGTTACTCTGTTCCTCTGTTCCTCTGTTCCTCTGTTCTTCTGTTCTTCTGTTACTCTGTTCTACTGTTACTCTGTTCTACTGTTACTCTGTTCTACTGTTACTCTGTTCTACTGTTACTCTGTTCTACTGTTCTACTGTTACTCTGTTCTACTGTTCTACTGTTCTGCTGTTCTGCTGTTCTACTGTTACTCTGTTCTACTGTTCTGCTGTTCTACTGTTACTCTGTTCTACTGTTACTCTGTTCTACTGTTCTACTGTTACTCTGTTCTACTGTTCTACTGTTCTACTGTTACTCTGTTCTACTGTTCTACTGTTCTACTGTTCTACTGTTCTACTGTTACTCTGTTCTTCTGTTCTACTGTTCTACTGTTACTCTGTTCTACTGTTCTACTGTTCTACTGTTCTACTGTTACTCTGTTCTACTGTTCTACTGTTCTACTGTTACTCTGTTCTACTGTTCTACTGTTACTCTGTTCTACTGTTCTACTGTTACTCTGTTCTACTGTTCTACTGTTACTCTGTTCTACTGTTACTCTGTTCTACTGTTACTCTGTTCTGCTGTTCTACTGTTACTCTGTTCTACTGTTCTGCTGTTCTACTGTTACTCTGTTCTACTGTTACTCTGTTCTACTGTTCTACTGTTACTCTGTTCTACTGTTCTACTGTTCTACTGTTACTCTGTTCTACTGTTACTCTGTTCTACTGTTCTACTGTTACTCTGTTCTACTGTTACTCTGTTCTACTGTTACTCTGTTCTACTGTTACTCTGTTCTACTGTTCTACTGTTACTCTGTTCTACTGTTCTACTGTTACTCTGTTCTACTGTTACTCTGTTCTACTGTTCTACTGTTACTCTGTTCTACTGTTCTACTGTTACTCTGTTCTACTGTTACTCTGTTCTACTGTTCTACTGTTACTCTGTTCTACTGTTACTCTGTTCTACTGTTCTACTGTTCTACTGTTCTACTGTTACTCTGTTCTACTGTTACTCTGTTCTACTGTTACTCTGTTCTACTGTTACTCTGTTCTACTGTTCTACTGTTACTCTGTTCTACTGTTCTACTGTTCTACTGTTACTCTGTTCTACTGTTCTACTGTTACTCTGTTCTACTGTTCTACTGTTCTACTGTTACTCTGTTCTACTGTTCTTCTGTTCTACTGTTACTCTGTTCTACTGTTACTCTGTTCTACTGTTCTACTGTTCTACTGTTACTCTGTTCTACTGTTCTGCTGTTCTACTGTTCTGCTGTTCTACTGTTCTACTGTTACTCTGTTCTACTTTTACTCTGTTCTACTGTTACTGTGTTCTGCTGTTCTACTGTTACTCTGTTCTACTGTTACTCTGTTCTACTGTTACTCTGTTCTACTGTTCTACTGTTCTACTGTTACTCTGTTCTACTGTTACTCTGTTCTACTGTTACTCTGTTCTACTGTTACTCTGTTCTACTGTTCTACTGTTACTCTGTTCTACTGTTACTCTGTTCTACTGTTACTCTGTTCTACTGTTCTACTGTTCTACTGTTCTACTGTTACTCTGTTCTACTGTTACTCTGTTCTACTGTTACTCTGTTCTACTGTTCTACTGTTACTCTGTTCTACTGTTCTACTGTTCTACTGTTACTCTGTTCTACTGTTCTACTGTTACTCTGTTCTACTGTTCTACTGTTCTTCTGTTACTCTGTTCTACTGTTCTACTGTTCTTCTGTTACTCTGTTCTACTGTTACTCTGTTCTACTGTTACTCTGTTCTACTGTTACTCTGTTCTACTGTTCTACTGTTCTACTGTTACTCTGTTCTACTGTTCTACTGTTCTACTGTTACTCTGTTCTACTGTTCTACTGTTCTACTGTTCTACTGTTCTGCTGTTCTACTGTTACTCTGTTCTACTGTTCTACTGTTACTCTGTTCTACTGTTACTCTGTTCTGCTGTTCTACTGTTCTACTGTTCTGCTGTTCTACTGTTCTACTGTTACTCTGTTCTACTGTTACTCTGTTCTACTGTTACTCTGTTCTACTGTTCTACTGTTCTACTGTTCTACTGTTCTGCTGTTCTACTGTTACTCTGTTCTACTGTTACTCTGTTCTACTGTTACTCTGTTCTGCTCTTCTACTGTTCTACTGTTACTCTGTTCTACTGTTCTGCTGTTCTACTGTTACTCTGTTCTACTGTTCTGCTGTTCTACTGTTACTCTGTTCTACTGTTACTCTGTTCTACTGTTCTACTGTTACTCTGTTCTACTGTTACTCTGTTCTACTGTTCTACTGTTACTCTGTTCTACTGTTACTCTGTTCTGCTGTTCTACTGTTACTCTGTTCTACTGTTACTCTGTTCTACTGTTACTCTGTTCTACTGTTACTCTGTTCTACTGTTACTCTGTTCTACTGTTCTACTGTTCTACTGTTACTCTGTTCTACTGTTCTACTGTTACTCTGTTCTACTGTTACTCTGTTCTACTGTTCTACTGTTCTACTGTTACTCTGTTCTACTGTTCTACTGTTCTACTGTTACTCTGTTCTGCTGTTCTACTGTTACTCTGTTCTACTGTTCTACTGTTACTCTGTTCTGCTGTTCTGCTGTTCTACTGTTACTCTGTTCTACTGTTACTCTGTTCTACTGTTACTCTGTTCTACTGTTACTCTGTTCTACTGTTACTCTGTTCTACTGTTCTACTGTTCTACTGTTACTCTGTTCTACTGTTCTACTGTTACTCTGTTCTACTGTTACTCTGTTCTGCTGTTCTACTGTTCTACTGTTACTCTGTTCTACTGTTCTACTGTTACTCTGTTCTACTGTTCTACTGTTACTCTGTTCTACTGTTCTACTGTTCTACTGTTTATCTGTTCTACTGTTACTCTGTTCTGCTGTTCTGCTGTTCTGCTGTTCTACTGTTACTCTGTTCTACTGTTACTCTGTTCTACTGTTCTACTGTTCTACTGTTACTCTGTTCTACTGTTCTACTGTTACTCTGTTCTACTGTTACTCTGTTCTACTGTTCTACTGTTACTCTGTTCTACTGTTACTCTGTTCTACTGTTCTACTGTTACTCTGTTCTACTGTTCTACTGTTACTCTGTTCTACTGTTCTACTGTTACTCTGTTCTACTGTTACTCTGTTCTACTGTTCTACTGTTACTCTGTTCTACTGTTCTACTGTTCTACTGTTACTCTGTTCTACTGTTACTCTGTTCTACTGTTCTACTGTTCTACTGTTACTCTGTTCTACTGTTCTACTGTTACTCTGTTCTACTGTTCTACTGTTACTCTGTTCTACTGTTCTGCTGTTCTACTGTTACTCTGTTCTACTGTTCTACTGTTACTCTGTTCTACTGTTCTACTGTTCTACTGTTACTCTGTTCTACTGTTACTCTGTTCTACTGTTACTCTGTTCTACTGTTCTACTGTTACTCTGTTCTACTGTTCTACTGTTACTCTGTTCTACTGTTCTACTGTTCTACTGTTACTCTGTTCTACTGTTCTACTGTTACTCTGTTCTACTGTTACTCTGTTCTACTGTTCTACTGTTACTCTGTTCTACTGTTACTCTGTTCTACTGTTCTACTGTTACTCTGTTCTACTGTTACTCTGTTCTACTGTTCTACTGTTACTCTGTTCTACTGTTACTCTGTTCTACTGTTCTACTGTTACTCTGTTCTACTGTTACTCTGTTCTACTGTTCTACTGTTCTACTGTTCTGCTGTTCTACTGTTACTCTGTTCTACTGTTCTACTGTTACTCTGTTCTACTGTTACTCTGTTCTACTGTTACTCTGTTCTACTGTTCTACTGTTCTACTGTTCTGCTGTTCTACTGTTACTCTGTTCTACTGTTCTGCTGTTCTACTGTTACTCTGTTCTACTGTTACTCTGTTCTACTGTTACTCTGTTCTACTGTTCTGCTGTTCTACTGTTACTCTGTTCTACTGTTACTCTGTTCTACTGTTCTACTGTTACTCTGTTCTACTGTTACTCTGTTCTACTGTTCTACTGTTACTCTGTTCTACTGTTACTGTGTTCTGCTGTTCTACTGTTACTCTGTTCTACTGTTCTACTGTTACTCTGTTCTACTGTTACTCTGTTCTACTGTTACTCTGTTCTACTGTTCTACTGTTACTCTGTTCTACTGTTACTCTGTTCTACTGTTCTACTGTTACTCTGTTCTACTGTTCTACTGTTACTCTGTTCTACTGTTACTCTGTTCTACTGTTCTACTGTTACTCTGTTCTACTGTTACTCTGTTCTACTGTTCTACTGTTACTCTGTTCTACTGTTCTACTGTTACTCTGTTCTACTGTTCTACTGTTACTCTGTTCTACTGTTACTCTGTTCTACTGTTACTCTGTTCTACTGTTCTACTGTTACTCTGTTCTACTGTTACTCTGTTCTACTGTTCTACTGTTACTCTGTTCTACTGTTACTCTGTTCTACTGTTCTACTGTTCTACTGTTACTCTGTTCTACTGTTACTACTGTTACTACTGTTCTACTGTTACTCTGTTCTACTGTTCTACTGTTACTCTGTTCTACTGTTACTCTGTTCTACTGTTACTCTGTTCTACTGTTACTCTGTTCTACTGTTACTCTGTTCTACTGTTACTCTGTTCTACTGTTCTACTGTTACTCTGTTCTACTGTTCTACTGTTACTCTGTTCTACTGTTACTCTGTTCTACTGTTACTCTGTTCTACTGTTCTACTGTTACTCTGTTCTACTGTTCTACTGTTCTACTGTTACTCTGTTCTACTGTTCTACTGTTCTACTGTTACTCTGTTCTACTGTTACTCTGTTCTACTGTTACTCTGTTCTACTGTTCTACTGTTCTACTGTTCTACTGTTACTCTGTTCTACTGTTACTCTGTTCTACTGTTCTACTGTTACTCTGTTCTACTGTTACTCTGTTCTACTGTTCTACTGTTACTCTGTTCTACTGTTACTCTGTTCTACTGTTACTCTGTTCTACTGTTACTCTGTTCTACTGTTCTACTGTTACTCTGTTCTACTGTTACTCTGTTCTACTGTTCTACTGTTACTCTGTTCTACTGTTCTACTGTTACTCTGTTCTACTGTTACTCTGTTCTACTGTTCTACTGTTACTCTGTTCTACTGTTACTCTGTTCTACTGTTACTCTGTTCTACTGTTACTCTGTTCTACTGTTCTACTGTTCTACTGTTAATCTGTTCTACTGTTCTACTGTTACTCTGTTCTGCTGTTCTACTGTTCTACTGTTACTCTGTTCTACTGTTCTGCTGTTCTACTGTTACTCTGTTCTACTGTTACTCTGTTCTACTGTTCTACTGTTACTCTGTTCTACTGTTCTACTGTTACTCTGTTCTACTGTTACTCTGTTCTACTGTTACTCTGTTCTACTGTTCTACTGTTACTCTGTTCTACTGTTACTCTGTTCTACTGTTACTCTGTTCTACTGTTACTCTGTTCTACTGTTACTCTGTTCTACTGTTCTACTGTTACTCTGTTCTACTGTTCTACTGTTCTACTGTTACTCTGTTCTACTGTTACTCTGTTCTACTGTTCTACTGTTACTCTGTTCTACTGTTCTACTGTTACTCTGTTCTACTGTTACTCTGTTCTACTGTTCTACTGTTACTCTGTTCTACTGTTCTACTGTTACTCTGTTCTACTGTTCTACTGTTACTCTGTTCTACTGTTACTCTGTTCTACTGTTACTCTGTTCTACTGTTCTACTGTTACTCTGTTCTACTGTTACTCTGTTCTTCTGTTCATCTGTTAGTCTGTTCTACTGTTACTCTGTTCTACTGTTACTCTGTTCTACTGTTCTACTGTTACTCTGTTCTACTGTTCTGCTGTTCTACTGTTACTCTGTTCTACTGTTACTCTGTTCTACTGTTCTACTGTTACTCTGTTCTACTGTTACTCTGTTCTACTGTTACTCTGTTCTACTGTTACTCTGTTCTACTGTTACTCTGTTCTACTGTTCTACTGTTACTCTGTTCTACTGTTCTACTGTTACTCTGTTCTACTGTTACTCTGTTCTACTGTTACTCTGTTCTACTGTTACTCTGTTCTACTGTTCTACTGTTACTCTGTTCTACTGTTCTACTGTTCTACTGTTACTCTGTTCTACTGTTACTCTGTTCTACTGTTACTCTGTTCTACTGTTACTCTGTTCTACTGTTCTACTGTTACTCTGTTCTACTGTTACTCTGTTCTACTGTTCTACTGTTACTCTGTTCTACTGTTACTCTGTTCTACTGTTCTACTGTTACTCTGTTCTGCTGTTCTGCTGTTCTACTGTTACTCTGTTCTACTGTTACTCTGTTCTACTGTTACTCTGTTCTACTGTTCTGCTGTTCTACTGTTACTCTGTTCTACTGTTACTCTGTTCTACTGTTACTCTGTTCTGCTGTTCTACTGTTACTCTGTTCTACTGTTACTCTGTTCTACTGTTCTACTGTTACTCTGTTCTGCTGTTACTCTGTTCTACTGTTACTCTGTTCTGCTGTTCTACTGTTCAACTGTTCTGCTGTTCTACTGTTCTACTGTTACTCTGTTCTACTGTTACTGTGTTCTGCTGTTACTCTGTTCGACTGTTACTCTGTTCTGCTGTTCTACTGTTCTGCTGTTCTACTGTTCTACTGTTACTCTGTTCTACTGTTACTCTGTTCTACTGTTACTCTGTTCTACTGTTACTCTGTTCTACTGTTACTGTGTTCTGCTGTTCTACTGTTACTCTGTTCTACTGTTACTCTGTTCTACTGTTACTCTGTTCTACTGTTACTCTGTTCTACTGTTACTCTGTTCTACTGTTCTACTGTTCTACTGTTCTACTGTTCTGCTGTTCTACTGTTACTCTGTTCTACTGTTACTCTGTTCTACTGTTACTCTGTTCTACTGTTCTACTGTTCTACTGTTCTACTGTTACTCTGTTCTACTGTTCTACTGTTCTACTGTTACTCTGTTCTACTGTTACTCTGTTCTACTGTTCTACTGTTACTCTGTTCTACTGTTACTCTGTTCTACTGTTACTCTGTTCTACTGTTACTCTGTTACTCTGTTCTACTGTTCTACTGTTCTACTGTTACTCTGTTCTACTGTTACTCTGTTCTACTGTTCTACTGTTACTCTGTTCTACTGTTACTCTGTTCTACTGTTACTCTGTTCTACTGTTACTCTGTTCTACTGTTCTACTGTTACTCTGTTCTACTGTTACTCTGTTCTACTGTTACTCTGTTCTACTGTTACTCTGTTCTACTGTTACTCTGTTCTACTGTTACTCTGTTCTACTGTTCTACTGTTCTACTGTTACTCTGTTCTACTGTTACTCTGTTCTGCTGTTCTACTGTTCTACTGTTACTCTGTTCTACTGTTCTACTGTTCTACTGTTCTACTGTTACTCTGTTCTACTGTTACTCTGTTCTACTGTTACTCTGTTCTACTGTTACTCTGTTCTACTGTTCTGCTGTTCTACTGTTACTCTGTTCTACTGTTACTCTGTTCTACTGTTCTACTGTTACTCTGTTCTACTGTTCTACTGTTCTACTGTTACTCTGTTCTACTGTTCTACTGTTACTCTGTTCTACTGTTCTGCTGTTCTACTGTTACTCTGTTCTACTGTTACTCTGTTCTACTGTTACTCTGTTCTACTGTTCTACTGTTACTCTGTTCTACTGTTACTCTGTTCTACTGTTACTCTGTTCTACTGTTCTACTGTTACTCTGTTCTACTGTTACTCTGTTCTACTGTTACTCTGTTCTACTGTTCTGCTGTTCTACTGTTACTCTGTTCTACTGTTACTCTGTTCTACTGTTCTACTGTTACTCTGTTCTACTGTTACTCTGTTCTACTGTTACTCTGTTCTACTGTTCTACTGTTACTCTGTTCTGCTGTTCTACTGTTACTCTGTTCTACTGTTCTGCTGTTCTACTGTTACTCTGTTCTACTGTTACTCTGTTCTACTGTTCTACTGTTCTACTGTTACTCTGTTCTACTGTTACTCTGTTCTACTGTTACTCTGTTCTACTGTTACTCTGTTCTACTGTTCTACTGTTCTACTGTTACTCTGTTCTACTGTTACTCTGTTCTACTGTTACTCTGTTCTACTGTTCTACTGTTACTCTGTTCTACTGTTCTACTGTTCTACTGTTACTCTGTTCTACTGTTACTCTGTTCTACTGTTACTCTGTTCTACTGTTCTACTGTTACTCTGTTCTACTGTTACTCTGTTCTACTGTTCTACTGTTACTCTGTTCTACTGTTCTACTGTTACTCTGTTCTACTGTTCTACTGTTCTACTGTTACTCTGTTCTACTGTTCTACTGTTACTCTGTTCTACTGTTCTACTGTTCTACTGTTACTCTGTTCTACTGTTCTACTGTTCTACTGTTACTCTGTTCTACTGTTACTCTGTTCTACTGTTCTACTGTTACTCTGTTCTACTGTTACTCTGTTCTACTGTTACTCTGTTCTACTGTTACTCTGTTCTACTGTTCTACTGTTACTCTGTTCTACTGTTACTCTGTTCTACTGTTACTCTGTTCTACTGTTACTCTGTTCTACTGTTCTACTGTTACTCTGTTCTACTGTTACTCTGTTCTACTGTTACTCTGTTCTACTGTTACTCTGTTCTACTGTTCTGCTGTTCTACTGTTACTCTGTTCTACTGTTCTGCTGTTCTACTGTTACTCTGTTCTACTGTTACTCTGTTCTACTGTTACTCTGTTCTACTGTTACTCTGTTCTACTGTTCTACTGTTACTCTGTTCTACTGTTCTGCTGTTCTACTGTTACTCTGTTCTACTGTTACTCTGTTCTACTGTTACTCTGTTCTACTGTTACTCTGTTCTACTGTTCTACTGTTACTCTGTTCTACTGTTCTGCTGTTCTACTGTTACTCTGTTCTACTGTTACTCTGTTCTACTGTTCTACTGTTCTACTGTTACTCTGTTCTACTGTTACTCTGTTCTACTGTTACTCTGTTCTACTGTTACTCTGTTCTACTGTTACTCTGTTCTACTGTTCTACTGTTCTACTGTTACTCTGTTCTACTGTTCTACTGTTACTCTGTTCTACTGTTCTGCTGTTCTACTGTTACTCTGTTCTACTGTTACTCTGTTCTACTGTTACTCTGTTCTACTGTTCTGCTGTTCTACTGTTACTCTGTTCTACTGTTACTCTGTTCTACTGTTCTACTGTTACTCTGTTCTACTGTTCTACTGTTCTACTGTTACTCTGTTCTACTGTTCTACTGTTCTACTGTTACTCTGTTCTACTGTTCTACTGTTCTACTGTTACTCTGTTCTACTGTTACTCTGTTCTACTGTTCTACTGTTCTACTGTTCTACTGTTACTCTGTTCTACTGTTACTCTGTTCTACTGTTACTCTGTTCTACTGTTACTCTGTTCTACTGTTCTACTGTTACTCTGTTCTACTGTTCTACTGTTACTCTGTTCTACTGTTACTCTGTTCTACTGTTACTCTGTTCTACTGTTCTGCTGTTCTACTGTTACTCTGTTCTACTGTTCTACTGTTCTACTGTTACTCTGTTCTACTGTTCTGCTGTTCTACTGTTACTCTGTTCTACTGTTACTCTGTTCTACTGTTCTACTGTTACTCTGTTCTACTGTTACTCTGTTCTACTGTTACTCTGTTCTGCTGTTCTACTGTTACTCTGTTCTACTGTTCTGCTGTTCTACTGTTACTCTGTTCTACTGTTACTCTGTTCTACTGTTCTACTGTTACTCTGTTCTGCTGTTCTACTGTTCTACTGTTCTGCTGTTCTACTGTTACTCTGTTCTACTGTTACTCTGTTCTACTGTTACTCTGTTCTGCTGTTCTACTGTTACTCTGTTCTACTGTTCTGCTGTTCTACTGTTACTCTGTTCTACTGTTCTACTGTTACTCTGTTCTACTGTTCTACTGTTACTCTGTTCTACTGTTCTACTGTTCTACTGTTACTCTGTTCTACTGTTCTACTGTTACTCTGTTCTACTGTTACTCTGTTCTACTGTTCTACTGTTACTCTGTTCTACTGTTACTCTGTTCTACTGTTACTCTGTTCTACTGTTCTACTGTTACTCTGTTCTACTGTTCTGCTGTTCTACTGTTCTACTGTTACTCTGTTCTACTGTTACTCTGTTCTACTGTTCTACTGTTACTCTGTTCTGCTGTTCTGCTGTTCTACTGTTACTCTGTTCTACTGTTACTCTGTTCTACTGTTACTCTGTTCTGCTGTTCTACTGTTACTCTGTTCTACTGTTCTGCTGTTCTACTGTTACTCTGTTCTACTGTTCTACTGTTACTCTGTTCTGCTGTTCTACTGTTACTCTGTTCTACTGTTCTACTGTTCTACTGTTCTGCTGTTCTACTGTTCTACTGTTACTCTGTTCTACTGTTACTCTGTTCTACTGTTACTCTGTTCTACTGTTCTACTGTTACTCTGTTCTGCTGTTACTCTGTTCTACTGTTACTCTGTTCTGCTGTTCTACTGTTCTACTGTTCTGCTGTTCTACTGTTCTACTGTTACTCTGTTCTACTGTTAGTCTGTTCTGCTGTTCTACTGTTCTACTGTTCTACTGTTACTCTGTTCTGCTGTTACTCTGTTCTACTGTTACTCTGTTCTGCTGTTCTACTGTTACTCTGTTCTACTGTTACTCTGTTCTACTGTTACTCTGTTCTACTGTTACTCTGTTCTACTGTTACTCTGTTCTACTGTTCTACTGTTCTACTGTTCTGCTGTTCTACTGTTACTCTGTTCTACTGTTACTCTGTTCTGCTGTTCTACTGTTACTCTGTTCTACTGTTACTCTGTTCTACTGTTCTACTGTTACTCTGTTCTGCTGTTCTACTGTTACTCTGTTCTACTGTTACTCTGTTCTACTGTTCTGCTGTTCTACTGTTACTCTGTTCTACTGTTACTCTGTTCTACTGTTACTCTGTTCTACTGTTCTACTGTTACTCTGTTCTGCTGTTCTACTGTTACTCTGTTCTACTGTTACTCTGTTCTACTGTTACTCTGTTCTACTGTTCTACTGTTACTCTGTTCTGCTGTTCTACTGTTCTACTGTTCTGCTGTTCTACTGTTACTCTGTTCTACTGTTACTCTGTTCTACTGTTACTCTGTTCTGCTGTTCTACTGTTACTCTGTTCTACTGTTCTGCTGTTCTACTGTTCTACTGTTCTGCTGTTCTACTGTTCTGCTGTTCTACTGTTCTACTGTTACTCTGTTCTACTGTTACTCTGTTCTACTGTTACTCTGTTCTACTGTTACTGTGTTCTGCTGTTCTACTGTTACTCTGTTCTACTGTTACTCTGTTCTACTGTTACTCTGTTCTACTGTTACTCTGTTCTACTGTTACTCTGTTCTACTGTTCTGCTGTTCTACTGTTACTCTGTTCTACTGTTACTCTGTTCTACTGTTCTACTGTTACTCTGTTCTACTGTTCTACTGTTACTCTGTTCTACTGTTCTACTGTTCTACTGTTACTCTGTTCTACTGTTACTCTGTTCTACTGTTCTACTGTTCTACTGTTACTCTGTTCTACTGTTCTACTGTTCTACTGTTACTCTGTTCTACTGTTACTCTGTTCTACTGTTACTCTGTTCTGCTGTTCTACTGTTACTCTGTTCTACTGTTACTCTGTTCTACTGTTACTCTGTTCTACTGTTACTCTGTTCTACTGTTACTCTGTTCTACTGTTCTACTGTTACTCTGTTCTACTGTTACTCTGTTCTACTGTTACTCTGTTCTACTGTTCTACTGTTACTCTGTTCTACTGTTCTACTGTTACTCTGTTCTACTGTTCTACTGTTACTCTGTTCTACTGTTACTCTGTTCTACTGTTCTACTGTTACTCTGTTCTACTGTTCTACTGTTACTCTGTTCTACTGTTACTCTGTTCTACTGTTCTACTGTTACTCTGTTCTACTGTTACTCTGTTCTACTGTTCTACTGTTACTCTGTTCTACTGTTACTCTGTTCTACTGTTCTACTGTTACTCTGTTCTACTGTTACTCTGTTCTACTGTTCTACTGTTACTCTGTTCTGCTGTTCTACTGTTACTCTGTTCTACTGTTACTCTGTTCTACTGTTCTACTGTTCTACTGTTACTCTGTTCTGCTGTTCTGCTGTTCTGCTGTTACTCTGTTCTACTGTTACTGTGTTCTGCTGTTCTACTGTTACTCTGTTCTACTGTTACTCTGTTCTACTGTTCTGCTGTTCTACTGTTACTCTGTTCTACTGTTACTCTGTTCTACTGTTCTACTGTTACTCTGTTCTACTGTTACTCTGTTCTACTGTTACTCTGTTCTACTGTTCTACTGTTACTCTGTTCTACTGTTCTACTGTTACTCTGTTCTACTGTTCTACTGTTACTCTGTTCTACTGTTACTCTGTTCTACTGTTCTACTGTTACTCTGTTCTACTGTTCTACTGTTACTCTGTTCTACTGTTACTCTGTTCTACTGTTCTACTGTTACTCTGTTCTACTGTTACTCTGTTCTACTGTTCTACTGTTACTCTGTTCTACTGTTACTCTGTTCTACTGTTCTACTGTTACTCTGTTCTACTGTTACTCTGTTCTACTGTTACTCTGTTCTACTGTTCTACTGTTACTCTGTTCTACTGTTACTCTGTTCTACTGTTCTACTGTTACTCTGTTCTACTGTTCTACTGTTCTACTGTTACTCTGTTCTACTGTTCTACTGTTACTCTGTTCTACTGTTCTACTGTTCTACTGTTACTCTGTTCTACTGTTCTACTGTTCTACTGTTACTCTGTTCTACTGTTCTACTGTTACTCTGTTCTACTGTTCTACTGTTACTCTGTTCTACTGTTACTCTGTTCTACTGTTCTACTGTTCTACTGTTACTCTGTTCTACTGTTCTACTGTTCTACTGTTACTCTGTTCTACTGTTCTACTGTTCTACTGTTACTCTGTTCTACTGTTACTCTGTTCTACTGTTCTACTGTTCTACTGTTACTCTGTTCTACTGTTACTCTGTTCTACTGTTACTCTGTTCTACTGTTCTACTGTTACTCTGTTCTACTGTTCTACTGTTACTCTGTTCTACTGTTACTCTGTTCTACTGTTACTCTGTTCTACTGTTCTACTGTTACTCTGTTCTACTGTTCTGCTGTTCTACTGTTACTCTGTTCTACTGTTACTCTGTTCTACTGTTACTCTGTTCTACTGTTCTACTGTTACTCTGTTCTACTGTTACTCTGTTCTACTGTTACTCTGTTCTACTGTTACTCTGTTCTACTGTTCTACTGTTACTCTGTTCTACTGTTACTCTGTTCTACTGTTCTACTGTTCTACTGTTACTCTGTTCTACTGTTACTCTGTTCTACTGTTACTCTGTTCTACTGTTCTACTGTTACTCTGTTCTACTGTTACTCTGTTCTACTGTTACTCTGTTCTGCTGTTCTACTGTTACTCTGTTCTACTGTTACTCTGTTCTACTGTTCTACTGTTCTACTGTTACTCTGTTCTACTGTTACTCTGTTCTACTGTTCTACTGTTACTCTGTTCTACTGTTACTCTGTTCTACTGTTACTCTGTTCTACTGTTCTACTGTTACTCTGTTCTACTGTTCTACTGTTACTCTGTTCTACTGTTCTACTGTTACTCTGTTCTACTGTTCTACTGTTACTCTGTTCTACTGTTACTCTGTTCTACTGTTACTCTGTTCTACTGTTCTGCTGTTCTACTGTTACTCTGTTCTACTGTTCTACTGTTACTCTGTTCTACTGTTACTCTGTTCTACTGTTCTACTGTTACTCTGTTCTACTGTTACTCTGTTCTACTGTTCTACTGTTCTACTGTTACTCTGTTCTACTGTTACTCTGTTCTACTGTTCTACTGTTACTCTGTTCTACTGTTCTACTGTTACTCTGTTCTACTGTTCTACTGTTCTACTGTTACTCTGTTCTACTGTTCTACTGTTACTCTGTTCTACTGTTCTACTGTTACTCTGTTCTACTGTTACTCTGTTCTACTGTTCTACTGTTCTACTGTTACTCTGTTCTACTGTTCTACTGTTCTACTGTTACTCTGTTCTACTGTTACTCTGTTCTACTGTTCTACTGTTCTACTGTTACTCTGTTCTACTGTTACTCTGTTCTACTGTTCTACTGTTCTACTGTTACTCTGTTCTACTGTTCTACTGTTCTACTGTTACTCTGTTCTACTGTTCTACTGTTACTCTGTTCTACTGTTACTCTGTTCTACTGTTCTACTGTTCTACTGTTACTCTGTTCTACTGTTACTCTGTTCTACTGTTACTCTGTTCTACTGTTACTCTGTTACTCTGTTCTACTGTTACTCTGTTCTACTGTTCTACTGTTACTCTGTTCTACTGTTACTCTGTTCTACTGTTCTACTGTTACTCTGTTCTGCTGTTACTCTGTTCTACTGTTCTACTGTTCTGCTGTTCTACTGTTACTCTGTTCTACTGTTACTCTGTTCTACTGTTACTCTGTTCTACTGTTCTACTGTTACTCTGTTCTACTGTTCTGCTGTTCTACTGTTACTCTGTTCTACTGTTACTCTGTTCTACTGTTCTTCTGTTCTACTGTTACTCTGTTCTACTGTTACTCTGTTCTACTGTTCTGCTGTTCTACTGTTACTCTGTTCTACTGTTACTCTGTTCTGCTGTTCTACTGTTACTCTGTTCTACTGTTACTCTGTTCTACTGTTACTCTGTTCTACTGTTACTCTGTTCTACTGTTACTCTGTTCTACTGTTCTACTGTTACTCTGTTCTACTGTTCTACTGTTACTCTGTTCTACTGTTACTCTGTTCTACTGTTACTCTGTTCTGCTGTTCTACTGTTACTCTGTTCTACTGTTCTACTGTTCTACTGTTACTCTGTTCTACTGTTACTCTGTTCTACTGTTCTACTGTTACTCTGTTCTACTGTTCTACTGTTACTCTGTTCTACTGTTACTCTGTTCTACTGTTACTCTGTTCTACTGTTACTCTGTTCTACTGTTCTACTGTTACTCTGTTCTACTGTTCTACTGTTCTACTGTTCTGCTGTTCTACTGTTACTCTGTTCTACTGTTACTCTGTTCTACTGTTACTCTGTTCTACTGTTCTACTGTTACTCTGTTCTACTGTTCTACTGTTCTACTGTTCTACTGTTACTCTGTTCTACTGTTACTCTGTTCTACTGTTACTCTGTTCTACTGTTACTCTGTTCTGCTGTTCTACTGTTCTACTGTTCTGCTGTTCTACTGTTCTACTGTTACTCTGTTCTACTGTTACTCTGTTCTGCTGTTCTACTGTTCTACTGTTACTCTGTTCTACTGTTCTACTGTTACTCTGTTCTACTGTTCTACTGTTCTACTGTTACTCTGTTCTACTGTTACTCTGTTCTACTGTTACTCTGTTCTACTGTTCTGCTGTTCTACTGTTACTCTGTTCTACTGTTACTCTGTTCTACTGTTACTCTGTTCTACTGTTACTCTGTTCTACTGTTACTCTGTTCTACTGTTACTCTGTTCTACTGTTCTACTGTTACTCTGTTCTGCTGTTCTGCTGTTCTACTGTTCTACTGTTCTACTGTTACTCTGTTCTACTGTTCTGCTGTTCTACTGTTACTCTGTTCTACTGTTACTCTGTTCTACTGTTCTACTGTTACTCTGTTCTACTGTTCTACTGTTACTCTGTTCTACTGTTACTCTGTTCTACTGTTCTACTGTTACTCTGTTCTACTGTTCTACTGTTCTACTGTTACTCTGTTCTACTGTTCTACTGTTACTCTGTTCTACTGTTACTCTGTTCTGCTGTTCTACTGTTACTCTGTTCTACTGTTCTGCTGTTCTACTGTTCTACTGTTACTCTGTTCTACTGTTACTCTGTTCTACTGTTACTCTGTTCTACTGTTCTGCTGTTCTACTGTTACTCTGTTCTACTGTTCTACTGTTACTCTGTTCTGCTGTTCTACTGTTCTACTGTTCTGCTGTTCTACTGTTACTCTGTTCTACTGTTACTCTGTTCTACTGTTACTCTGTTCTACTGTTACTCTGTTCTACTGTTCTACTGTTCTACTGTTCTACTGTTACTCTGTTCTACTGTTCTACTGTTACTCTGTTCTACTGTTACTCTGTTCTGCTGTTCTACTGTTACTCTGTTCTACTGTTCTACTGTTCTACTGTTACTCTGTTCTACTGTTATACTGTTACTCAGTTCTACTGTTCTACTGTTCTACTGTTACACTGTTCTACTTTTACTCGGTTCTACTGTTTCTCTGTTCTACTGTTACTCTGTTCTACTGTTACTCTGTTCTACTGTTCTACTGTTACTCTGTTCTACTGTTACTCTGTTCTACTGTTACTCTGTTCTACTGTTCTACTGTTCTACTGTTACTCTGTTCTACTGTTACTCTGTTCTACTGTTACTCTGTTCTACTGTTCTACTGTTACTCTGTTCTACTGTTCTACTGTTCTACTGTTACTCTGTTCTACTGTTCTACTGTTACTCTGTTCTACTGTTCTACTGTTCTACTGTTACTCTGTTCTACTGTTCTACTGTTCTACTGTTACTCTGTTCTACTGTTACTCTGTTCTACTGTTCTACTGTTACTCTGTTCTACTGTTACTCTGTTCTACTGTTACTCTGTTCTACTGTTAATCTGTTCTACTGTTCTACTGTTAATCTGTTCTACTGTTACTCTGTTCTACTGTTACTCTGTTCTACTGTTCTACTGTTACTCTGTTCTACTGTTCTACTGTTCTTCTGTTACTCTGTTCTACTGTTCTACTGTTACTCTGTTCTACTGTTCTACTGTTCTACTGTTACTCTGTTCTACTGTTACTCTGTTCTACTGTTACTCTGTTCTACTGTTCTACTGTTCTACTGTTACTCTGTTCTACTGTTACTCTGTTCTACTGTTACTCTGTTCTACTGTTACTCTGTTCTACTGTTACTCTGTTCTACTGTTCTACTGTTACTCTGTTCTACTGTTCTACTGTTCTACTGTTCTGCTGTTCTACTGTTACTCTGTTCTACTGTTCTGCTGTTCTACTGTTACTCTGTTCTACTGTTACTCTGTTCTACTGTTCTACTGTTACTCTGTTCTACTGTTACTCTGTTCTACTGTTCTACTGTTACTCTGTTCTACTGTTCTACTGTTCTACTGTTACTCTGTTCTACTGTTCTACTGTTACTCTGTTCTACTGTTACTCTGTTCTACTGTTCTACTGTTACTCTGTTCTACTGTTCTACTGTTACTCTGTTCTACTGTTACTCTGTTCTGCTGTTCTACTGTTACTCTGTTCTACTGTTCTGCTGTTCTACTGTTACTCTGTTCTACTGTTACTCTGTTCTACTGTTACTCTGTTCTACTGTTCTACTGTTACTCTGTTCTACTGTTACTCTGTTCTACTGTTACTCTGTTCTACTGTTCTACTGTTCTACTGTTCTACTGTTACTCTGTTCTACTGTTACTCTGTTCTACTGTTACTCTGTTCTACTGTTACTCTGTTCTGCTGTTCTACTGTTACTCTGTTCTACTGTTCTGCTGTTCTACTGTTACTCTGTTCTACTGTTACTCTGTTCTACTGTTACTCTGTTCTACTGTTCTACTGTTACTCTGTTCTACTGTTACTCTGTTCTACTGTTACTCTGTTCTACTGTTCTACTGTTCTACTGTTACTCTGTTCTACTGTTACTCTGTTCTACTGTTACTCTGTTCTACTGTTCTACTGTTACTCTGTTCTACTGTTCTACTGTTCTTCTGTTACTCTGTTCTACTGTTCTACTGTTACTCTGTTCTACTGTTCTACTGTTACTCTGTTCTACTGTTACTCTGTTCTACTGTTACTCTGTTCTACTGTTACTCTGTTCTACTGTTACTCTGTTCTACTGTTCTACTGTTACTCTGTTCTACTGTTACTCTGTTCTACTGTTACTCTGTTCTACTGTTCTACTGTTACTCTGTTCTACTGTTACTCTGTTCTACTGTTCTACTGTTACTCTGTTCTACTGTTACTCTGTTCTACTGTTCTACTGTTACTCTGTTCTACTGTTCTACTGTTACTCTGTTCTACTGTTACTCTGTTCTACTGTTCTACTGTTACTCTGTTCTACTGTTCTACTGTTCTTCTGTTACTCTGTTCTACTGTTACTCTGTTCTACTGTTACTCTGTTCTACTGTTCTACTGTTACTCTGTTCTACTGTTCTACTGTTCTTCTGTTACTCTGTTCTACTGTTCTACTGTTACTCTGTTCTACTGTTCTACTGTTCTACTGTTACTCTGTTCTACTGTTCTGCTGTTCTACTGTTACTCTGTTCTACTGTTACTCTGTTCTACTGTTCTACTGTTCTACTGTTACTCTGTTCTACTGTTCTACTGTTCTTCTGTTACTCTGTTCTACTGTTCTACTGTTACTCTGTTCTACTGTTCTACTGTTCTACTGTTACTCTGTTCTACTGTTCTACTGTTCTACTGTTACTCTGTTCTACTGTTCTACTGTTACTCTGTTCTGCTGTTCTACTGTTACTCTGTTCTACTGTTCTGCTGTTCTACTGTTACTCTGTTCTACTGTTACTCTGTTCTACTGTTCTGCTGTTCTACTGTTACTCTGTTCTACTGTTACTCTGTTCTACTGTTACTCTGTTCTACTGTTACTCTGTTCTACTGTTCTACTGTTACTCTGTTCTACTGTTCTACTGTTACTCTGTTCTACTGTTACTCTGTTCTACTGTTACTCTGTTCTACTGTTCTACTGTTCTACTGTTACTCTGTTCTACTGTTACTCTGTTCTACTGTTACTCTGTTCTACTGTTCTACTGTTACTCTGTTCTACTGTTCTACTGTTCTTCTGTTACTCTGTTCTACTGTTCTACTGTTACTCTGTTCTACTGTTCTACTGTTACTCTGTTCTACTGTTCTACTGTTACTCTGTTCTACTGTTACTCTGTTCTACTGTTACTCTGTTCTACTGTTACTCTGTTCTACTGTTCTACTGTTACTCTGTTCTACTGTTCTACTGTTACTCTGTTCTACTGTTCTGCTGTTCTACTGTTACTCTGTTCTACTGTTCTACTGTTACTCTGTTCTACTGTTCTACTGTTACTCTGTTCTACTGTTCTACTGTTACTCTGTTCTACTGTTACTCTGTTCTACTGTTACTCTGTTCTACTGTTACTCTGTTCTACTGTTCTACTGTTCTGCTGTTCTACTGTTACTCTGTTCTACTGTTACTCTGTTCTACTGTTACTCTGTTCTGCTGTTCTACTGTTACTCTGTTCTGCTGTTCTACTGTTACTCTGTTCTACTGTTCTGCTGTTCTACTGTTACTCTGTTCTACTGTTACTCTGTTCTACTGTTCTACTGTTCTACTGTTCTACTGTTCTGCTGTTCTACTGTTACTCTGTTCTACTGTTACTCTGTTCTACTGTTCTACTGTTCTGCTGTTCTACTGTTCTGCTGTTCTACTGTTCTGCTGTTCTACTGTTACTCTGTTCTACTGTTACTCTGTTCTACTGTTACTCTGTTCTACTGTTCTACTGTTCTACTGTTCTACTGTTCTGCTGTTCTACTGTTACTCTGTTCTACTGTTCTGCTGTTCTACTGTTACTCTGTTCTACTGTTACTCTGTTCTACTGTTCTACTGTTCTACTGTTCTGCTGTTCTACTGTTACTCTGTTCTACTGTTCTGCTGTTCTACTGTTACTCTGTTCTACTGTTACTCTGTTCTACTGTTCTACTGTTCTACTGTTCTGCTGTTCTACTGTTACTCTGTTCTACTGTTACTCTGTTCTACTGTTACTCTGTTCTACTGTTACTCTGTTCTACTGTTCTACTGTTCTGCTGTTCTACTGTTACTCTGTTCTACTGTTACTCTGTTCTACTGTTCTACTGTTACTCTGTTCTACTGTTACTCTGTTCTACTGTTACTCTGTTCTACTGTTCTGCTGTTCTACTGTTACTCTGTTCTACTGTTACTCTGTTCTACTGTTCTACTGTTACTCTGTTCTACTGTTACTCTGTTCTACTGTTCTACTGTTACTCTGTTCTACTGTTACTCTGTTCTACTGTTCTACTGTTACTCTGTTCTACTGTTACTCTGTTCTACTGTTCTACTGTTCTGCTGTTCTACTGTTACTCTGTTCTACTGTTACTCTGTTCTACTGTTCTACTGTTCTACTGTTACTCTGTTCTACTGTTCTACTGTTACTCTGTTCTACTGTTACTCTGTTCTACTGTTCTACTGTTCTACTGTTACTCTGTTCTACTGTTCTACTGTTACTCTGTTCTACTGTTCTACTGTTCTACTGTTACTCTGTTCTACTGTTCTACTGTTACTCTGTTCTACTGTTACTCTGTTCTACTGTTCTACTGTTCTACTGTTACTCTGTTCTACTGTTCTACTGTTCTACTGTTACTCTGTTCTGCTGTTCTGCTGTTCTACTGTTACTCTGTTCTACTGTTACTCTGTTCTACTGTTACTCTGTTCTACTGTTCTACTGTTCTACTGTTACTCTGTTCTACTGTTCTACTGTTCTACTGTTACTCTGTTCTACTGTTCTACTGTTCTTCTGTTACTCTGTTCTACTGTTCTACTGTTACTCTGTTCTACTGTTCTACTGTTACTCTGTTCTACTGTTACTCTGTTCTACTGTTACTCTGTTCTACTGTTACTCTGTTCTACTGTTCTACTGTTACTCTGTTCTACTGTTACTCTGTTCTACTGTTCTACTGTTCTACTGTTACTCTGTTCTACTGTTCTACTGTTACTCTGTTCTACTGTTACTCTGTTCTACTGTTCTACTGTTACTCTGTTCTACTGTTACTCTGTTCTACTGTTCTACTGTTACTCTGTTCTACTGTTCTACTGTTACTCTGTTCTACTGTTACTCTGTTCTACTGTTACTCTGTTCTACTGTTCTACTGTTCTACTGTTACTCTGTTCTACTGTTCTACTGTTACTCTGTTCTACTGTTACTCTGTTCTACTGTTCTACTGTTACTCTGTTCTACTGTTCTACTGTTCTACTGTTACTCTGTTCTACTGTTACTCTGTTCTACTGTTACTCTGTTCTACTGTTACTCTGTTCTACTGTTCTACTGTTCTGCTGTTCTACTGTTACTCTGTTCTACTGTTCTACTGTTCTACTGTTACTCTGTTCTACTGTTACTCTGTTCTACTGTTCTACTGTTACTCTGTTCTACTGTTCTACTGTTCTACTGTTCTACTGTTCTACTGTTACTCTGTTCTACTGTTACTCTGTTCTACTGTTCTTCTGTTACTCTGTTCTACTGTTCTACTGTTACTCTGTTCTACTGTTCTACTGTTACTCTGTTCTACTGTTACTCTGTTCTACTGTTACTCTGTTCTACTGTTCTACTGTTACTCTGTTCTACTGTTACTCTGTTCTACTGTTACTCTGTTCTACTGTTCTTCTGTTACTCTGTTCTACTGTTCTACTGTTACTCTGTTCTACTGTTACTCTGTTCTACTGTTCTACTGTTACTCTGTTCTACTGTTACTCTGTTCTACTGTTCTACTGTTACTCTGTTCTACTGTTACTCTGTTCTACTGTTCTACTGTTACTCTGTTCTACTGTTACTCTGTTCTACTGTTCTACTGTTACTCTGTTCTACTGTTACTCTGTTCTACTGTTCTACTGTTACTCTGTTCTACTGTTACTCTGTTCTACTGTTCTACTGTTACTCTGTTCTACTGTTCTACTGTTACTCTGTTCTACTGTTACTCTGTTCTACTGTTACTCTGTTCTACTGTTACTCTGTTCTACTGTTCTACTGTTACTCTGTTCTACTGTTACTCTGTTCTACTGTTCTACTGTTACTCTGTTCTACTGTTACTCTGTTCTACTGTTCTACTGTTACTCTGTTCTACTGTTCTGCTGTTCTACTGTTCTACTGTTACTCTGTTCTACTGTTCTACTGTTACTCTGTTCTACTGTTACTCTGTTCTACTGTTACTCTGTTCTACTGTTACTCTGTTCTACTGTTACTCTGTTCTACTGTTACTCTGTTCTACTGTTACTCTGTTCTACTGTTCTACTGTTACTCTGTTCTACTGTTCTACTGTTACTCTGTTCTACTGTTCTACTGTTACTCTGTTCTACTGTTCTACTGTTACTCTGTTCTACTGTTCTGCTGTTCTACTGTTACTCTGTTCTGCTGTTCTACTGTTACTCTGTTCTACTGTTCTGCTGTTCTACTGTTACTCTGTTCTACTGTTACTCTGTTCTACTGTTCTACTGTTCTGCTGTTCTACTGTTACTCTGTTCTACTGTTACTCTGTTCTACTGTTCTGCTGTTCTACTGTTACTCTGTTCTACTGTTCTGCTGTTCTACTGTTACTCTGTTCTACTGTTACTCTGTTCTACTGTTCTACTGTTACTCTGTTCTGCTGTTCTACTGTTCTACTGTTCTGCTGTTCTACTGTTACTCTGTTCTACTGTTACTCTGTTCTACTGTTACTCTGTTCTGCTGTTCTACTGTTACTCTGTTCTACTGTTCTGCTGTTCTACTGTTCTACTGTTCTGCTGTTCTACTGTTACTCTGTTCTACTGTTACTCTGTTCTACTGTTACTCTGTTCTACTGTTCTACTGTTCTACTGTTCTGCTGTTCTACTGTTACTCTGTTCTACTGTTCTACTGTTACTCTGTTCTACTGTTACTCTGTTCTACTGTTACTCTGTTCTGCTGTTCTACTGTTAATCTGTTCTACTGTTCTACTGTTCTACTGTTACTCTGTTCTACTGTTACTCTGTTCTACTGTTACTCTGTTCTACTGTTACTCTGTTCTGCTGTTCTACTGTTACTCTGTTCTACTGTTACTCTGTTCTACTGTTACTCTGTTCTACTGTTCTACTGTTCTACTGTTCTGCTGTTCTACTGTTACTCTGTTCTACTGTTACTCTGTTCTACTGTTCTACTGTTCTACTGTTCTACTGTTACTCTGTTCTACTGTTACTCTGTTCTACTGTTCTACTGTTACTCTGTTCTACTGTTACTCTGTTCTACTGTTCTACTGTTACTCTGTTCTACTGTTCTACTGTTACTCTGTTCTACTGTTCTACTGTTACTCTGTTCTACTGTTCTACTGTTCTACTGTTACTCTGTTCTACTGTTACTCTGTTCTACTGTTACTCTGTTCTACTGTTACTCTGTTCTACTGTTCTACTGTTACTCTGTTCTACTGTTCTACTGTTCTTCTGTTACTCTGTTCTACTGTTACTCTGTTCTACTGTTACTCTGTTCTACTGTTCTACTGTTACTCTGTTCTACTGTTACTCTGTTCTACTGTTACTCTGTTCTACTGTTCTACTGTTACTCTGTTCTACTGTTCTACTGTTCTACTGTTACTCTGTTCTACTGTTCTACTGTTCTACTGTTACTCTGTTCTACTGTTCTACTGTTACTCTGTTCTACTGTTACTCTGTTCTACTGTTACTCTGTTCTACTGTTACTCTGTTCTACTGTTACTCTGTTCTACTGTTACTCTGTTCTACTGTTACTCTGTTCTACTGTTACTCTGTTCTACTGTTACTGTGTTCTGCTGTTCTACTGTTACTCTGTTCTACTGTTACTCTGTTCTACTGTTACTCTGTTCTACTGTTACTCTGTTCTACTGTTCTACTGTTACTCTGTTCTACTGTTACTCTGTTCTACTGTTACTCTGTTCTACTGTTACTCTGTTCTACTGTTCTACTGTTACTCTGTTCTGCTGTTCTGCTGTTCTACTGTTACTCTGTTCTACTGTTACTCTGTTCTGCTGTTCTACTGTTACTCTGTTCTACTGTTCTGCTGTTCTACTGTTACTCTGTTCTACTGTTACTCTGTTCTACTGTTCTACTGTTACTCTGTTCTACTGTTACTCTGTTCTACTGTTACTCTGTTCTACTGTTCTACTGTTCTACTGTTACTCTGTTCTACTGTTACTCTGTTCTACTGTTCTACTGTTACTCTGTTCTACTGTTCTACTGTTACTCTGTTCTGCTGTTCTACTGTTACTCTGTTCTACTGTTACTCTGTTCTACTGTTACTCTGTTCTGCTGTTCTACTGTTACTCTGTTCTACTGTTACTCTGTTCTACTGTTACTCTGTTCTACTGTTACTCTGTTCTACTGTTCTACTGTTACTCTGTTCTACTGTTCTACTGTTCTACTGTTACTCTGTTCTACTGTTCTACTGTTACTCTGTTCTACTGTTACTCTGTTCTACTGTTCTACTGTTCTACTGTTACTCTGTTCTACTGTTACTCTGTTCTACTGTTACTCTGTTCTACTGTTCTACTGTTACTCTGTTCTACTGTTACTCTGTTCTACTGTTCTACTGTTACTCTGTTCTACTGTTACTCTGTTCTACTGTTACTCTGTTCTACTGTTACTCTGTTCTACTGTTATACTGTTCTACTGTTCTACTGTTACTCTGTTCTACTGTTCTACTGTTACTCTGTTCTACTGTTCTACTGTTACTCTGTTCTACTGTTCTACTGTTCTACTGTTACTCTGTTCTACTGTTACTCTGTTCTACTGTTCTACTGTTCTACTGTTACTCTGTTCTACTGTTACTCTGTTCTACTGTTACTCTGTTCTACTGTTACTCTGTTCTACTGTTACTCTGTTCTACTGTTCTACTGTTACTCTGTTCTACTGTTCTACTGTTCTACTGTTACTCTGTTCTACTGTTCTGCTGTTCTACTGTTACTCTGTTCTACTGTTACTCTGTTCTACTGTTCTACTGTTCTACTGTTACTCTGTTCTACTGTTACTCTGTTCTACTGTTACTCTGTTCTACTGTTCTACTGTTCTACTGTTACTCTGTTCTACTGTTACTCTGTTCTGCTGTTCTGCTGTTCTACTGTTACTCTGTTCTACTGTTACTCTGTTCTACTGTTACTCTGTTCTACTGTTACTCTGTTCTACTGTTCTACTGTTACTCTGTTCTGCTGTTCTACTGTTACTCTGTTCTACTGTTACTCTGTTCTACTGTTACTCTGTTCTACTGTTACTCTGTTCTACTGTTCTGCTGTTCTACTGTTACTCTGTTCTACTGTTCTACTGTTCTGCTGTTCTACTGTTCTACTGTTCTACTGTTCTACTGTTCTACTGTTACTCTGTTCTACTGTTCTTCTGTTCTACTGTTACTCTGTTCTACTGTTACTCTGTTCTACTGTTCTACTGTTACTCTGTTCTACTGTTCTACTGTTCTACTGTTACTCTGTTCTACTGTTCTACTGTTACTCTGTTCTACTGTTACTCTGTTCTACTGTTACTCTGTTCTACTGTTCTACTGTTACTCTGTTCTACTGTTCTACTGTTACTCTGTTCTACTGTTCTACTGTTACTCTGTTCTACTGTTACTCTGTTCTACTGTTACTCTGTTCTACTGTTCTACTGTTACTCTGTTCTACTGTTCTACTGTTCTACTGTTCTACTGTTACTCTGTTCTACTGTTCTACTGTTACTCTGTTCTACTGTTCTACTGTTACTCTGTTCTACTGTTCTACTGTTACTCTGTTCTACTGTTACTCTGTTCTACTGTTACTCTGTTCTACTGTTACTCTGTTCTACTGTTCTACTGTTACTCTGTTCTACTGTTACTCTGTTCTACTGTTACTCTGTTCTACTGTTACTCTGTTCTACTGTTACTCTGTTCTACTGTTCTACTGTTACTCTGTTCTACTGTTACTCTGTTCTACTGTTCTACTGTTCTACTGTTACTCTGTTCTACTGTTCTACTGTTACTCTGTTCTACTGTTCTACTGTTACTCTGTTCTACTGTTACTCTGTTCTACTGTTAATCTGTTCTACTGTTCTACTGTTACTCTGTTCTACTGTTACTCTGTTCTACTGTTAATCTGTTCTACTGTTCTACTGTTAGTCTGTTCTACTGTTCTTCTGTTTTTCTGTTCTACTGTTCTTCTGTTATACTGTTACTCTGTTCTACTGTTCTACTGTTACTCTGTTCTACTGTTCTACTGTTACTCTGTTCTACTGTTCTACTGTTACTCTGTTCTACTGTTACTCTGTTCTACTGTTACTCTGTTCTACTGTTACTCTGTTCTACTGTTCTACTGTTACTCTGTTCTACTGTTACTCTGTTCTACTGTTACTCTGTTCTACTGTTCTACTGTTAAGCTGTTCTACTGTTCTACTGTTCTACTGTTACTCTGTTCTACTGTTCTGCTGTTCTACTGTTAATCTGTTCTACTGTTCTACTGTTCTGCTGTTCTACTGTTACTCTGTTCTGCTGTTCTACTGTTACTCTGTTCTACTGTTACTGTGTTCTGCTGTTCTACTGTTACTCTGTTCTACTGTTACTCTGTTCTACTGTTACTCTGTTCTACTGTTCTACTGTTACTCTGTTCTACTGTTCTACTGTTCTACTGTTACTCTGTTCTACTGTTACTCTGTTCTACTGTTACTCTGTTCTACTGTTCTACTGTTACTCTGTTCTACTGTTCTACTGTTACTCTGTTCTACTGTTACTCTGTTCTACTGTTACTCTGTTCTACTGTTCTACTGTTACTCTGTTCTACTGTTCTACTGTTACTCTGTTCTACTGTTCTACTGTTCTACTGTTACTCTGTTCTACTGTTCTGCTGTTCTACTGTTACTCTGTTCTACTGTTACTCTGTTCTACTGTTCTACTGTTACTCTGTTCTTCTGTTCTACTGTTACTCTGTTCTACTGTTCTACTGTTCTACTGTTACTCTGTTCTACTGTTACTCTGTTCTACTGTTACTCTGTTCTACTGTTAATCTGTTCTACTGTTACTCTGTTCTACTGTTACTCTGTTCTACTGTTCTACTGTTAATCTGTTCTTCTGTTCTACTGTTAGTCTGTTCTACTGTTCAGCTGTTCAACTGTTCGACTGTTCTACTGTTACTCTGTTCTACTGTTACTCTGTTCTGCTGTTACTCTGTTCTACTGTTCTACTGTTCTGCTGTTCTACTGTTACTCTGTTCTACTGTTACTCTGTTCTACTGTTACTCTGTTCTACTGTTCTACTGTTACTCTGTTCTACTGTTCTACTGTTACTCTGTTCTACTGTTCTACTGTTACTCTGTTCTACTGTTACTCTGTTCTACTGTTCTACTGTTACTCTGTTCTACTGTTACTCTGTTCTACTGTTCTACTGTTCTACTGTTACTCTGTTCTACTGTTCTACTGTTACTCTGTTCTACTGTTCTACTGTTACTCTGTTCTACTGTTACTCTGTTCTACTGTTACTCTGTTCTACTGTTACTCTGTTCTACTGTTCTACTGTTACTCTGTTCTACTGTTACTCTGTTCTACTGTTACTCTGTTCTACTGTTCTACTGTTCTACCTGTTACTGTTCTACTGTTACTCTGTTCTACTGTTACTCTGTTCTGCTGTTCTACTGTTACTCTGTTCTACTGTTACTCTGTTCTACTGTTACTCTGTTCTACTGTTACTCTGTTCTACTGTTCTGCTGTTCTACTGTTACTCTGTTCTACTGTTACTCTGTTCTACTGTTCTACTGTTACTCTGTTCTACTGTTCTACTGTTACTCTGTTCTACTGTTACTCTGTTCTACTGTTCTACTGTTACTCTGTTCTACTGTTACTCTGTTCTACTGTTCTACTGTTACTCTGTTCTACTGTTACTCTGTTCTACTGTTCTACTGTTACTCTGTTCTACTGTTACTCTGTTCTACTGTTACTCTGTTCTACTGTTCTACTGTTACTCTGTTCTACTGTTACTCTGTTCTACTGTTCTACTGTTCTACTGTTACTCTGTTCTGCTGTTCTGCTGTTCTACTGTTACTCTGTTCTACTGTTACTCTGTTCTACTGTTACTCTGTTCTACTGTTCTACTGTTACTCTGTTCTACTGTTACTCTGTTCTACTGTTCTACTGTTACTCTGTTCTACTGTTACTCTGTTCTACTGTTACTCTGTTCTACTGTTATTCTGTTCTACTGTTATTCTGTTCTACTGTTACTCTGTTCTACTGTTACTCTGTTCTACTGTTACTCTGTTCTACTGTTCTACTGTTACTCTGTTCTACTGTTACTACTGTTCTACTGTTACTCTGTTCTACTGTTCTACTGTTCTACTGTTACTCTGTTCTACTGTTACTCTGTTCTACTGTTACTCTGTTCTACTGTTACTCTGTTCTACTGTTCTACTGTTACTCTGTTCTACTGTTCTACTGTTACTCTGTTCTACTGTTACTCTGTTCTACTGTTACTCTGTTCTACTGTTACTCTGTTCTACTGTTACTCTGTTCTACTGTTACTCTGTTCTACTGTTACTCTGTTCTACTGTTCTACTGTTACTCTGTTCTACTGTTCTACTGTTACTCTGTTCTACTGTTACTCTGTTCTACTGTTACTCTGTTCTACTGTTACTCTGTTCTACTGTTCTACTGTTACTCTGTTCTACTGTTCTACTGTTCTACTGTTACTCTGTTCTACTGTTCTACTGTTACTCTGTTCTACTGTTACTCTGTTCTACTGTTACTCTGTTCTACTGTTACTCTGTTCTACTGTTCTACTGTTCTACTGTTACTCTGTTCTACTGTTACTCTGTTCTACTGTTACTCTGTTCTACTGTTACTCTGTTCTACTGTTACTCTGTTCTACTGTTCTACTGTTCTACTGTTACTCTGTTCTACTGTTCTACTGTTACTCTGTTCTGCTGTTCTGCTGTTCTGCTGTTACTCTGTTCTACTGTTACTGTGTTCTGCTGTTCTACTGTTACTCTGTTCTACTGTTACTCTGTTCTACTGTTACTCTGTTCTACTGTTCTACTGTTCTACTGTTCTACTGTTACTCTGTTCTACTGTTACTCTGTTCTGCTGTTCTACTGTTCTACTGTTACTCTGTTCTACTGTTCTACTGTTACTCTGTTCTACTGTTACTCTGTTCTACTGTTCTACTGTTACTCTGTTCTACTGTTACTCTGTTCTACTGTTCTACTGTTACTCTGTTCTACTGTTCTACTGTTACTCTGTTCTACTGTTCTACTGTTACTCTGTTCTACTGTTCTACTGTTCTACTGTTACTCTGTTCTACTGTTCTACTGTTACTCTGTTCTACTGTTACTCTGTTCTACTGTTCTACTGTTACTCTGTTCTACTGTTCTACTGTTACTCTGTTCTACTGTTACTCTGTTCTACTGTTCTACTGTTCTACTGTTACTCTGTTCTACTGTTCTACTGTTACTCTGTTCTACTGTTCTACTGTTCTACTGTTACTCTGTTCTACTGTTACTCTGTTCTACTGTTCTACTGTTACTCTGTTCTACTGTTCTACTGTTACTCTGTTCTACTGTTACTCTGTTCTACTGTTACTCTGTTCTACTGTTCTACTGTTACTCTGTTCTACTGTTACTCTGTTCTACTGTTCTACTGTTACTCTGTTCTACTGTTACTCTGTTCTACTGTTCTACTGTTACTCTGTTCTACTGTTACTCTGTTCTACTGTTCTACTGTTACTCTGTTCTACTGTTACTCTGTTCTACTGTTACTCTGTTCTACTGTTCTACTGTTACTCTGTTCTACTGTTCTACTGTTACTCTGTTCTACTGTTACTCTGTTCTACTGTTCTACTGTTACTCTGTTCTACTGTTACTCTGTTCTACTGTTCTACTGTTACTCTGTTCTACTGTTACTCTGTTCTACTGTTCTACTGTTACTCTGTTCTACTGTTACTCTGTTCTACTGTTCTACTGTTACTCTGTTCTACTGTTCTACTGTTCTACTGTTACTCTGTTCTACTGTTCTACTGTTACTCTGTTCTACTGTTCTACTGTTACTCTGTTCTACTGTTACTCTGTTCTACTGTTCTACTGTTCTACTGTTACTCTGTTCTACTGTTCTACTGTTACTCTGTTCTACTGTTACTCTGTTCTACTGTTCTACTGTTACTCTGTTCTACTGTTACTCTGTTCTACTGTTCTACTGTTACTCTGTTCTACTGTTACTCTGTTCTACTGTTCTACTGTTACTCTGTTCTACTGTTCTACTGTTACTCTGTTCTACTGTTACTCTGTTCTACTGTTACTCTGTTCTACTGTTACTCTGTTCTACTGTTCTACTGTTACTCTGTTCTACTGTTACTCTGTTCTACTGTTCTACTGTTACTCTGTTCTACTGTTCTACTGTTACTCTGTTCTACTGTTCTGCTGTTCTACTGTTACTCTGTTCTACTGTTCTACTGTTACTCTGTTCTACTGTTACTCTGTTCTACTGTTACTCTGTTCTGCTGTTCTACTGTTACTCTGTTCTACTGTTCTGCTGTTCTACTGTTACTCTGTTCTACTGTTACTCTGTTCTACTGTTACTCTGTTCTACTGTTACTCTGTTCTACTGTTACTCTGTTCTACTGTTACTCTGTTCTGCTCTTCTACTGTTACTCTGTTCTACTGTTCTGCTGTTCTACTGTTACTCTGTTCTACTGTTACTCTGTTCTACTGTTCTGCTGTTCTACTGTTACTCTGTTCTACTGTTCTACTGTTACTCTGTTCTACTGTTACTCTGTTCTACTGTTCTACTGTTACTCTGTTCTACTGTTCTACTGTTACTCTGTTCTACTGTTACTCTGTTCTACTGTTCTACTGTTACTCTGTTCTACTGTTACTCTGTTCTACTGTTACTCTGTTCTACTGTTCTACTGTTACTCTGTTCTACTGTTACTCTGTTCTACTGTTACTCTGTTCTGCTGTTCTACTGTTACTCTGTTCTACTGTTCTACTGTTCTACTGTTACTCTGTTCTACTGTTACTCTGTTCTACTGTTCTACTGTTACTCTGTTCTACTGTTCTACTGTTCTACTGTTCTACTGTTACTCTGTTCTACTGTTCTACTGTTACTCTGTTCTACTGTTACTCTGTTCTACTGTTACTCTGTTCTACTGTTACTCTGTTCTACTGTTCTACTGTTCTACTGTTACTCTGTTCTACTGTTCTACTGTTACTCTGTTCTACTGTTCTACTGTTACTCTGTTCTACTGTTACTCTGTTCTACTGTTACTCTGTTCTACTGTTCTACTGTTACTCTGTTCTGCTGTTCTACTGTTCTACTGTTACTCTGTTCTACTGTTCTGCTGTTCTACTGTTACTCTGTTCTACTGTTACTCTGTTCTGCTGTTCTACTGTTACTCTGTTCTACTGTTCTGCTGTTCTACTGTTACTCTGTTCTACTGTTACTCTGTTCTACTGTTACTCTGTTCTACTGTTCTACTGTTACTCTGTTCTGCTGTTCTACTGTTACTCTGTTCTACTGTTCTACTGTTCTACTGTTACTCTGTTCTACTGTTACTCTGTTCTACTGTTCTACTGTTACTCTGTTCTACTGTTACTCTGTTCTACTGTTACTCTGTTCTACTGTTCTACTGTTACTCTGTTCTACTGTTCTGCTGTTCTACTGTTACTCTGTTCTACTGTTACTCTGTTCTACTGTTCTACTGTTACTCTGTTCTACTGTTACTCTGTTCTACTGTTACTCTGTTCTACTGTTACTCTGTTCTACTGTTACTCTGTTCTACTGTTACTCTGTTCTACTGTTCTACTGTTACTCTGTTCTGCTGTTCTACTGTTACTCTGTTCTACTGTTACTCTGTTCTACTGTTACTGTGTTCTGCTGTTCTACTGTTACTCTGTTCTACTGTTACTCTGTTCTACTGTTACTCTGTTCTACTGTTCTACTGTTCTGCTGTTCTACTGTTACTCTGTTCTACTGTTACTCTGTTCTACTGTTACTCTGTTCTACTGTTACTCTGTTCTACTGTTCTGCTGTTCTACTGTTACTCTGTTCTACTGTTCTGCTGTTCTACTGTTACTCTGTTCTACTGTTCTGCTGTTCTACTGTTACTCTGTTCTACTGTTACTCTGTTCTACTGTTACTCTGTTCTACTGTTACTCTGTTCTACTGTTACTCTGTTCTACTGTTACTCTGTTCTACTGTTACTCTGTTCTACTGTTCTACTGTTCTACTGTTCTGCTGTTCTACTGTTACTCTGTTCTACTGTTACTCTGTTCTACTGTTACTCTGTTCTACTGTTCTACTGTTACTCTGTTCTGCTGTTCTACTGTTACTCTGTTCTACTGTTACTCTGTTCTACTGTTACTCTGTTCTACTGTTACTCTGTTCTGCTGTTCTACTGTTACTCTGTTCTACTGTTACTCTGTTCTACTGTTACTCTGTTCTACTGTTACTCTGTTCTACTGTTAATCTGTTCTACTGTTCTACTGTTACTCTGTTCTGCTGTTCTGCTGTTCTGCTGTTCTACTGTTACTCTGTTCTACTGTTACTCTGTTCTACTGTTACTCTGTTCTACTGTTCTACTGTTCTACTGTTACTCTGTTCTGCTGTTCTGCTGTTCTGCTGTTCTACTGTTACTCTGTTCTACTGTTACTCTGTTCTACTGTTACTCTGTTCTACTGTTACTCTGTTCTGCTGTTCTACTGTTACTCTGTTCTACTGTTACTCTGTTCTACTGTTACTCTGTTCTACTGTTACTCTGTTCTACTGTTACTCTGTTCTACTGTTACTCTGTTCTACTGTTACTCTGTTCTACTGTTCTACTGTTACTCTGTTCTACTGTTACTCTGTTCTACTGTTACTCTGTTCTACTGTTCTACTGTTACTCTGTTCTACTGTTCTGCTGTTCTACTGTTACTCTGTTCTACTGTTACTCTGTTCTACTGTTACTCTGTTCTACTGTTACTCTGTTCTACTGTTACTCTGTTCTACTGTTCTACTGTTACTCTGTTCTACTGTTACTCTGTTCTACTGTTACTCTGTTCTACTGTTACTCTGTTCTACTGTTCTACTGTTCTGCTGTTCTACTGTTACTCTGTTCTACTGTTACTCTGTTCTACTGTTACTCTGTTCTACTGTTACTCTGTTCTACTGTTCTACTGTTACTCTGTTCTACTGTTCTACTGTTACTCTGTTCTACTGTTCTACTGTTACTCTGTTCTACTGTTACTCTGTTCTACTGTTACTCTGTTCTACTGTTACTCTGTTCTACTGTTCTACTGTTACTCTGTTCTACTGTTCTGCTGTTCTACTGTTACTCTGTTCTACTGTTACTCTGTTCTACTGTTACTCTGTTCTACTGTTCTACTGTTACTCTGTTCTACTGTTACTCTGTTCTACTGTTCTACTGTTACTCTGTTCTACTGTTACTCTGTTCTACTGTTACTCTGTTCTACTGTTACTCTGTTCTACTGTTCTACTGTTACTCTGTTCTACTGTTCTACTGTTCTACTGTTACTCTGTTCTACTGTTACTCTGTTCTACTGTTCTACTGTTACTCTGTTCTACTGTTACTCTGTTCTACTGTTCTACTGTTACTCTGTTCTACTGTTACTCTGTTCTACTGTTACTCTGTTCTACTGTTCTACTGTTACTCTGTTCTACTGTTACTCTGTTCTACTGTTCTACTGTTACTCTGTTCTACTGTTACTCTGTTCTACTGTTACTCTGTTCTACTGTTACTCTGTTCTACTGTTCTACTGTTCTACTGTTACTCTGTTCTACTGTTCTACTGTTACTCTGTTCTACTGTTCTACTGTTACTCTGTTCTACTGTTACTCTGTTCTACTGTTACTCTGTTCTACTGTTCTACTGTTACTCTGTTCTACTGTTCTACTGTTACTCTGTTCTACTGTTACTCTGTTCTACTGTTACTCTGTTCTACTGTTACTCTGTTCTACTGTTAATCTGTTCTACTGTTCTACTGTTAATCTGTTCTACTGTTAATCTGTTCTACTGTTACTCTGTTCTACTGTTCTACTGTTACTCTGTTCTACTGTTCTACTGTTACTCTGTTCTACTGTTCTACTGTTACTCTGTTCTACTGTTCTACTGTTACTCTGTTCTACTGTTACTCTGTTCTACTGTTACTCTGTTCTACTGTTACTCTGTTCTACTGTTCTACTGTTACTCTGTTCTACTGTTCTACTGTTACTCTGTTCTACTGTTCTACTGTTACTCTGTTCTACTGTTCTACTGTTACTCTGTTCTACTGTTACTCTGTTCTACTGTTACTCTGTTCTACTGTTACTCTGTTCTACTGTTCTACTGTTCTTCTGTTACTCTGTTCTACTGTTCTACTGTTACTCTGTTCTACTGTTACTCTGTTCTACTGTTACTCTGTTCTGCTGTTCTACTGTTACTCTGTTCTACTGTTCTACTGTTACTCTGTTCTACTGTTCTTCTGTTACTCTGTTCTACTGTTATTCTGTTAATCTGTTCTACTGTTACTCTGTTCTACTGTTACTCTGTTCTACTGTTACTCTGTTCTACTGTTCTACTGTTACTCTGTTCTACTGTTACTCTGTTCTACTGTTACTCTGTTCTACTGTTACTCTGTTCTACTGTTCTACTGTTACTCTGTTCTACTGTTCTACTGTTACTCTGTTCTACTGTTACTCTGTTCTACTGTTCTACTGTTCTACTGTTACTCTGTTCTACTGTTCTACTGTTACTCTGTTCTACTGTTACTCTGTTCTACTGTTACTCTGTTCTACTGTTCTACTGTTCTTCTGTTACTCTGTTCTACTGTTCTTCTGTTACTCTGTTCTACTGTTACTCTGTTCTACTGTTCTACTGTTCTACTGTTACTCTGTTCTACTGTTCTACTGTTCTGCTGTTCTACTGTTACTCTGTTCTACTGTTCTACTGTTACTCTGTTCTACTGTTCTACTGTTCTACTGTTACTCTGTTCTACTGTTCTACTGTTACTCTGTTCTACTGTTACTCTGTTCTACTGTTCTACTGTTAATCTGTTCTACTGTTCTACTGTTACTCTGTTCTACTGTTCTACTGTTACTCTGTTCTACTGTTCTACTGTTCTACTGTTACTCTGTTCTACTGTTACTCTGTTCTACTGTTCTACTGTTCTACTGTTACTCTGTTCTACTGTTCTACTGTTCTACTGTTACTCTGTTCTACTGTTCTACTGTTCTACTGTTACTCTGTTCTACTGTTCTACTGTTCTACTGTTACTCTGTTCTACTGTTCTACTGTTACTCTGTTCTACTGTTCTACTGTTCTACTGTTACTCTGTTCTACTGTTACTCTGTTCTACTGTTACTCTGTTCTACTGTTACTCTGTTCTACTGTTCTACTGTTACTCTGTTCTACTGTTCTGCTGTTCTACTGTTACTCTGTTCTACTGTTACTCTGTTCTACTGTTACTCTGTTCTACTGTTACTCTGTTCTACTGTTCTGCTGTTCTACTGTTACTCTGTTCTACTGTTACTCTGTTCTACTGTTCTACTGTTCTACTGTTACTCTGTTCTACTGTTCTGCTGTTCTACTGTTACTCTGTTCTACTGTTACTCTGTTCTACTGTTACTCTGTTCTACTGTTACTCTGTTCTACTGTTACTCTGTTCTGCTGTTACTACTGTTCTGCTGTTCTACTGTTACTACTGTTCTACTGTTCTACTGTTACTACTGTTACTCTGGTCTACTGTTACTCTGTTCTACTGTTACTCTGTTCTACTGTTCTACTGTTCTGCTGTTCTACTGTTACTCTGTTCTACTGTTACTCTGTTCTGCTGTTCTACTGTTACTCTGTTCTACTGTTCTGCTGTTCTACTGTTACTCTGTTCTACTGTTACTCTGTTCTACTGTTACTCTGTTCTACTGTTCTACTGTTCTGCTGTTCTACTGTTACTCTGTTCTACTGTTACTCTGTTCTGCTGTTCTACTGTTACTCTGTTCTTCTGTTACTCTGTTATTCTGTTATTCTGTTCTTCTGTTACTCTGTTCTACTGTTACTCTGTTCTACTGTTCTACTGTTACTCTGTTCTACTGTTCTACTGTTACTCTGTTCTACTGTTCTACTGTTCTACTGTTACTCTGTTCTACTGTTCTACTGTTACTCTGTTCTACTGTTACTCTGTTCTACTGTTACTCTGTTCTACTGTTCTACTGTTCTACTGTTACTCTGTTCTACTGTTCTACTGTTCTTCTGTTACTCTGTTCTACTGTTCTTCTGTTACTCTGTTCTACTGTTCTACTGTTACTCTGTTCTACTGTTACTCTGTTCTACTGTTCTACTGTTCTACTGTTACTCTGTTCTACTGTTCTGCTGTTCTACTGTTCTGCTGTTCTGCTGTTCTGCTGTTCTACTGTTACTCTGTTCTACTGTTCTGCTGTTCTACTGTTACTCTGTTCTACTGTTACTCTGTTCTACTGTTACTCTGTTCTACTGTTACTCTGTTCTGCTGTTCTACTGTTACTCTGTTCTGCTGTTCTACTGTTACTCTGTTCTACTGTTCTGCTGTTCTACTGTTACTCTGTTCTACTGTTACTCTGTTCTACTGTTACTCTGTTCTGCTGTTCTACTGTTACTCTGTTCTACTGTTCTGCTGTTCTACTGTTACTCTGTTCTACTGTTACTCTGTTCTACTGTTCTACTGTTCTGCTGTTCTACTGTTACTCTGTTCTACTGTTACTCTGTTCTACTGTTACTCTGTTCTGCTGTTCTACTGTTCTACTGTTCTGCTGTTCTACTGTTCTACTGTTACTCTGTTCTACTGTTACTCTGTTCTACTGTTACTCTGTTCTACTGTTCTACTGTTACTCTGTTCTACTGTTACTCTGTTCTACTGTTACTCTGTTCTACTGTTCTACTGTTACTCTGTTCTACTGTTCTACTGTTCTACTGTTACTCTGTTCTACTGTTCTTCTGTTCTTCTTCTGTTAATCTGTTCTACTGTTACTCTGTTCTACTGTTACTCTGTTCTACTGTTAATCTGTTCTACTGTTCTACTGTTACTCTGTTCTACTGTTCTGCTGTTCTACTGTTCTACTGTTCTGCTGTTCTACTGTTCTGCTGTTCTACTGTTCTACTGTTACTCTGTTCTACTGTTCTTCTGTTCTACTGTTAATGTGTTCTGCTGTTCTACTGTTACTCTGTTCTACTGTTCTACTGTTACTGTGTTCTGCTGTTCTACTGTTACTCTGTTCTACTGTTACTCTGTTCTACTGTTACTCTTGAAGAGTTATAACTTTGTTTCATTGTGCCATATATGCTGTTGCAATATTGAAATGAAGATTGTTTGTAACAAATATCTTACAATGGCTTATGAAGTTAATTCTTTCTCTTCTACACACATTTTTCTGTTGTTTTCATCACTGTCTCATTAAAAAGCAGACAGCATACACACATACGGTTGACCTTCGTCCACCTGGCGAAGTTATGTTTTCCTTACAGATAAGACTGATGGGAAACGTACTCCCGAAACTGGATGTCGATAAGAGAGCTTCAAAACAGAAGTTATTAAATGGAAATGTACTGGGATTGAAGAGGAGGCGGACCAAGAGGCGTTTACAATATTTGCATATTCATGATGAAATGTTTTAAATAGTTGGGTTCGAGTTATGTTCGTGGTTGCTCGGTTTGCTCTGCGGGAATCCACGCTTAGATTGTTTCCCAGGAATCTCGCAACCCAGCATGCTGTAATATTGTGAGGTGAATAAATTGGCTTGAATTGAACTTCACGAATCCTGGTCTTCAATCTGGTATGTGCTAAAATGCGTTTAGGGAGATCTTGTTACGACATCGAGTAATTGGAGTCCCCTATTTCAGTTTTGAACAGCGACACCTTCTGATTGTATTTGTTTGAGTTTAAGATTGGAGAAAGAAGACAAGATTTCTTCAAATGGTGACCCCAGCCGTGCTGAAGGGGGAAGTCGAGTCGTAACAACGGAACGTTGAGTCTAGGGGGCGTCCGGACTCCGTTTCTAACCCGCTCGGGAAAACATACCAGTGTTCTTTCCACGCCGCTTTGCTGTCTCTCCCTGACGGGCCCGTAAAACAACTAAAAGGTAAGGAACATTGCCTGTTTCTCTATATTGAGACGAATTATGTTCCATTGGACAGACTAAATTAAAAGGGAGACATTGCATCGTGGTTGTTATCTGAAAATTGATGTGTGGATTGAACGGTTAGAACGACGTCAAAAGTTCTCCCAATGTCTGAAGAATAGGTACCTTAAGTACATTTAATGACTGTGTCATAGTAACCAAATTTTAGAAATCCAGGATTCATATGGTTGAAAGAGGTGGTTGGAGTCCCCTCGCCGGCGGTTAGAGTCCCCGGTTAATATAAAGAGGTGGTTGGAGTCCCCTCGCCGGCGGTTAGAGTCCCCGGTTAATATAAAGAGGTGGTTGGAGTCCCCTCGCCGGCGGTTAGAGTCCCCGGTTAATATAAAGAGAAAAAGAGGTGGTTAGAGTCCCCTCGCCGGTGGTTAGAGTCCACCGGTTAAGAGGCTATGAGTGTAATGAGCCTGTGAAAAGTACGAACACTTGGGTTAGAGGCCCCGTCGATCTCTGGAACTCGTTAACGCGATCCATGGCGACGAAATAATTGCGATTAGCGCGGTAGGGAATTGAAACAGAGTTGGGAGAACCCATTTTACCGTATTTTGTTACAATTTGTGTGCTTTTGCACGACTAAAAGACAGTTGAGAGTTAAGTGCGTAGTTGGTTTGCGGAAGTGACAAAATGGTGGCAAGGCATGCTTGCCAGCACAATGGACAAAAAAGAAAGGACACGATTGGAGAAATCAAAGCAGGAATTTGTAAAAGTAATGGCAGAAAGAGGCATAGGCACAGAACAGTTGGTTCCGCTTCAAAGAATTGTATAGGCCTGTGTCCTCTTCGAGTTAAATTCCGTAAAATAAGGGACGGCGGAGTCCCCTTGAGTTAAATTCTGTGAATGAGTGTGTGTACCAAAAGATTGGGATTGTAAATAGTGAGTTTTTGTGGATGTAAAGACAAGATTTCTCCACCTTAACGGGTAGAAGTGAGAAATACCACAAAATAGATTAATCACTATCCCAATCAATCCTTAAAATCAGTCTTAGAGACCTCCCTACGAGTGACAGACTGATCCAAATTATGACAAAATGGGAAACCTAATAACAACCAGTAAACCTAGAGATAGATTGAAATGTAAGGATTATAAAATAATGGAGGCGAAAAATGCAGGATATAATAAATACCTAGACTTATGCGTAGAAAAATATAATCTTAAAGGCAACCTGAGTGTAGTGACCTTGAAGGCATTACGTGACCAGTTAAGGGAAAAGACAAAAAAATAATGAGAAGAAAATGCGTAAGTAGGGCATAACAGAGTTAGGATGTTGGTTAGAGACGGTAAAGCTGAGAGAGGAACGACAAAAAAGGAAAACAGGAAAGTAGAGAGGACAGAAGTAAAAGAGAGGAAGTGTTTTGTTCATAGAAAGGAAGACACGGATTTAAGGGCAAACTTAATACTAGGGACCTCGTCGAGTTCAGAGGTCAGATAAAAGAAAAGGCAAAGAATGATCCAGAAAGATGGAAAAATATGGCATGAAAGAGACAGAGTTTTGGTTAAGAGTAGATGGAGAAAGAGAGGAAGGTCAGAAAAAGGCAAAGGAGAACAGAATCCGAGTCAGTATTTTGGAGACATCATAACCAGACCACAACCAAATTGGGTTTTCGGCCTGACGTCAGCCAGAAACTTAGTTTGGCGTATGGTGTGAAAGTTCTGTGTTGTATGATTTGACGAGAAGTATTTGAAGCAGCAGAGTCATAAAGTCACTTCCTGTTGAAGTAGAATATTCAACTCGTCATTAAGGAATCTAGGTGACTGAGACTCTGGGACCTAAAACACTCTAATTCCTGGGAGATACACCCCTCGTATGTAACCGCAACTTTTAGTTGTAGAAGCTTGTTGCATAAGGAATTACTGTGATCCTTGAGATATTTCCTTTGAGTCCTGTCACAACTTGTAGTTTTGTCTTGTCACAACTTGTAGTTTTGTCTTGTCACAATTTGTAGTTTGTTAAAAGTTGTTTTTGTGTGTACAAATTAGTGGAGTACCGTGAAACGGAGTAGTGCGCGTTCCCGTGTCCCCCCTCCCATCTCAAATTTCCTCTCTCCTAAGCCCGTGCATGTGAGTGTCCCTCAGCCCCTCCCTCCCTTCATTCCTCTCTGAGTGTGTTTCTAGCGCGTTCCCGAGCTCCTCCTCCCATCTCAAAGTTCCACTTTTCTCCTAAAGCCCGTGCATGTGAGAAATCCCTGAGCCCCTCCCTCCCCTCATCCCTCTCTGTGTTTCTGAAGTCGTGCACTAATTTTTACTAATATTTATAGGTACTTTTTATGTGGACAAGGATAATCTTAAGCAGAATATAGCAATATAGCAATAACAATTCGCCTTGTCTAGTCCTGTTTACTTATTTTATAATTTTTTTAGGGAACTTGCTTTTATTGCAGTGATAGTAGCAGCCATTGTTCAAGTCCATGTGCATGTATTCCCCATGCCTCAATGTGATATGCAAAGTGCTTCAGTGCATTCTGTACTACATGTTGTCTGTGTCAGCGCTCATTTTATGTAGGAATAATTTTTATACACCAAGTAAAAGATGTTCAAAGCCACGTAGATTTGTTAAAAGTACAGATCCCAAAGTAAAGTAGTGAACCTGAGGTTTATAATAGAACAATATTTCATTGTGGTTAGTGGGTGGAAGCTAAGGATGTAAACTTTGTTCTTAAAGTTGGTTCATTAATTGGAAAACTTGGTGAAAGGAGAGAGAGTAAGTACTTTTGTTGGTTGCTGGTTTGAGTCTAGGACACAGTGTGTTTTTATACTAGGTTATACTATACTTATACACCTATATTCCCAGTAAGAAAAGCATCACCCTGGTTGGCATGGAGAATGATCCAAGATCTACGTGCAGTAAATGAAGCAGTAAAACAGAAAGCACCAAATGTGCCAAATCCACATACATTATTGAATACTCTAAATTCTAATGCCCGATATTTTAGTGTTATCGATCTCAGTAATGCATTTTTCAGCGTTCCAATTCATCCAGAGTCGCGTGGATGGTTCGGCTTTACATTTCGCGGTGTAAAGTACACATTCACCAGACTGCCACAAGAGTACGCTGAAAGCCCGACATTTTTTACACAAGCAATTACGAGATGTCTATCAAGTTTCACACCCAAACATGGTAGCCAAATTCTAGTAGATCTATGTAGATGACATCCTCCTGGCTAACAAAGATCAAAATAAGTGTAAAAAAGACACCATACAATTGCTCAAATTCCTAGGTGAGTCCTAACCCTGCTCCACCTACACTCCCCGCGTACAAAGAAGGCCAATCTGCTACTGAATATATAGACCTGTGTACAGAGGCTTACATTAAAAACATGCAGGTGCACCCATTTAGAAAGCCCGCCACTAGCACCCTATTCTTACAGTCCATCCTGCCCCAGCTTCCCAAACCTGTCAGGGCTCTGATGGAGAGGACACCTGGTATCATGGCGGACCATGGCATGTTTCAGACGCACTTGAGGCACCATCTTGAGATTTACAACAGAAAATCTGCAGATGTACACAAAACACACCAGGATATGACACTGGAGCTTCAAAGACTCCAATTGGGCAAAGCCCGCGAAAAAGCCACAAAGGTGAAACAAGAGGGTAAGTCAAAGGGGACAAAGCAGGAACCACCTCCCCGGACAATACCTGGGTCAAACAGATCCTACTTTAGATACAGGCACACCACCACCCATTCACATGATCGGTGCTCCCACCTCACCAGCAAGCATTTATTATGCGACACCTCCCCAAAATTCTAGGGGTACGGGAAGGACATTCACACAATCAAGGGGATGGAATTTTAGAGGTCGTGGCGGATTCCGCGGGAGAGGACGGGGTTGGCAGTCGAACCAGGGTGGACTGTCCTATCAGTCCCAGACAGCTTGTTACATTTGCCATCAAGAGGGACATTGGGCACGAGACTGCCCACATAACACTGGGATGAGTGCCTATGAGCAATATCCACAAAAACACGGTGGTTTCCAGGGGCCACCTGGCCCTCCTCGAGGTAGAGGGGCTGCAGGTCCCACTCCATGGTATTGCGGGGGCTCTGCCCCTGGAGGACAGTACTATGGAGGCTCGGATGAGCTACAATTGAATGCTCACCAGATGGACTTCGGGTCGTTTGGCCCAATGGACAATGGTTTCGTGTTATCGCGGACAATCATCTGGGTGTTGGCTGGCATCTGATTTTGCACCCAAGGAACCCTACGCAGATATTTTCTGGGGACTTTTGGAACCTGCTAAGACAATGGATGAGGGCATACTGTCACATATGCTTCTCTGGAAACCTTGGTTCTGCTCGCTACACCCCTACACTCCCCCAGCGGACCCCTACCATGTTACCTTGCACTATGATCGCACCTATGATCCAATCTATGACATGTTGTTTGACCCATACTGTGGCACTGAACACACTATACACACAGACTCAATTTTTGTTCATAAGAAGGGGTAGTGGCCTCTGTGATTCTCCCGAACCTTTGAATGATTTGTTTAGGTCAGCGGCAGTTAGCGTCCCACATCTTTCTCTCTTCCTAGGCCCTGGATACGAAGCCAGGGAGCTAGGACCGTTGACTAATCACCTTCAACAATTAGACGACTGGGAGATTACACCCATTCCCAATGTTTTCTATAGCCAATCCGAAGATGCTTACCGCATTGTTGTACCAAATGTTCCTGATCAAGTTCTGCTCGAACATACCCAAATTAGTAGGGACCATGGTCAGGAATTGACAGACCATGAAGATACGGAAAGCTTGTTACAAACGCTTCCCATTTCTCTTTGGTCCTTCGGTGCCTCTGATATTGGTGAGTGCCTTTCTGTCCCGCCAGTGATGCTTGAGGTGGGCCCAGATGCCCAGCCAGTTTGGATCCCACAACGACAGGGAGTAGAGGAAGCTCTAGACGCACTTTGGGAGGCGGGGGTTTTGGAACTCTCAAATTCTGATTGGAACACACCACTCAACCCGGTACCCAAACCTAACGGTTCGTATCGCATGGCACATGATCTGAGGAAAATCAATGACATAACAATCACTCCACTTTTGCCAGTTCCTGACCCACATAAATGTCTTACCACACTTACACCAGACATGAAATTCTTTACAGTAATCGATCTTTGCTTGGTCACTCATTGGATACCTATTTATGGCGTCCCTACTCAAATTCAATCTGATTCTGGTCCACATTTCACTGGTTCACATGTTGCCATTGTTTGTAAAATGCTTCGCATCAATCACACATTCGTTTCAGTTTATCATCCACAGTCTGATGGTCTTGTCGAGCGTATGAATCGCACACTGAAGTCGATACTCTCTAAATCAGGAGTGTAAGATTCTTAACCTTTTACCGCTGAATGAAATAGGACTGAAATGTTGTATAATGGACAGCATACGAGTGCGAATGTGTTAAAAATTTGAATCTAATGCTAAGGTATGAATGAGATGCTGTGTTTGTGAGAGTGTTTGTGTCAGACTGGTGCTTTGAAATACTGCTCTTATTGTTTATCTTAAATTATGTATTATTTACTCCTGTAAATTAGGGACTGCAGACGGAAACTAGCTATCTAGCTATAATCTGGTGCAGAACATCTCTGTTTTTTTTAACTTAATGTATCTGTACATTGTCCCTTCAAATAAAGACTAAACTAAACTAAACTCATTTTGGTCCGAGGGCCGTATGCAGCCTACCTTGATCCCAAAAGGGCCGGATCAGAGAACTCAGTTCTCTTCAAGTTATTGTATTTTTCTCCGTGTCTCGTAGTGGTGTTTAAGATTATATTCCTCGAGCAACGCCACTTGTTCCAAACACACTGAGCACAGATTTCCCATTCACCTCTGTCAACAAATAAGAATTAGACTATTTTTCTTGGGAAATCCTGAACTTAGCATCTGCTTTTCTCATTTTTTGACATTTTGCTGATGAGGGTCATGGTCGACAGTCAAAATGATGGTCCTTTAAGAGCGTTTGGAAAGAGAAAAGTCTTCATTTGTGCTGCTCTGGTGGGAGTCGCAACGTACAGAAACGCCGGAGATGCTGCTATGTTAAACGGTGCAGAAAATTAACAGAAAAATTTGAAAATTTTAATAGAAAGATCAGCCGAGGGCCAGATTAAAGGTCTTGGAGGGCCGCATCTGGCCCCCCGGGCCGCATGTTTGACACATGTGCTCTAAATTGTTACATGACTACCCTAAATCTAATTGGCTCGATCTCCGCCCGGTTGCTCAGTTTCATCACCGACACACCATTTCGCAACGCACCGGTTTCTCCCCTTATGAGCTCTTATTTGGCCGTGCCATGCCTGGCACCTTTACTAGCGCAGCTATTGATCCCACCACCTTGGTCAAAACAGTGATGCAGTATAGACCTTATTTTTATGCGCTTAAGGCTACTGTTGAACACCTTGAATTTGTCTTTCTCAAGCGCCCCGTGCGTTCAAAATGGTCTGAACCTCGTTACTCTGGACCTTACAGGGTAACCCAACGTACCACCCACGCTATCAAAGTTTACGGATCCAAGCACTGGTACCATTGGTCAGCAGTTAAGCCCTACTATGAACCCAAGAGGAGTGGGAGCTACGCCCCCACTGAAGGGGGGAACAGACTACATCGCCTAAAACATGATATATTGCACTATTTAGGTGAAAAAGGCGGCCTCCCTAAAGTGATTTGGCTCCTTGCACTGATTTTTATACTTCTGGTAGTATTACTTGTTGAGCTAAAAAATAAGAATGAAACTCGGATAAATGATGATGTAAATATAAATGATGACCCTTCTGCTTTTCTCTTTGTTAAAGGTCGGCCGGAAAGGAGCGGACACAAGATCCACGATTGGTATTTGGGGTGGGAAAACGAGACCCCACGAACGAAGTTTCATGTTAATATTTGGTACAATTATGCAGCCTTTGTGGCAAAGCTAAGCAACAAAACAAACTGCTATGTATGTTCCAGAATTCCATTATCTGCTAGACACCCTACTGTTAGGCCAGTGCCATTTCAGAACGCAAGCTCTTGTTTTCCGGACATTTTGCTGTCTGCCCAGTCTAGGGGTTTGTGCCATGGTCGGGGACCATTGCTGTACGTATGTCCCAGACAACATGGGAAATGAGGGTAATATCACTAGTGCCATAAAAAAAAAAAAAAAAAAAAATTGAAACAAATAGTTGCGATCACAGAGGGTGATTTCCGAAATAGCGAAGGTTTGTTTGATTGGCTTGTCTCCGGCTCCTGGCAGGCCGTCCTTCGAAGGGTTTGTATTATAATGTTTCTTGGTTTTTTGTTTGTGTTTGTTGTTTTTGGATGTTGTTTGTCTTGTCTTTCTAAGTTTATTTCCAGATCCATTCAACCGTGTCACTGCAGGAATGTATGTCCAAGGCAATGTGACCGTGTATCAGAGTGTGAAAAGCTTTTGCCCCAAAACGATGTTGATAATGATAATGATGATAATGATGATGACGAATCTAAGGACCTGACACAGCGTCTTGCTGACTGTGTTGTGTGATTCTGGTAATGTATGTCTTCACACCATCAGAAGGGGGTGTTTTTGTTTTTTTCCTTGTAACCATAAAAAGATATAAAGTAGCAAAATCATACTAGAAAAATATTTTATTACTTATGCAGGGGGGTAATCAGCGGTTTAGATGAAGGGTTTATATGAGAACTCGGTTGAGTTCTCAGAAGGGGGTTTGAAGAGTTATAACTTTGTTTCATTGTGCCATATATGCTGTTGCAATATTGAAATGAAGATTGTTTGTAACAAATGTCTTACAATGGCTTATGAAGTTAATTCTTTCTCTTCTCGCACACATTTTTCTGTTGTTTTCATCACTGTCTCATTAAAAAGCAGACAGCATACACACATACGGTTGACCTTCGTCCACCTGGCGAAGTTATGTTTTCCCTTACAGATAAGACTGATGGGAAACGTACTCCCCGAAACTGGATGTCGATAAGAGAGCTTCAAAACAGAAGTTATTAAATGGAAATGTACTGGGATTGAAGAGGAGGCGGACCAAGAGGCGTTTACAATATTTGCATATTCATGATGAAATGTTTTAAATAGTTGGGTTCGAGTTATGTTCGTGGTTGCTCGGTTTGCTCTGCGGGGAATCCACGCTTAGATTGTTTCCCAGGGAATCTCGCAACCCAGCATGCTGTAATATTGTGAGGTGAATAAATTGGCTTGAATTGAACTTCACGAATCCTGGTCTTCAATCTGGTATGTGCTAAAATGCGTTTAGGGAGATCTTGTTACGACATCGAGTAATTGGAGTCCCCTATTTCAGTTTTGAACAGCGACACCTTCTGATTGTATTTGTTTGAGTTTAAGATTGGAGAAAGAAGACAAGATTTCTTCACTCTGTTCTGCTGTTCTACTGTTCAACTGTTCTACTGTTACTCTGTTCTACTGTTCTACTGTTCTACTGTTACTCTGTTCTGCTGTTCTACTGTTACTCTGTTCTACTGTTACTCTGTTCTACTGTTCTACTGTTCTACTGTTACTCTGTTCTGCTGTTCTACTGTTACTCTGTTCTACTGTTACTCTGTTCTACTGTTACTCTGTTCTACTGTTCTGCTGTTCTACTGTTACTCTGTTCTACTGTTACTCTGTTCTACTGTTCTACTGTTACTCTGTTCTGCTGTTCTACTGTTACTCTGTTCTACTGTTACTCTGTTCTACTGTTCTACTGTTCTACTGTTACTCTGTTCTGCTGTTCTGCTGTTCTGCTGTTCTACTGTTACTCTGTTCTACTGTTACTCTGTTCTACTGTTCTATTGTTCTACTGTTACTCTGTTCTACTGTTCTACTGTTCTTCTGTTACTCTGTTCTACTGTTCGACTGTTACTCTGTTCTACTGTTCTACTGTTACTCTGTTCTACTGTTCTACTGTTCTACTGTTCTGCTGTTCTACTGTTACTCTGTTCTACTGTTACTCTGTTCTACTGTTACTCTGTTCTACTGTTACTCTGTTCTGCTGTTCTACTGTTACTCTGTTCTACTGTTACTCTGTTCTACTGTTACTCTGTTCTACTGTTACTCTGTTCTACTGTTCTGCTGTTCTACTGTTCTACTGTTACTCTGTTCTACTGTTACTGTGTTCTGCTGTTCTACTGTTACTCTGTTCTACTGTTACTCTGTTCTACTGTTACTCTGTTCTACTGTTACTCTGTTCTACTGTTCTACTGTTCTGCTGTTCTACTGTTACTCTGTTCTACTGTTACTCTGTTCTGCTGTTCTACTGTTACTCTGTTCTACTGTTACTCTGTTCTACTGTTCTACTGTTACTCTGTTCTGCTGTTCTACTGTTACTCTGTTCTACTGTTACTCTGTTCTACTGTTACTCTGTTCTACTGTTCTGCTGTTCTACTGTTACTCTGTTCTACTGTTCTACTGTTACTCTGTTCTGCTGTTCTACTGTTACTCTGTTCTACTGTTACTCTGTTCTACTGTTACTCTGTTCTACTGTTCTACTGTTCTACTGTTCTACTGTTCTACTGTTCTACTGTTCTACTGTTACTCTGTTCTACTGTTCTGCTGTTCTACTGTTACTCTGTTCTACTGTTACTCTGTTCTACTGTTCTACTGTTCTACTGTTACTCTGTTCTGCTGTTCTACTGTTCTACTGTTACTGTGTTCTGCTGTTCTACTGTTACTCTGTTCTACTGTTACTCTGTTCTACTGTTACTCTGTTCTACTGTTACTCTGTTCTACTGTTCTACTGTTCTACTGTTACTCTGTTCTACTGTTCTACTGTTCTACTGTTACTCTGTTCTACTGTTACTCTGTTCTACTGTTCTACTGTTACTCTGTTCTACTGTTCTACTGTTACTCTGTTCTACTGTTCTACTGTTACTCTGTTCTACTGTTACTCTGTTCTACTGTTACTCTGTTCTACTGTTCTACTGTTACTCTGTTCTACTGTTCTACTGTTCTACTGTTACTCTGTTCTACTGTTACTCTGTTCTACTGTTCTGCTGTTCTACTGTTACTCTGTTCTACTGTTACTCTGTTCTACTGTTCTACTGTTCTACTGTTACTCTGTTCTACTGTTACTCTGTTCTACTGTTCTACTGTTACTCTGTTCTACTGTTACTCTGTTCTACTGTTCTACTGTTACTCTGTTCTACTGTTACTCTGTTCTACTGTTACTCTGTTCTACTGTTACTCTGTTCTACTGTTACTCTGTTCTACTGTTACTCTGTTCTACTGTTCTACTGTTACTCTGTTCTACTGTTACTCTGTTCTACTGTTCTACTGTTACTCTGTTCTACTGTTACTCTGTTCTACTGTTCTACTGTTCTACTGTTACTCTGTTCTACTGTTCTACTGTTCTACTGTTACTCTGTTCTGCTGTTCTGCTGTTCTACTGTTACTCTGTTCTACTGTTACTCTGTTCTACTGTTCTTCTGTTCTACTGTTACTCTGTTCTACTGTTACTCTGTTCTACTGTTCTACTGTTACTCTGTTCTGCTGTTCTACTGTTACTCTGTTCTACTGTTACTCTGTTCTACTGTTCTACTGTTCTTCTGTTCTACTGTTACTCTGTTCTACTGTTACTCTGTTCTACTGTTCTACTGTTACTCTGTTCTACTGTTCTACTGTTACTCTGTTCTACTGTTACTCTGTTCTACTGTTCTACTGTTACTCTGTTCTACTGTTCTACTGTTACTCTGTTCTACTGTTCTACTGTTACTCTGTTCTACTGTTACTCTGTTCTACTGTTACTCTGTTCTACTGTTCTACTGTTACTCTGTTCTACTGTTACTCTGTTCTACTGTTCTACTGTTACTCTGTTCTACTGTTACTCTGTTCTACTGTTACTCTGTTCTACTGTTCTACTGTTCTACTGTTCTACTGTTCGTCTGTTCTACTGTTCTACTGTTAATCTGTTCTACTGTTCTACTGTTAAACTGTTCTACTGTTCTACTGTTCTACTGTTACTCTGTTCTACTGTTCTACTGTTCTTCTGTTACTCTGTTCTACTGTTCTTCTGTTACTCTGTTCTACTGTTCTACTGTTACTCTGTTCTACTGTTACTCTGTTCTACTGTTCTACTGTTACTCTGTTCTACTGTTCTATTGTTCTACTGTTACTCTGTTCTACTGTTCTACTGTTCTTCTGTTACTCTGTTCTACTGTTCGACTGTTACTCTGTTCTACTGTTCTACTGTTACTCTGTTCTACTGTTACTCTGTTCTGCTGTTCTGCTGTTCTACTGTTCTACTGTTACTCTGTTCTGCTGTTCTGCTGTTCTACTGTTACTCTGTTCTACTGTTACTCTGTTCTACTGTTCTACTGTTCTACTGTTCTGCTGTTCTACTGTTACTCTGTTCTACTGTTACTCTGTTCTACTGTTACTCTGTTCTGCTGTTCTACTGTTACTCTGTTCTACTGTTCTGCTGTTCTACTGTTACTCTGTTCTACTGTTACTCTGTTCTACTGTTACTCTGTTCTACTGTTCTACTGTTACTCTGTTCTACTGTTACTCTGTTCTACTGTTACTCTGTTCTGCTGTTCTACTGTTACTCTGTTCTACTGTTACTCTGTTCTACTGTTCTACTGTTCTACTGTTCTACTGTTCTACTGTTCTACTGTTACTCTGTTCTACTGTTACTCTGTTCTACTGTTCTACTGTTACTCTGTTCTACTGTTACTGTGTTCTGCTGTTCTACTGTTACTCTGTTCTACTGTTACTCTGTTCTGCTGTTCTACTGTTACTCTGTTCTACTGTTACTCTGTTCTACTGTTCTACTGTTCTACTGTTACTCTGTTCTGCTGTTCTGCTGTTCTGCTGTTACTCTGTTCTACTGTTACTGTGTTCTGCTGTTCTACTGTTACTCTGTTCTACTGTTACTCTGTTCTACTGTTCTACTGTTACTCTGTTCTACTGTTACTCTGTTCTACTGTTCTACTGTTACTCTGTTCTACTGTTACTCTGTTCTACTGTTCTACTGTTCTACTGTTACTCTGTTCTACTGTTACTCTGTTCTACTGTTCTACTGTTACTCTGTTCTACTGTTACTCTGTTCTACTGTTCTACTGTTCTACTGTTACTCTGTTCTACTGTTCTACTGTTACTCTGTTCTACTGTTCTACTGTTACTCTGTTCTACTGTTCTACTGTTACTCTGTTCTACTGTTCTACTGTTCTACTGTTACTCTGTTCTACTGTTACTCTGTTCTACTGTTCTACTGTTACTCTGTTCTACTGTTCTACTGTTACTCTGTTCTACTGTTCTACTGTTACTCTGTTCTACTGTTACTCTGTTCTACTGTTACTCTGTTCTACTGTTCTACTGTTACTCTGTTCTGCTGTTCTGCTGTTCTACTGTTACTCTGTTCTACTGTTACTCTGTTCTACTGTTCTGCTGTTCTACTGTTACTCTGTTCTACTGTTACTCTGTTCTACTGTTCTACTGTTCTACTGTTACTCTGTTCTACTGTTACTCTGTTCTACTGTTCTACTGTTACTCTGTTCTACTGTTACTCTGTTCTACTGTTCTACTGTTACTCTGTTCTACTGTTACTCTGTTCTACTGTTACTCTGTTCTACTGTTACTCTGTTCTACTGTTCTACTGTTACTCTGTTCTACTGTTCTACTGTTACTCTGTTCTACTGTTACTCTGTTCTACTGTTACTCTGTTCTACTGTTACTCTGTTCTACTGTTCTACTGTTACTCTGTTCTACTGTTACTCTGTTCTACTGTTCTACTGTTACTCTGTTCTACTGTTACTCTGTTCTACTGTTACTCTGTTCTACTGTTCTACTGTTCTACTGTTACTCTGTTCTACTGTTCTACTGTTACTCTGTTCTACTGTTACTCTGTTCTACTGTTACTCTGTTCTACTGTTACTCTGTTCTACTGTTCTACTGTTACTCTGTTCTACTGTTACTCTGTTCTACTGTTCTACTGTTACTCTGTTCTACTGTTACTCTGTTCTACTGTTCTACTGTTCTACTGTTACTCTGTTCTACTGTTCTACTGTTCTACTGTTACTCTGTTCTGCTGTTCTGCTGTTCTACTGTTACTCTGTTCTACTGTTACTCTGTTCTACTGTTCTGCTGTTCTACTGTTACTCTGTTCTACTGTTACTCTGTTCTACTGTTCTACTGTTACTCTGTTCTGCTGTTCTACTGTTACTCTGTTCTACTGTTACTCTGTTCTACTGTTCTACTGTTACTCTGTTCTACTGTTACTCTGTTCTACTGTTACTCTGTTCTACTGTTCTACTGTTACTCTGTTCTACTGTTCTACTGTTACTCTGTTCTACTGTTACTCTGTTCTACTGTTCTACTGTTACTCTGTTCTACTGTTCTACTGTTACTCTGTTCTACTGTTCTACTGTTACTCTGTTCTACTGTTACTCTGTTCTACTGTTACTCTGTTCTACTGTTCTACTGTTACTCTGTTCTACTGTTACTCTGTTCTACTGTTCTACTGTTACTCTGTTCTACTGTTACTCTGTTCTACTGTTCTACTGTTCTACTGTTCTACTGTTACTCTGTTCTACTGTTCTACTGTTACTCTGTTCTACTGTTCTACTGTTACTCTGTTCTACTGTTCTACTGTTCTACTGTTACTCTGTTCTACTGTTCTACTGTTCTTCTGTTACTCTGTTCTACTGTTCTTCTGTTACTCTGTTCTACTGTTCTACTGTTACTCTGTTCTACTGTTACTCTGTTCTACTGTTCTACTGTTACTCTGTTCTACTGTTCTACTGTTCTACTGTTACTCTGTTCTACTGTTCTACTGTTCTTCTGTTACTCTGTTCTACTGTTCTTCTGTTACTCTGTTCTACTGTTCTACTGTTACTCTGTTCTACTGTTACTCTGTTCTACTGTTCTACTGTTCTTCTGTTCTACTGTTACTCTGTTCTACTGTTCTGCTGTTCTACTGTTACTCTGTTCTACTGTTACTCTGTTCTACTGTTCTACTGTTCTACTGTTCTGCTGTTCTACTGTTACTCTGTTCTACTGTTACTCTGTTCTACTGTTACTCTGTTCTACTGTTCTACTGTTCTGCTGTTCTACTGTTCTGCTGTTCTACTGTTACTCTGTTCTACTGTTACTCTGTTCTACTGTTACTCTGTTCTGCTGTTCTACTGTTACTCTGTTCTACTGTTACTCTGTTCTACTGTTACTGTGTTCTGCTGTTCTACTGTTACTCTGTTCTACTGTTACTCTGTTCTACTGTTCTACTGTTCTACTGTTCTACTGTTCTGCTGTTCTACTGTTACTCTGTTCTACTGTTACTCTGTTCTACTGTTCTACTGTTACTCTGTTCTGCTGTTACTCTGTTCTACTGTTACTCTGTTCTGCTGTTCTACTGTTACTCTGTTCTACTGTTAATCTGTTCTACTGTTCTACTGTTACTCTGTTCTACTGTTACTCTGTTCTACTGTTATTCTGTTCTACTGTTACTCTGTTCTTCTGTTCTGCTGTTCTTCTGTTACTCTGTTCTACTGTTACTGTGTTCTGCTGTTCTACTGTTACTCTGTTCTACTGTTACTCTGTTCTACTGTTCTACTGTTCTACTGTTACTCTGTTCTACTGTTACTCTGTTCTACTGTTCTACTGTTACTCTGTTCTACTGTTCTACTGTTACTCTGTTCTACTGTTCTACTGTTCTACTGTTACTCTGTTCTACTGTTCTACTGTTACTCTGTTCTACTGTTCTACTGTTACTCTGTTCTACTGTTACTCTGTTCTACTGTTCTACTGTTCTACTGTTACTCTGTTCTACTGTTCTTCTGTTACTCTGTTCTACTGTTCTTCTGTTACTCTGTTCTACTGTTCTACTGTTACTCTGTTCTACTGTTACTCTGTTCTACTGTTCTACTGTTCTACTGTTACTCTGTTCTACTGTTCTACTGTTACTCTGTTCTGCTGTTCTACTGTTCTACTGTTACTCTGTTCTACTGTTCTGCTGTTCTACTGTTACTCTGTTCTACTGTTACTCTGTTCTACTGTTACTCTGTTCTACTGTTACTCTGTTCTGCTGTTCTACTGTTACTCTGTTCTGCTGTTCTACTGTTACTCTGTTCTACTGTTCTGCTGTTCTACTGTTACTCTGTTCTACTGTTACTCTGTTCTGCTGTTCTACTGTTACTCTGTTCTACTGTTACTCTGTTCTACTGTTACTCTGTTCTACTGTTCTACTGTTACTCTGTTCTACTGTTCTACTGTTACTCTGTTCTGCTGTTACTCTGTTCTACTGTTACTCTGTTCTGCTGTTCTACTGTTCTACTGTTCTGCTGTTCTACTGTTCTACTGTTACTCTGTTCTACTGTTACTCTGTTCTACTGTTACTCTGTTCTACTGTTCTACTGTTACTCTGTTCTGCTGTTCTACTGTTACTCTGTTCTACTGTTACTCTGTTCTACTGTTCTACTGTTACTCTGTTCTACTGTTACTCTGTTCTACTGTTCTACTGTTCTTCTGTTACTCTGTTCTACTGTTCTACTGTTACTCTGTTCTACTGTTACTCTGTTCTACTGTTACTCTGTTCTACTGTTACTCTGTTCTACTGTTCTACTGTTACTCTGTTCTACTGTTCTACTGTTCTACTGTTCTACTGTTCTACTGTTCTACTGTTCTACTGTTACTCTGTTCTACTGTTACTCTGTTCTACTGTTACTCTGTTCTACTGTTACTCTGTTCTACTGTTCTACTGTTACTCTGTTCTACTGTTCTACTGTTACTCTGTTCTACTGTTCTACTGTTACTCTGTTCTACTGTTACTCTGTTCTACTGTTCTACTGTTACTCTGTTCTACTGTTACTCTGTTCTACTGTTACTCTGTTCTACTGTTCTACTGTTACTCTGTTCTACTGTTACTCTGTTCTACTGTTCTACTGTTACTCTGTTCTACTGTTACTCTGTTCTACTGTTCTACTGTTACTCTGTTCTACTGTTCTACTGTTCTACTGTTACTCTGTTCTACTGTTCTACTGTTACTCTGTTCTACTGTTACTCTGTTCTACTGTTACTCTGTTCTACTGTTACTCTGTTCTACTGTTACTCTGTTCTACTGTTCTACTGTTACTCTGTTCTACTGTTACTCTGTTCTACTGTTCTACTGTTCTACTGTTACTCTGTTCTACTGTTACTCTGTTCTACTGTTCTGCTGTTCTACTGTTACTCTGTTCTACTGTTACTCTGTTCTACTGTTACTCTGTTCTACTGTTCTACTGTTACTCTGTTCTACTGTTCTACTGTTACTCTGTTCTGCTGTTCTGCTGTTCTACTGTTACTCTGTTCTACTGTTACTCTGTTCTACTGTTACTCTGTTCTACTGTTCTGCTGTTCTACTGTTACTCTGTTCTACTGTTACTCTGTTCTACTGTTACTCTGTTCTACTGTTCTACTGTTACTCTGTTCTACTGTTCTACTGTTACTCTGTTCTGCTGTTCTGCTGTTCTACTGTTACTCTGTTCTACTGTTACTCTGTTCTACTGTTCTGCTGTTCTACTGTTACTCTGTTCTACTGTTACTCTGTTCTACTGTTCTACTGTTCTGCTGTTCTACTGTTACTCTGTTCTACTGTTACTCTGTTCTACTGTTCTGCTGTTCTACTGTTACTCTGTTCTACTGTTACTCTGTTCTACTGTTCTACTGTTCTACTGTTACTCTGTTCTACTGTTCTACTGTTACTCTGTTCTACTGTTACTCTGTTCTACTGTTACTCTGTTCTGCTGTTCTACTGTTACTCTGTTCTACTGTTACTCTGTTCTACTGTTCTACTGTTACTCTGTTCTACTGTTCTACTGTTACTCTGTTCTACTGTTACTCTGTTCTACTGTTCTACTGTTACTCTGTTCTACTGTTACTCTGTTCTACTGTTCTGCTGTTCTACTGTTACTCTGTTCTACTGTTACTCTGTTCTACTGTTACTCTGTTCTGCTGTTCTACTGTTACTCTGTTCTACTGTTCTGCTGTTCTACTGTTACTCTGTTCTACTGTTACTCTGTTCTACTGTTACTCTGTTCTACTGTTCTACTGTTACTCTGTTCTACTGTTCTACTGTTCTACTGTTACTCTGTTCTACTGTTCTACTGTTACTCTGTTCTACTGTTCTACTGTTCTTCTGTTACTCTGTTCTACTGTTCTACTGTTACTCTGTTCTACTGTTACTCTGTTCTACTGTTACTCTGTTCTGCTGTTCTACTGTTACTCTGTTCTACTGTTACTCTGTTCTACTGTTCTACTGTTCTGCTGTTCTACTGTTACTCTGTTCTGCTGTTCTACTGTTACTCTGTTCTACTGTTCTGCTGTTCTACTGTTACTCTGTTCTACTGTTACTCTGTTCTACTGTTCTACTGTTCTACTGTTCTGCTGTTCTACTGTTACTCTGTTCTACTGTTACTCTGTTCTACTGTTCTACTGTTACTCTGTTCTACTGTTACTCTGTTCTACTGTTCTACTGTTACTCTGTTCTACTGTTACTCTGTTCTACTGTTCTACTGTTACTCTGTTCTACTGTTACTCTGTTCTACTGTTCTGCTGTTCTACTGTTACTCTGTTCTACTGTTACTCTGTTCTACTGTTCTACTGTTCTGCTGTTCTACTGTTACTCTGTTCTGCTGTTCTACTGTTACTCTGTTCTACTGTTCTGCTGTTCTACTGTTACTCTGTTCTACTGTTACTCTGTTCTACTGTTACTGTGTTCTGCTGTTCTACTGTTACTCTGTTCTACTGTTACTCTGTTCTACTGTTCTGCTGTTCTACTGTTACTCTGTTCTACTGTTCTACTGTTACTCTGTTCTACTGTTCTGCTGTTCTACTGTTACTCTGTTCTACTGTTACTCTGTTCTACTGTTCTACTGTTACTCTGTTCTACTGTTACTCTGTTCTACTGTTCTACTGTTACTCTGTTCTACTGTTCTACTGTTCTACTGTTACTCTGTTCTACTGTTACTCTGTTCTACTGTTCTACTGTTCTACTGTTACTCTGTTCTACTGTTAAACTGTTCTACTGTTCTACTGTTCTACTGTTCTACTGTTACTCTGTTCTACTGTTCTACTGTTCTACTGTTACTCTGTTCTACTGTTACTCTGTTCTACTGTTCTACTGTTCTACTGTTACTCTGTTCTACTGTTCCTCTGTTCTTCTGTTACTCTGTTCTACTGTTACTCTGTTCTACTGTTACTCTGTTCTACTGTTCTGCTGTTCTACTGTTACTCTGTTCTACTGTTACTCTGTTCTACTGTTCTGCTGTTCTACTGTTACTCTGTTCTACTGTTACTCTGTTCTACTGTTACTCTGTTCTGCTGTTCTACTGTTACTCTGTTCTACTGTTCTGCTGTTCTACTGTTACTCTGTTCTACTGTTACTCTGTTCTACTGTTCTACTGTTACTCTGTTCTACTGTTCTACTGTTCTACTGTTACTCTGTTCTACTGTTCTACTGTTACTCTGTTCTACTGTTACTCTGTTCTACTGTTCTACTGTTACTCTGTTCTACTGTTACTCTGTTCTACTGTTCTACTGTTACTCTGTTCTACTGTTCTACTGTTCTACTGTTCTACTGTTCTGCTGTTCTACTGTTACTCTGTTCTACTGTTACTCTGTTCTACTGTTACTCTGTTCTACTGTTACTCTGTTCTACTGTTCTACTGTTCTACTGTTACTCTGTTCTACTGTTCTACTGTTCTACTGTTACTCTGTTCTACTGTTCTACTGTTACTCTGTTCTACTGTTACTCTGTTCTACTGTTCTTCTGTTCTACTGTTACTCTGTTCTACTGTTACTCTGTTCTACTGTTCTACTGTTACTCTGTTCTACTGTTCTACTGTTACTCTGTTCTACTGTTACTCTGTTCTACTGTTCTACTGTTACTCTGTTCTACTGTTACTCTGTTCTACTGTTACTCTGTTCTACTGTTCTACTGTTACTCTGTTCTACTGTTCTACTGTTACTCTGTTCTACTGTTACTCTGTTCTACTGTTCTACTGTTACTCTGTTCTACTGTTACTCTGTTCTACTGTTACTCTGTTCTACTGTTCTACTGTTACTCTGTTCTACTGTTACTCTGTTCTACTGTTCTACTGTTACTCTGTTCTACTGTTACTCTGTTCTACTGTTCTACTGTTACTCTGTTCTACTGTTCTACTGTTCTACTGTTCTACTGTTACTCTGTTCTACTGTTACTCTGTTCTACTGTTCTTCTGTTACTCTGTTCTACTGTTCTACTGTTCTACTGTTACTCTGTTCTACTGTTCTACTGTTCTTCTGTTACTCTGTTCTACTGTTCTACTGTTACTCTGTTCTACTGTTACTCTGTTCTACTGTTCTACTGTTCTACTGTTACTCTGTTCTACTGTTCTATTGTTCTACTGTTACTCTGTTCTACTGTTCTACTGTTCTTCTGTTACTCTGTTCTACTGTTCGACTGTTACTCTGTTCTACTGTTCTACTGTTACTCTGTTCTACTGTTACTCTGTTCTACTGTTCTACTGTTACTCTGTTCTACTGTTACTCTGTTCTACTGTTCTACTGTTCTACTGTTCTTCTGTTCTACTGTTACTCTGTTCTACTGTTCTGCTGTTCTACTGTTACTCTGTTCTACTGTTACTCTGTTCTACTGTTACTCTGTTCTACTGTTCTACTGTTACTCTGTTCTACTGTTACTCTGTTCTACTGTTCTACTGTTCTACTGTTCTGCTGTTCTACTGTTACTCTGTTCTACTGTTACTCTGTTCTGCTGTTCTACTGTTACTCTGTTCTACTGTTCTGCTGTTCTACTGTTACTCTGTTCTACTGTTACTCTGTTCTACTGTTCTGCTGTTCTACTGTTACTCTGTTCTACTGTTACTCTGTTCTACTGTTCTACTGTTCTACTGTTCTACTGTTCTGCTGTTCTACTGTTACTCTGTTCTACTGTTACTCTGTTCTACTGTTACTCTGTTCTACTGTTACTCTGTTCTACTGTTCTACTGTTACTCTGTTCTACTGTTACTCTGTTCTACTGTTCTACTGTTACTCTGTTCTACTGTTACTCTGTTCTACTGTTCTACTGTTCTACTGTTAATCTGTTCTACTGTTCTACTGTTCTACTGTTCTACTGTTCTACTGTTCTACTGTTACTCTGTTCTACTGTTACTCTGTTCTACTGTTCTACTGTTCTACTGTTACTCTGTTCTACTGTTACTCTGTTCTACTGTTCTACTGTTACTCTGTTCTACTGTTCTACTGTTACTCTGTTCTACTGTTCTACTGTTCTACTGTTACTCTGTTCTACTGTTACTCTGTTCTACTGTTCTACTGTTACTCTGTTCTACTGTTACTCTGTTCTACTGTTCTACTGTTCTACTGTTCTACTGTTACTCTGTTCTACTGTTCTACTGTTCTACTGTTACTCTGTTCTACTGTTCTGCTGTTCTACTGTTACTCTGTTCTACTGTTACTCTGTTCTACTGTTCTACTGTTACTCTGTTCTACTGTTACTCTGTTCTACTGTTACTCTGTTCTGCTGTTCTACTGTTACTCTGTTCTACTGTTCTGCTGTTCTACTGTTACTCTGTTCTACTGTTACTCTGTTCTACTGTTCTACTGTTCTGCTGTTCTACTGTTACTCTGTTCTACTGTTACTCTGTTCTACTGTTACTCTGTTCTGCTCTTCTACTGTTCTACTGTTACTCTGTTCTACTGTTACTCTGTTCTACTGTTACTCTGTTCTACTGTTCTACTGTTACTCTGTTCTGCTGTTCTACTGTTACTCTGTTCTACTGTTACTCTGTTCTACTGTTACTCTGTTCTACTGTTCTACTGTTCTACTGTTACTCTGTTCTACTGTTCTTCTGTTACTCTGTTCTACTGTTCTACTGTTACTCTGTTCTACTGTTACTCTGTTCTACTGTTACTCTGTTCTACTGTTACTCTGTTCTACTGTTCTACTGTTCTGCTGTTCTACTGTTACTCTGTTCTACTGTTCTGCTGTTCTACTGTTCTGCTGTTCTACTGTTACTCTGTTCTACTGTTACTCTGTTCTACTGTTACTCTGTTCTACTGTTCTACTGTTCTACTGTTACTCTGTTCTACTGTTCTACTGTTACTCTGTTCTACTGTTACTCTGTTCTACTGTTCTGCTGTTCTACTGTTACTCTGTTCTACTGTTACTCTGTTCTACTGTTCTACTGTTACTCTGTTCTACTGTTCTACTGTTACTCTGTTCTACTGTTCTACTGTTCTACTGTTACTCTGTTCTACTGTTACTCTGTTCTACTGTTACTCTGTTCTACTGTTACTCTGTTCTACTGTTCTACTGTTACTCTGTTCTGCTGTTCTGCTGTTCTACTGTTCTACTGTTCTACTGTTACTCTGTTCTACTGTTCTGCTGTTCTACTGTTACTCTGTTCTACTGTTACTCTGTTCTACTGTTCTACTGTTACTCTGTTCTACTGTTACTCTGTTCTACTGTTACTCTGTTCTACTGTTACTCTGTTCTACTGTTCTACTGTTACTCTGTTCTACTGTTCTACTGTTCTACTGTTCTACTGTTCTACTGTTCTACTGTTACTCTGTTCTACTGTTACTCTGTTCTACTGTTCTTCTGTTCTACTGTTACTCTGTTCTACTGTTCTACTGTTACTCTGTTCTACTGTTACTCTGTTCTACTGTTCTGCTGTTCTACTGTTACTCTGTTCTACTGTTACTCTGTTCTACTGTTCTGCTGTTCTACTGTTACTCTGTTCTACTGTTACTCTGTTCTGCTGTTCTACTGTTACTCTGTTCTACTGTTCTGCTGTTCTACTGTTACTCTGTTCTACTGTTACTCTGTTCTACTGTTACTCTGTTCTGCTGTTCTACTGTTACTCTGTTCTACTGTTCTGCTGTTCTACTGTTACTCTGTTCTACTGTTACTCTGTTCTACTGTTCTACTGTTACTCTGTTCTGCTGTTCTACTGTTCTACTGTTCTGCTGTTCTACTGTTCTACTGTTACTCTGTTCTACTGTTACTCTGTTCTACTGTTCTACTGTTACTCTGTTCTACTGTTCTACTGTTCTACTGTTACTCTGTTCTACTGTTCTACTGTTACTCTGTTCTACTGTTACTCTGTTCTACTGTTACTCTGTTCTACTGTTACTCTGTTCTACTGTTCTACTGTTACTCTGTTCTACTGTTACTCTGTTCTACTGTTCTACTGTTCTTCTGTTACTCTGTTCTACTGTTCTTCTGTTACTCTGTTCTACTGTTACTCTGTTCTACTGTTCTACTGTTCTACTGTTACTCTGTTCTACTGTTCTACTGTTCTACTGTTACTCTGTTCTACTGTTCTACTGTTACTCTGTTCTACTGTTACTCTGTTCTACTGTTCTACTGTTCTACTGTTACTCTGTTCTACTGTTACTCTGTTCTACTGTTCTACTGTTACTCTGTTCTACTGTTCTACTGTTACTCTGTTCTACTGTTACTCTGTTCTACTGTTCTACTGTTACTCTGTTCTACTGTTACTCTGTTCTACTGTTACTCTGTTCTACTGTTACTCTGTTCTACTGTTCTACTGTTACTCTGTTCTACTGTTCTACTGTTACTCTGTTCTACTGTTACTCTGTTCTACTGTTCTACTGTTACTCTGTTCTACTGTTACTCTGTTCTACTGTTACTCTGTTCTACTGTTCTACTGTTACTCTGTTCTACTGTTACTCTGTTCTACTGTTCTACTGTTACTCTGTTCTACTGTTACTCTGTTCTACTGTTACTCTGTTCTACTGTTCTACTGTTCTACTGTTCTACTGTTACTCTGTTCTACTGTTCTACTGTTACTCTGTTCTACTGTTCTACTGTTACTCTGTTCTACTGTTCTACTGTTCTACTGTTACTCTGTTCTACTGTTCTACTGTTCTTCTGTTACTCTGTTCTACTGTTACTCTGTTCTACTGTTACTCTGTTCTACTGTTCTACTGTTCTACTGTTACTCTGTTCTACTGTTCTATTGTTCTACTGTTACTCTGTTCTACTGTTCTACTGTTCTTCTGTTACTCTGTTCTACTGTTCGACTGTTACTCTGTTCTACTGTTCTACTGTTACTCTGTTCTTCTGTTCTTCTGTTCTACTGTTACTCTGTTCTACTGTTACTCTGTTCTACTGTTCTGCTGTTCTACTGTTACTCTGTTCTACTGTTACTCTGTTCTACTGTTCTGCTGTTCTACTGTTACTCTGTTCTACTGTTACTCTGTTCTACTGTTACTCTGTTCTGCTGTTCTACTGTTACTCTGTTCTACTGTTCTACTGTTCTTCTGTTACTCTGTTCTACTGTTCTACTGTTCTGCTGTTCTACTGTTACTCTGTTCTACTGTTACTCTGTTCTGCTGTTCTACTGTTACTCTGTTCTACTGTTCTGCTGTTCTACTGTTACTCTGTTCTACTGTTCTACTGTTCTACTGTTCTACTGTTCTACTGTTACTCTGTTCTACTGTTACTCTGTTCTACTGTTCTACTGTTCTACTGTTACTCTGTTCTACTGTTACTCTGTTCTACTGTTACTCTGTTCTACTGTTACTCTGTTCTACTGTTCTACTGTTACTCTGTTCTACTGTTCTACTGTTACTCTGTTCTGCTGTTACTCTGTTCTACTGTTCTACTGTTCTGCTGTTCTACTGTTACTCTGTTCTACTGTTACTCTGTTCTACTGTTCTACTGTTACTCTGTTCTACTGTTACTCTGTTCTGCTGTTCTACTGTTCTACTGTTACTCTGTTCTACTGTTCTGCTGTTCTACTGTTCTGCTGTTCTGCTGTTCTACTGTTCTACTGTTACTCTGTTCTACTGTTCTACTGTTCTACTGTTACTCTGTTCTACTGTTCTACTGTTCTACTGTTCTACTGTTACTCTGTTCTACTGTTCTACTGTTACTCTGTTCTACTGTTCTACTGTTCTACTGTTACTCTGTTCTACTGTTACTCTGTTCTACTGTTCTACTGTTACTCTGTTCTACTGTTACTCTGTTCTACTGTTCTACTGTTCTACTGTTACTCTGTTCTACTGTTCTACTGTTACTCTGTTCTACTGTTCTTCTGTTACTCTGTTCTTCTGTTCTACTGTTACTCTGTTCTACTGTTACTCTGTTCTACTGTTCTACTGTTCTACTGTTACTCTGTTCTGCTGTTCTACTGTTCTACTGTTACTGTGTTCTGCTGTTCTACTGTTACTCTGTTCTACTGTTCTACTGTTCTACTGTTACTCTGTTCTGCTGTTCTACTGTTACTCTGTTCTACTGTTACTCTGTTCTGCTGTTCTACTGTTACTCTGTTCTGCTGTTCTACTGTTACTCTGTTCTACTGTTCTGCTGTTCTACTGTTACTCTGTTCTACTGTTACTCTGTTCTGCTGTTCTACTGTTACTCTGTTCTACTGTTACTCTGTTCTGCTGTTCTACTGTTACTCTGTTCTACTGTTCTGCTGTTCTACTGTTACTCTGTTCTACTGTTACTCTGTTCTACTGTTCTACTGTTCTGCTGTTCTACTGTTACTCTGTTCTACTGTTAATCTGTTCTACTGTTACTCTGTTCTACTGTTCTACTGTTACTCTGTTCTACTGTTACTCTGTTCTACTGTTACTCTGTTCTACTGTTCTACTGTTACTCTGTTCTACTGTTCTACTGTTACTCTGTTCTACTGTTACTCTGTTCTACTGTTCTACTGTTACTCTGTTCTACTGTTCTACTGTTCTACTGTTACTCTGTTCTACTGTTCTACTGTTCTTCTGTTACTCTGTTCTACTGTTCTACTGTTACTCTGTTCTACTGTTACTCTGTTCTACTGTTACTCTGTTCTACTGTTACTCTGTTCTACTGTTACTCTGTTCTACTGTTACTCTGTTCTACTGTTCTACTGTTACTCTGTTCTACTGTTACTCTGTTCTACTGTTCTGCTGTTCTACTGCTCTACTGTTCTACTGTTACTCTGTTCTACTGTTACTCTGTTCTACTGTTCTTCTGTTCTACTGTTACTCTGTTCTACTGTTCTACTGTTACTCTGTTCTACTGTTCTACTGTTACTCTGTTCTACTGTTCTACTGTTACTCTGTTCTACTGTTACTCTGTTCTACTGTTCTACTGTTCTACTGTTACTCTGTTCTACTGTTACTCTGTTCTACTGTTACTCTGTTCTACTGTTCTACTGTTACTCTGTTCTACTGTTACTCTGTTCTACTGTTCTACTGTTACTCTGTTCTACTGTTACTCTGTTCTACTGTTCTACTGTTACTCTGTTCTACTGTTCTACTGTTCTTCTGTTACTCTGTTCTACTGTTCTACTGTTACTCTGTTCTACTGTTACTCTGTTCTACTGTTACTCTGTTCTACTGTTACTCTGTTCTACTGTTACTCTGTTCTACTGTTCTACTGTTACTCTGTTCTACTGTTCTTCTGTTACTCTGTTCTACTGTTCTACTGTTACTCTGTTCTACTGTTCTACTGTTCTACTGTTACTCTGTTCTACTGTTCTACTGTTACTCTGTTCTGCTGTTCTGCTGTTCTACTGTTACTCTGTTCTACTGTTACTCTGTTCTACTGTTCTGCTGTTCTACTGTTACTCTGTTCTACTGTTACTCTGTTCTACTGTTCTACTGTTCTGCTGTTCTACTGTTACTCTGTTCTACTGTTACTCTGTTCTACTGTTCTGCTGTTCTACTGTTACTCTGTTCTACTGTTACTCTGTTCTACTGTTCTACTGTTCTACTGTTCTACTGTTACTCTGTTCTACTGTTACTCTGTTCTACTGTTACTCTGTTCTGCTGTTCTACTGTTACTCTGTTCCGCTGTTCTACTGTTACTCTGTTCTACTGTTCTACTGTTCTACTGTTACTCTGTTCTACTGTTACTCTGTTCTACTGTTACTCTGTTCTACTGTTCTACTGTTACTCTGTTCTACTGTTACTCTGTTCTACTGTTCTACTGTTACTCTGTTCTACTGTTACTCTGTTCTACTGTTACTCTGTTCTACTGTTCTGCTGTTCTACTGTTACTCTGTTCTACTGTTACTCTGTTCTACTGTTACTCTGTTCTGCTGTTCTACTGTTACTCTGTTCTACTGTTCTACTGTTCTACTGTTACTCTGTTCTACTGTTACTCTGTTCTACTGTTACTCTCTGTTCTACTGTTAAACTGTTCTACTGTTCTACTGTTCTACTGTTCTACTGTTACTCTGTTCTACTGTTCTACTGTTCTTCTGTTACTCTATTCTACTGTTCTACTGTTACTCTGTTCTACTGTTACTCTGTTCTACTGTTCTACTGTTCTACTGTTACTCTGTTCTACTGTTCTACTGTTACTCTGTTCTACTGTTACTCTGTTCTACTGTTCTACTGTTCTACTGTTACTCTGTTCTGCTGTTACTCTGTTCTACTGTTACTCTGTTCTACTGTTACTCTGTTCTACTGTTACTCTGTTCTACTGTTACTCTGTTCTACTGTTACTCTGTTCTACTGTTACTCTGTTCTACTGTTACTCTGTTCTACTGTTACTCTGTTCTACTGTTACTCTGTTCTACTGTTACTCTGTTCTGCTGTTCTACTGTTACTCTGTTCTACTGTTACTCTGTTCTACTGTTCTGCTGTTCTACTGTTACTCTGTTCTACTGTTACTCTGTTCTACTGTTACTCTGTTCTACTGTTACTCTGTTCTACTGTTACTCTGTTCTGCTGTTCTACTGTTACTCTGTTCTACTGTTACTCTGTTCTACTGTTCTACTGTTCTACTGTTCTACTGTTCTTCTGTTCTACTGTTCTACTGTTACTCTGTTCTACTGTTCTACTGTTACTCTGTTCTGCTGTTCTGCTGTTCTACTGTTACTCTGTTCTACTGTTACTCTGTTCTACTGTTCTGCTGTTCTACTGTTACTCTGTTCTACTGTTACTCTGTTCTACTGTTCTACTGTTCTGCTGTTCTACTGTTACTCTGTTCTACTGTTACTCTGTTCTACTGTTCTACTGTTACTCTGTTCTGCTGTTCTACTGTTACTCTGTTCTACTGTTCTGCTGTTCTACTGTTACTCTGTTCTACTGTTACTCTGTTCTGCTGTTACTCTGTTCTACTGTTCTACTGTTCTGCTGTTCTACTGTTACTCTGTTCTACTGTTACTCTGTTCTACTGTTACTCTGTTCTACTGTTCTACTGTTACTCTGTTCTGCTGTTCTGCTGTTCTACTGTTACTCTGTTCTACTGTTACTCTGTTCTACTGTTACTGTGTTCTGCTGTTCTACTGTTACTCTGTTCTACTGTTACTCTGTTCTACTGTTACTCTGTTCTACTGTTACTGTGTTCTGCTGTTCTACTGTTACTCTGTTCTACTGTTCTGCTGTTCTACTGTTACTCTGTTCTACTGTTACTCTGTTCTGCTGTTCTACTGTTACTCTGTTCTACTGTTCTGCTGTTCTACTGTTACTCTGTTCTACTGTTCTGCTGTTCTACTGTTACTCTGTTCTACTGTTACTCTGTTCTACTGTTACTGTGTTCTGCTGTTCTACTGTTACTCTGTTCTACTGTTACTCTGTTCTACTGTTACTCTGTTCTACTGTTCTACTGTTACTCTGTTCTGCTGTTCTACTGTTCTACTGTTCTGCTGTTCTACTGTTCTACTGTTACTCTGTTCTACTGTTACTCTGTTCTACTGTTAATCTGTTCTACTGTTCTACTGTTACTCTGTTCTGCTGTTCTACTGTTACTCTGTTCTACTGTTACTCTGTTCTACTGTTACTGTGTTCTGCTGTTCTACTGTTACTCTGTTCTACTGTTACTCTGTTCTACTGTTACTCTGTTCTACTGTTCTACTGTTACTCTGTTCTACTGTTACTGTGTTCTGCTGTTCTACTGTTACTCTGTTCTACTGTTACTCTGTTCTACTGTTACTCTGTTCTACTGTTCTACTGTTCTACTGTTACTCTGTTCTACTGTTCTACTGTTCTACTGTTACTCTGTTCTACTGTTCTACTGTTACTCTGTTCTACTGTTCTACTGTTACTCTGTTCTACTGTTCTGCTGTTCTACTGTTACTCTGTTCTACTGTTACTCTGTTCTACTGTTACTCTGTTCTACTGTTACTCTGTTCTACTGTTACTCTGTTCTGCTGTTCTACTGTTACTCTGTTCTACTGTTACTCTGTTCTACTGTTCTACTGTTACTCTGTTCTACTGTTACTCTGTTCTACTGTTCTACTGTTACTCTGTTCTACTGTTCTACTGTTACTCTGTTCTGCTGTTCTGCTGTTCTACTGTTACTCTGTTCTACTGTTACTCTGTTCTACTGTTCTGCTGTTCTACTGTTACTCTGTTCTACTGTTACTCTGTTCTACTGTTCTACTGTTCTGCTGTTCTACTGTTACTCTGTTCTACTGTTACTCTGTTCTACTGTTCTACTGTTACTCTGTTCTGCTGTTCTACTGTTACTCTGTTCTACTGTTCTGCTGTTCTACTGTTACTCTGTTCTACTGTTACTCTGTTCTACTGTTACTCTGTTCTACTGTTCTACTGTTCTGCTGTTCTACTGTTACTCTGTTCTACTGTTACTCTGTTCTACTGTTACTCTGTTCTGCTGTTCTACTGTTACTCTGTTCTACTGTTCTGCTGTTCTACTGTTACTCTGTTCTACTGTTACTCTGTTCTACTGTTACTCTGTTCTTCTGTTCTACTGTTACTCTGTTCTACTGTTACTCTGTTCTACTGTTACTCTGTTCTACTGTTACTCTGTTCTGCTGTTCTACTGTTACTCTGTTCTACTGTTCTGCTGTTCTACTGTTACTCTGTTCTACTGTTACTCTGTTCTGCTGTTCTACTGTTACTCTGTTCTACTGTTCTGCTGTTCTACTGTTACTCTGTTCTACTGTTCTACTGTTCTACTGTTACTCTGTTCTACTGTTACTCTGTTCTACTGTTCTTCTGTTCTGCTGTTCTACTGTTACTCTGTTCTACTGTTACTCTGTTCTACTGTTACTCTGTTCTACTGTTCTACTGTTACTCTGTTCTGCTGTTCTACTGTTCTACTGTTCTGCTGTTCTACTGTTCTACTGTTACTCTGTTCTACTGTTACTCTGTTCTACTGTTACTCTGTTCTACTGTTCTACTGTTACTCTGTTCTGCTGTTCTACTGTTACTCTGTTCTACTGTTACTCTGTTCTACTGTTACTGTGTTCTGCTGTTCTACTGTTACTCTGTTCTACTGTTACTCTGTTCTTCTGTTCTGCTGTTCTGCTGTTACTCTGTTCTACTGTTACTGTGTTCTGCTGTTCTACTGTTACTCTGTTCTACTGTTACTCTGTTCTACTGTTACTCTGTTCTACTGTTCTACTGTTCTACTGTTACTCTGTTCTACTGTTCTATTGTTCTACTGTTACTCTGTTCTACTGTTCTTCTGTTACTCTGTTCTACTGTTCTACTGTTACTCTGTTCTACTGTTACTCTGTTCTACTGTTCTACTGTTCTACTGTTACTCTGTTCTACTGTTCTACTGTTCTACTGTTACTCTGTTCTACTGTTCTACTGTTCTTCTGTTACTCTGTTCTACTGTTCTACTGTTACTCTGTTCTACTGTTACTCTGTTCTACTGTTCTACTGTTCTACTGTTACTCTGTTCTGCTGTTCTGCTGTTCTACTGTTACTCTGTTCTACTGTTACTCTGTTCTACTGTTCTGCTGTTCTACTGTTACTCTGTTCTACTGTTACTCTGTTCTACTGTTCTGCTGTTCTACTGTTACTCTGTTCTACTGTTACTCTGTTCTACTGTTCTACTGTTCTACTGTTACTCTGTTCTACTGTTACTCTGTTCTACTGTTACTCTGTTCTGCTGTTCTACTGTTACTCTGTTCTGCTGTTCTACTGTTACTCTGTTCTACTGTTCTGCTGTTCTACTGTTACTCTGTTCTACTGTTACTCTGTTCTGCTGTTCTACTGTTACTCTGTTCTACTGTTACTCTGTTCTGCTGTTCTACTGTTACTCTGTTCTACTGTTCTGCTGTTCTACTGTTACTCTGTTCTACTGTTCTGCTGTTCTACTGTTCTGCTGTTCTACTGTTACTCTGTTCTACTGTTACTCTGTTCTACTGTTACTCTGTTCTGCTGTTCTACTGTTACTCTGTTCTACTGTTCTACTGTTACTCTGTTCTACTGTTACTCTGTTCTACTGTTCTACTGTTCTACTGTTACTCTGTTCTACTGTTACTCTGTTCTACTGTTCTACTGTTCTTCTGTTACTCTGTTCTACTGTTCTACTGTTACTCTGTTCTACTGTTACTCTGTTCTACTGTTCTACTGTTCTGTTGTTCTACTGTTACTCTGTTCTACTGTTCTACTGTTACTCTGTTCTACTGTTCTACTGTTACTCTGTTCTACTGTTCTACTGTTACTCTGTTCTACTGTTCTGCTGTTCTACTGTTACTCTGTTCTACTGTTACTCTGTTCTACTGTTCTACTGTTCTGCTGTTCTACTGTTACTCTGTTCTACTGTTACTCTGTTCTACTGTTCTACTGTTACTCTGTTCTACTGTTACTCTGTTCTACTGTTACTCTGTTCTACTGTTCTACTGTTACTCTGTTCTACTGTTCTACTGTTACTCTGTTCTACTGTTCTGCTGTTCTACTGTTACTCTGTTCTACTGTTCTACTGTTCTACTGTTACTCTGTTCTACTGTTACTCTGTTCTACTGTTACTCTGTTCTGCTGTTCTACTGTTACTCTGTTCTACTGTTCTGCTGTTCTACTGTTACTCTGTTCTACTGTTACTCTGTTCTACTGTTCTACTGTTACTCTGTTCTGCTGTTCTACTGTTCTACTGTTCTGCTGTTCTACTGTTCTACTGTTACTCTGTTCTACTGTTACTCTGTTCTACTGTTACTCTGTTCTACTGTTCTACTGTTACTCTGTTCTGCTGTTCTGCTGTTCTACTGTTACTCTGTTCTACTGTTACTCTGTTCTACTGTTACTCTGTTCTACTGTTACTCTGTTCTACTGTTCTACTGTTCTACTGTTACTCTGTTCTACTGTTCTACTGTTACTCTGTTCTACTGTTCTACTGTTCTTCTGTTACTCTGTTCTACTGTTACTCTGTTCTACTGTTACTCTGTTCTACTGTTCTACTGTTCTACTGTTACTCTGTTCTACTGTTCTGCTGTTCTACTGTTACTCTGTTCTACTGTTACTCTGTTCTACTGTTACTCTGTTCTACTGTTACTCTGTTCTACTGTTCTGCTGTTCTACTGTTACTCTGTTCTACTGTTCTGCTGTTCTACTGTTACTCTGTTCTACTGTTACTCTGTTCTACTGTTACTCTGTTCTACTGTTACTCTGTTCTACTGTTCTACTGTTACTCTGTTCTACTGTTCTGCTGTTCTACTGTTACTCTGTTCTACTGTTACTCTGTTCTACTGTTACTCTGTTCTACTGTTACTCTGTTCTACTGTTCTACTGTTACTCTGTTCTGCTGTTACTCTGTTCTACTGTTCTACTGTTCTGCTGTTCTACTGTTACTCTGTTCTACTGTTACTCTGTTCTACTGTTCTGCTGTTCTACTGTTACTCTGTTCTACTGTTACTCTGTTCTACTGTTCTACTGTTCTACTGTTCTACTGTTCTACTGTTACTCTGTTCTACTGTTACTCTGTTCTACTGTTCTACTGTTACTCTGTTCTACTGTTCTACTGTTACTCTGTTCTACTGTTACTCTGTTCTACTGTTCTACTGTTACTCTGTTCTACTGTTACTCTGTTCTACTGTTCTACTGTTCTACTGTTCTACTGTTACTCTGTTCTACTGTTCTACTGTTCTACTGTTACTCTGTTCTACTGTTACTCTGTTCTACTGTTCTACTGTTCTACTGTTACTCTGTTCTACTGTTCTACTGTTCTTCTGTTACTCTGTTCTACTGTTACTCTGTTCTACTGTTCTACTGTTACTCTGTTCTACTGTTACTCTGTTCTACTGTTCTACTGTTACTCTGTTCTACTGTTACTCTGTTCTACTGTTACTCTGTTCTACTGTTACTCTGTTCTACTGTTCTACTGTTACTCTGTTCTACTGTTACTCTGTTCTACTGTTACTCTGTTCTACTGTTACTCTGTTCTACTGTTCTACTGTTACTCTGTTCTACTGTTCTACTGTTACTCTGTTCTACTGTTCTACTGTTACTCTGTTCTACTGTTCTACTGTTACTCTGTTCTACTGTTCTTCTGTTCTACTGTTACTCTGTTCTACTGTTACTCTGTTCTACTGTTCTACTGTTACTCTGTTCTACTGTTCTACTGTTACTCTGTTCTACTGTTCTACTGTTACTCTGTTCTACTGTTCTACTGTTACTCTGTTCTACTGTTACTCTGTTCTACTGTTACTCTGTTCTACTGTTACTCTGTTCTACTGTTCTACTGTTACTCTGTTCTACTGTTCTACTGTTCTACTGTTACTCTGTTCTACTGTTACTCTGTTCTACTGTTACTCTGTTCTACTGTTACTCTGTTCTACTGTTCTACTGTTACTCTGTTCTACTGTTACTCTGTTCTACTGTTCTTCTGTTATACTGTTCTACTGTTACTCTGTTCTGCTGTTCTTCTGTTACTCTGTTCTGCTGTTCTGCTGTTCTACTGTTACTCTGTTCTACTGTTACTCTGTTCTACTGTTACTCTGTTCTACTGTTACTCTGTTCTACTGTTCTGCTGTTCTACTGTTCTACTGTTCTACTGTTCTGCTGTTCTACTGTTACTCTGTTCTGCTGTTCTGCTGTTCTACTGTTACTCTGTTCTACTGTTACTCTGTTCTACTGTTACTCTGTTCTACTGTTACTCTGTTCTACTGTTCTACTGTTACTCTGTTCTACTGTTACTCTGTTCTACTGTTACTCTGTTCTACTGTTCTACTGTTAATCTGTTCTACTGTTAATCTGTTCTACTGTTCTACTGTTAATCTGTTCTACTGTTCTACTGTTCTACTGTTACTCTGTTCTACTGTTCTACTGTTACTCTGTTCTACTGTTCTACTGTTCTACTGTTACTCTGTTCTACTGTTACTCTGTTCTACTGTTCTACTGTTCTACTGTTACTCTGTTCTACTGTTCTACTGTTCTACTGTTACTCTGTTCTACTGTTCTACTGTTCTACTGTTACTCTGTTCTACTGTTACTCTGTTCTACTGTTACTCTGTTCTACTGTTCTACTGTTACTCTGTTCTACTGTTCTACTGTTCTACTGTTACTCTGTTCTACTGTTCTGCTGTTCTACTGTTACTCTGTTCTACTGTTCTACTGTTCTACTGTTACTCTGTTCTACTGTTCTACTGTTCTGCTGTTCTACTGTTACTCTGTTCTACTGTTCTGCTGTTCTACTGTTACTCTGTTCTACTGTTACTCTGTTCTACTGTTCTACTGTTCTGCTGTTCTACTGTTACTCTGTTCTACTGTTACTCTGTTCTACTGTTACTCTGTTCTGCTGTTCTACTGTTACTCTGTTCTACTGTTCTGCTGTTCTACTGTTCTACTGTTACTCTGTTCTACTGTTACTCTGTTCTACTGTTACTCTGTTCTACTGTTCTACTGTTACTCTGTTCTACTGTTACTCTGTTCTACTGTTCTACTGTTCTACTGTTCTACTGTTACTCTGTTCTACTGTTCTACTGTTACTCTGTTCTACTGTTACTCTGTTCTGCTGTTCTACTGTTCTACTGTTCTGCTGTTCTACTGTTCTACTGTTACTCTGTTCTACTGTTACTGTGTTCTGCTGTTCTACTGTTACTCTGTTCTACTGTTACTCTGTTCTACTGTTACTCTGTTCTACTGTTACTCTGTTCTACTGTTCTACTGTTCTTCTGTTACTCTGTTCTACTGTTCTTCTGTTACTCTGTTCTACTGTTCTACTGTTACTCTGTTCTACTGTTACTCTGTTCTACTGTTACTCTGTTCTACTGTTCTACTGTTACTCTGTTCTACTGTTACTCTGTTCTACTGTTACTCTGTTCTACTGTTACTCTGTTCTACTGTTCTACTGTTACTCTGTTCTACTGTTACTCTGTTCTACTGTTACTCTGTTCTACTGTTACTCTGTTCTACTGTTCTACTGTTACTCTGTTCTACTGTTACTCTGTTCTACTGTTAATCTGTTCTACTGTTACTCTGTTCTACTGTTACTCTGTTCTACTGTTCTACTGTTACTCTGTTCTACTGTTACTCTGTTCTACTGTTACTCTGTTCTACTGTTACTCTGTTCTACTGTTCTACTGTTACTCTGTTCTACTGTTACTCTGTTCTACTGTTACTCTGTTCTACTGTTCTACTGTTACTCTGTTCTACTGTTACTCTGTTCTACTGTTCTACTGTTACTCTGTTCTACTGTTCTACTGTTACTCTGTTCTACTGTTACTCTGTTCTACTGTTACTCTGTTCTACTGTTACTCTGTTCTACTGTTCTACTGTTACTCTGTTCTACTGTTACTCTGTTCTACTGTTACTCTGTTCTACTGTTCTACTGTTACTCTGTTCTACTGTTACTCTGTTCTACTGTTACTCTGTTCTACTGTTCTACTGTTACTCTGTTCTACTGTTACTCTGTTCTACTGTTACTCTGTTCTACTGTTACTCTGTTCTACTGTTACTCTGTTCTACTGTTCTACTGTTACTCTGTTCTACTGTTCTACTGTTACTCTGTTCTACTGTTACTCTGTTCTACTGTTACTCTGTTCTACTGTTACTCTGTTCTACTGTTCTACTGTTACTCTGTTCTACTGTTCTACTGTTACTCTGTTCTACTGTTCTACTGTTACTCTGTTCTACTGTTCTTCTGTTCTACTGTTACTCTGTTCTACTGTTACTCTGTTCTACTGTTCTACTGTTACTCTGTTCTACTGTTCTACTGTTACTCTGTTCTACTGTTCTACTGTTACTCTGTTCTACTGTTACTCTGTTCTACTGTTACTCTGTTCTACTGTTACTCTGTTCTACTGTTCTACTGTTACTCTGTTCTACTGTTCTACTGTTCTACTGTTACTCTGTTCTACTGTTCTACTGTTACTCTGTTCTACTGTTACTCTGTTCTACTGTTACTCTGTTCTACTGTTCTACTGTTACTCTGTTCTACTGTTAATCTGTTCTACTGTTCTTCTGTTATTCTGTTCTTCTGTTCTTCTGTTACTCTGTTCTACTGTTCTACTGTTCTGCTGTTCTACTGTTACTCTGTTCTACTGTTACTCTGTTCTACTGTTACTCTGTTCTACTGTTACTCTGTTCTACTGTTCTACTGTTACTCTGTTCTACTGTTACTCTGTTCTACTGTTCTGCTGTTCTACTGTTCTACTGTTCTACTGTTCTGCTGTTCTACTGTTACTCTGTTCTACTGTTACTCTGTTCTACTGTTACTCTGTTCTACTGTTCTACTGTTCTACTGTTCTGCTGTTCTACTGTTACTCTGTTCTACTGTTCTACTGTTCTGCTGTTCTACTGTTACTCTGTTCTGCTGTTCTACTGTTACTCTGTTCTACTGTTACTCTGTTCTACTGTTCTGCTGTTCTACTGTTACTCTGTTCTACTGTTCTACTGTTACTCTGTTCTACTGTTACTCTGTTCTACTGTTACTCTGTTCTACTGTTCTACTGTTCTGCTGTTCTACTGTTACTCTGTTCTGCTGTTATACTGTTAGTCTTTTCTACTGTTATTCTGTTATACTGTTACTCTGTTCTACTGTTCTACTGTTACTCTGTTCTACTGTTACTCTGTTCTACTGTTCTACTGTTACTCTGTTCTACTGTTCTACTGTTACTCTGTTCTACTGTTACTCTGTTCTACTGTTCTACTGTTCTGCTGTTCTACTGTTACTCTGTTCTACTGTTCTGCTGTTCTACTGTTACTCTGTTCTACTGTTACTCTGTTCTACTGTTACTCTGTTCTACTGTTACTCTGTTCTACTGTTACTCTGTTCTACTGTTCTACTGTTCTACTGTTCTACTGTTCTACTGTTCTACTGTTCTACTGTTCTACTGTTACTCTGTTCTACTGTTCTGCTGTTCTGATGTTCTGATGTTACTCTGTTCTACTGTTAATGTGTTATGCTGTTCTACTGTTAATCTGTTCTACTGTTACTCTGTTCTACTGTTCTACTGTTCTACTGTTCTACTGTTACTCTGTTCTACTGTTCTACTGTTACTCTGTTCTACTGTTACTCTGTTCTACTGTTCTACTGTTACTCTGTTCTACTGTTCTACTGTTACTCTGTTCTACTGTTCTACTGTTCTACTGTTCTACTGTTCTACTGTTACTCTGTTCTACTGTTCTACTGTTACTCTGTTCTACTGTTACTCTGTTCTACTGTTCTACTGTTACTCTGTTCTACTGTTCTACTGTTACTCTGTTCTACTGTTCTACTGTTACTCTGTTATTCTGTTCTACTGTTACTCTGTTCTTCTGTTCTGCTGTTCTACTGTTCTACTGTTCTTCTGTTCTGCTGTTCTACTGTTACTCTGTTCTACTGTTCTGCTGTTCTACTGTTACTCTGTTCTACTGTTCTACTGTTACTCTGTTCTACTGTTACTCTGTTCTACTGTTCTACTGTTCTACTGTTACTCTGTTCTACTGTTCTTCTGTTACTCTGTTCTACTGTTCTACTGTTACTCTGTTCTACTGTTACTCTGTTCTACTGTTACTCTGTTCTACTGTTCTACTGTTACTCTGTTCTACTGTTACTCTGTTCTACTGTTACTCTGTTCTACTGTTCTACTGTTACTCTGTTCTACTGTTACTCTGTTCTACTGTTACTCTGTTCTACTGTTACTCTGTTCTACTGTTCTACTGTTCTACTGTTACTCTGTTCTACTGTTACTCTGTTCTACTGTTACTCTGTTCTACTGTTACTCTGTTCTACTGTTACTCTGTTCTACTGTTCTACTGTTACTCTGTTCTACTGTTACTCTGTTCTACTGTTACTCTGTTCTACTGTTACTCTGTTCTACTGTTCTACTGTTACTCTGTTCTACTGTTACTCTGTTCTACTGTTACTCTGTTCTACTGTTCTACTGTTACTCTGTTCTACTGTTACTCTGTTCTACTGTTCTACTGTTACTCTGTTCTACTGTTCTACTGTTACTCTGTTCTACTGTTACTCTGTTCTACTGTTACTCTGTTCTACTGTTACTCTGTTCTACTGTTCTACTGTTACTCTGTTCTACTGTTACTCTGTTCTACTGTTACTCTGTTCTACTGTTCTACTGTTACTCTGTTCTACTGTTACTCTGTTCTACTGTTACTCTGTTCTACTGTTCTACTGTTACTCTGTTCTACTGTTACTCTGTTCTACTGTTACTCTGTTCTACTGTTACTCTGTTCTACTGTTCTACTGTTACTCTGTTCTACTGTTCTACTGTTACTCTGTTCTACTGTTACTCTGTTCTACTGTTACTCTGTTCTACTGTTACTCTGTTCTACTGTTACTCTGTTCTACTGTTCTACTGTTACTCTGTTCTACTGTTCTACTGTTACTCTGTTCTACTGTTCTACTGTTACTCTGTTCTACTGTTCTTCTGTTCTACTGTTACTCTGTTCTACTGTTACTCTGTTCTACTGTTCTACTGTTACTCTGTTCTACTGTTCTACTGTTACTCTGTTCTACTGTTCTACTGTTACTCTGTTCTACTGTTACTCTGTTCTACTGTTACTCTGTTCTACTGTTACTCTGTTCTACTGTTCTACTGTTACTCTGTTCTACTGTTCTACTGTTCTACTGTTACTCTGTTCTACTGTTCTACTGTTACTCTGTTCTACTGTTACTCTGTTCTACTGTTACTCTGTTCTACTGTTCTACTGTTACTCTGTTCTACTGTTACTCTGTTCTACTGTTCTACTGTTACTCTGTTCTACTGTTCTACTGTTACTCTGTTCTACTGTTCTACTGTTCTACTGTTCTACTGTTCTACTGTTACTCTGTTCTACTGTTACTCTGTTCTACTGTTCTACTGTTCTACTGTTCTACTGTTCTACTGTTACTCTGTTCTACTGTTACTCTGTTCTACTGTTCTTCTGTTACTCTGTTCTACTGTTCTACTGTTCTACTGTTCTACTGTTCTACTGTTACTCTGTTCTACTGTTACTCTGTTCTACTGTTCTACTGTTACTCTGTTCTACTGTTCTACTGTTCTACTGTTACTCTGTTCTACTGTTCTACTGTTACTCTGTTCTACTGTTACTCTGTTCTACTGTTCTACTGTTACTCTGTTCTACTGTTACTCTGTTCTACTGTTCTGCTGTTCTACTGTTACTCTGTTCTACTGTTCTACTGTTACTCTGTTCTACTGTTACTCTGTTCTACTGTTACTCTGTTCTACTGTTCTACTGTTCTACTGTTCTACTGTTACTCTGTTCTACTGTTCTACTGTTACTCTGTTCTACTGTTCTGCTGTTCTACTGTTACTCTGTTCTACTGTTCTACTGTTACTCTGTTCTACTGTTACTCTGTTCTACTGTTCTACTGTTACTCTGTTCTACTGTTCTACTGTTACTCTGTTCTACTGTTACTCTGTTCTACTGTTCTACTGTTCTGCTGTTCTACTGTTACTCTGTTCTACTGTTCTGCTGTTCTACTGTTACTCTGTTCTACTGTTACTCTGTTCTACTGTTACTCTGTTCTACTGTTACTCTGTTCTACTGTTACTCTGTTCTACTGTTCTACTGTTCTGCTGTTCTACTGTTACTCTGTTCTACTGTTCTGCTGTTCTACTGTTACTCTGTTCTACTGTTCTACTGTTCTGCTGTTCTACTGTTACTCTGTTCTACTGTTACTCTGTTCTACTGTTCTACTGTTACTCTGTTCTACTGTTACTCTGTTCTACTGTTCTACTGTTCTACTGTTCTACTGTTACTCTGTTCTACTGTTCTACTGTTACTCTGTTCTACTGTTCTACTGTTACTCTGTTCTACTGTTCTACTGTTACTCTGTTCTACTGTTCTACTGTTCTACTGTTCTACTGTTCTACTGTTACTCTGTTCTACTGTTCTACTGTTACTCTGTTCTACTGTTACTCTGTTCTGCTGTTCTACTGTTACTCTGTTCTACTGTTCTACTGTTACTCTGTTCTACTGTTCTACTGTTACTCTGTTCTGCTGTTCTACTGTTACTCTGTTCTACTGTTCTGCTGTTCTACTGTTACTCTGTTCTACTGTTACTCTGTTCTACTGTTCTACTGTTCTGCTGTTCTACTGTTACTCTGTTCTGCTGTTCTGCTGTTCTACTGTTACTCTGTTCTACTGTTACTCTGTTCTACTGTTCTACTGTTACTCTGTTCTACTGTTCTACTGTTACTCTGTTCTACTGTTCTACTGTTCTACTGTTACTCTGTTCTACTGTTCTACTGTTACTCTGTTCTACTGTTCTACTGTTACTCTGTTCTACTGTTCTACTGTTACTCTGTTCTACTGTTCTACTGTTACTCTGTTCTACTGTTACTCTGTTCTACTGTTCTACTGTTACTCTGTTCTACTGTTCTACTGTTACTCTGTTCTACTGTTACTCTGTTCTACTGTTCTACTGTTACTCTGTTCTACTGTTCTACTGTTACTCTGTTCTACTGTTCTACTGTTACTCTGTTCTACTGTTACTCTGTTCTACTGTTCTACTGTTCTACTGTTACTCTGTTCTACTGTTACTCTGTTCTACTGTTCTACTGTTCTACTGTTACTCTGTTCTACTGTTCTACTGTTACTCTGTTCTACTGTTACTCTGTTCTACTGTTCTACTGTTCTTCTGTTACTCTGTTCTACTGTTCGACTGTTACTCTGTTCTACTGTTCTACTGTTACTCTGTTCTACTGTTCTACTGTTACTCTGTTCTACTGTTCTACTGTTACTCTGTTCTACTGTTCTACTGTTACTCTGTTCTACTGTTACTCTGTTCTACTGTTCTACTGTTCTTCTGTTACTCTGTTCTACTGTTCGACTGTTACTCTGTTCTACTGTTCTACTGTTACTCTGTTCTACTGTTCTACTGTTACTCTGTTCTACTGTTCTACTGTTACTCTGTTCTACTGTTCTGCTGTTCTACTGTTACTCTGTTCTACTGTTCTACTGTTACTCTGTTCTACTGTTCTGCTGTTCTACTGTTACTCTGTTCTACTGTTACTCTGTTCTACTGTTCTACTGTTACTCTGTTCTACTGTTACTCTGTTCTACTGTTACTCTGTTCTACTGTTCTACTGTTACTCTGTTCTGCTGTTCTACTGTTACTCTGTTCTACTGTTAATCTGTTCTACTGTTACTCTGTTCTACTGTTCTGCTGTTCTACTGTTACTCTGTTCTACTGTTACTCTGTTCTACTGTTACTCTGTTCTGCTGTTCTACTGTTACTCTGTTCTACTGTTCTGCTGTTCTACTGTTACTCTGTTCTACTGTTACTCTGTTCTACTGTTCTACTGTTACTCTGTTCTGCTGTTCTACTGTTCTACTGTTCTGCTGTTCTACTGTTCTACTGTTACTCTGTTCTACTGTTACTCTGTTCTACTGTTACTCTGTTCTACTGTTCTACTGTTACTCTGTTCTGCTGTTCTGCTGTTCTACTGTTACTCTGTTCTACTGTTACTCTGTTCTACTGTTACTGTGTTCTGCTGTTCTACTGTTACTCTGTTCTACTGTTACTCTGTTCTACTGTTACTCTGTTCTACTGTTACTCTGTTCTACTGTTCTACTGTTCTACTGTTACTCTGTTCTACTGTTCTACTGTTACTCTGTTCTACTGTTCTACTGTTCTACTGTTACTCTGTTCTACTGTTCTACTGTTACTCTGTTCTACTGTTACTCTGTTCTACTGTTCTACTGTTCTACTGTTCTACTGTTACTCTGTTCTACTGTTACTCTGTTCTACTGTTCTACTGTTCTACTGTTACTCTGTTCTGCTGTTCTACTGTTCTGCTGTTCTACTGTTACTCTGTTCTACTGTTACTCTGTTCTACTGTTCTACTGTTCTGCTGTTCTACTGTTACTCTGTTCTACTGTTACTCTGTTCTACTGTTACTCTGTTCTGCTGTTCTACTGTTACTCTGTTCTACTGTTCTGCTGTTCTACTGTTACTCTGTTCTACTGTTACTCTGTTCTACTGTTACTCTGTTCTGCTGTTCTACTGTTACTCTGTTCTACTGTTACTCTGTTCTACTGTTACTCTGTTCTACTGTTACTCTGTTCTACTGTTACTCTGTTCTACTGTTCTGCTGTTACTCTGTTCTACTGTTACTCTGTTCTGCTGTTCTACTGTTCTACTGTTCTGCTGTTCTACTGTTCTACTGTTACTCTGTTCTACTGTTACTCTGTTCTACTGTTACTCTGTTCTACTGTTCTACTGTTACTCTGTTCTGCTGTTCTACTGTTACTCTGTTCTACTGTTACTCTGTTCTACTGTTACTCTGTTCTACTGTTCTACTGTTACTCTGTTCTACTGTTCTACTGTTCTACTGTTACTCTGTTCTACTGTTCTACTGTTACTCTGTTCTACTGTTCTACTGTTACTCTGTTCTACTGTTACTCTGTTCTACTGTTCTACTGTTACTCTGTTCTACTGTTACTCTGTTCTACTGTTACTCTGTTCTACTGTTACTCTGTTCTACTGTTCTACTGTTACTCTGTTCTACTGTTCTACTGTTACTCTGTTCTACTGTTCTACTGTTACTCTGTTCTACTGTTCTACTGTTACTCTGTTCTACTGTTACTCTGTTCTACTGTTACTCTGTTCTACTGTTACTCTGTTCTACTGTTCTACTGTTACTCTGTTCTACTGTTCTACTGTTACTCTGTTCTACTGTTACTCTGTTCTACTGTTCTACTGTTACTCTGTTCTACTGTTCTACTGTTACTCTGTTCTACTGTTACTCTGTTCTACTGTTACTCTGTTCTACTGTTCTACTGTTACTCTGTTCTACTGTTCTACTGTTCTACTGTTACTCTGTTCTACTGTTCTACTGTTACTCTGTTCTACTGTTACTCTGTTCTACTGTTCTACTGTTACTCTGTTCTACTGTTACTCTGTTCTACTGTTCTACTGTTACTCTGTTCTACTGTTACTCTGTTCTACTGTTCTACTGTTACTCTGTTCTACTGTTCTACTGTTCTACTGTTACTCTGTTCTACTGTTCTACTGTTCTACTGTTCTACTGTTACTCTGTTCTACTGTTCTACTGTTACTCTGTTCTACTGTTACTCTGTTCTACTGTTCTACTGTTACTCTGTTCTACTGTTCTACTGTTCTACTGTTACTCTGTTCTACTGTTCTACTGTTACTCTGTTCTACTGTTCTTCTGTTCTACTGTTACTCTGTTCTACTGTTCTACTGTTCTGCTGTTCTACTGTTACTCTGTTCTGCTGTTCTGCTGTTCTACTGTTACTCTGTTCTACTGTTACTCTGTTCTACTGTTCTGCTGTTCTACTGTTACTCTGTTCTACTGTTCTACTGTTACTCTGTTCTACTGTTACTCTGTTCTACTGTTACTCTGTTCTACTGTTCTACTGTTCTACTGTTCTACTGTTACTCTGTTCTACTGTTCTACTGTTACTCTGTTCTACTGTTCTACTGTTCTACTGTTACTCTGTTCTACTGTTCTACTGTTACTCTGTTCTACTGTTACTCTGTTCTACTGTTCTACTGTTACTCTGTTCTACTGTTCTACTGTTACTCTGTTCTACTGTTCTACTGTTACTCTGTTCTACTGTTCTACTGTTACTCTGTTCTACTGTTCTACTGTTACTCTGTTCTACTGTTACTCTGTTCTACTGTTACTCTGTTCTACTGTTCTACTGTTCTACTGTTCTACTGTTACTCTGTTCTACTGTTCTACTGTTCTTCTGTTACTCTGTTCTACTGTTCTACTGTTCTACTGTTACTCTGTTCTACTGTTCTACTGTTACTCTGTTCTACTGTTCTACTGTTACTCTGTTCTACTGTTCTACTGTTCTACTGTTCTACTGTTACTCTGTTCTACTGTTACTCTGTTCTACTGTTCTACTGTTACTCTGTTCTACTGTTCTACTGTTACTCTGTTCTACTGTTCTACTGTTACTCTGTTCTACTGTTCTACTGTTCTACTGTTCTTCTGTTACTCTGTTCTACTGTTCTACTGTTACTCTGTTCTACTGTTACTCTGTTCTACTGTTACTCTGTTCTGCTGTTCTACTGTTACTCTGTTCTGCTGTTCTACTGTTACTCTGTTCTACTGTTCTGCTGTTACTCTGTTCTACTGTTCTACTGTTCTACTGTTCTACTGTTACTCTGTTCTACTGTTCTACTGTTACTCTGTTCTACTGTTACTCTGTTCTACTGTTACTCTGTTCTACTGTTACTCTGTTCTACTGTTCTACTGTTCTACTGTTCTACTGTTCTACTGTTCTACTGTTACTCTGTTCTACTGTTCTACTGTTCTACTGTTACTCTGTTCTGCTGTTCTACTGTTACTCTGTTCTACTGTTCTGCTGTTCTACTGTTACTCTGTTCTACTGTTACTCTGTTCTACTGTTACTCTGTTCTACTGTTACTCTGTTCTACTGTTACTCTGTTCTACTGTTCTGCTGTTCTACTGTTACTCTGTTCTACTGTTCTACTGTTCTGCTGTTCTACTGTTACTCTGTTCTACTGTTACTCTGTTCTACTGTTCTTCTGTTCTACTGTTACTCTGTTCTACTGTTACTCTGTTCTACTGTTCTACTGTTCTACTGTTCTACTGTTCTACTGTTCTACTGTTACTCTGTTCTACTGTTACTCTGTTCTACTGTTACTCTGTTCTACTGTTCTACTGTTACTCTGTTCTGCTGTTCTACTGTTACTCTGTTCTACTGTTACTCTGTTCTACTGTTACTCTGTTCTACTGTTCTACTGTTACTCTGTTCTACTGTTCTACTGTTCTTCTGTTACTCTGTTCTACTGTTCTACTGTTACTCTGTTCTACTGTTACTCTGTTCTACTGTTACTCTGTTCTACTGTTCTACTGTTACTCTGTTCTACTGTTACTCTGTTCTACTGTTACTCTGTTCTACTGTTACTCTGTTCTACTGTTCTACTGTTACTCTGTTCTACTGTTCTACTGTTACTCTGTTCTACTGTTCTACTGTTACTCTGTTCTACTGTTCTACTGTTACTCTGTTCTACTGTTACTCTGTTCTACTGTTACTCTGTTCTACTGTTACTCTGTTCTACTGTTCTACTGTTACTCTGTTCTACTGTTCTACTGTTACTCTGTTCTACTGTTACTCTGTTCTACTGTTCTACTGTTACTCTGTTCTACTGTTCTACTGTTACTCTGTTCTACTGTTACTCTGTTCTACTGTTACTCTGTTCTACTGTTCTACTGTTACTCTGTTCTACTGTTCTACTGTTCTACTGTTACTCTGTTCTACTGTTCTACTGTTACTCTGTTCTACTGTTACTCTGTTCTACTGTTACTCTGTTCTACTGTTACTCTGTTCTACTGTTCTACTGTTACTCTGTTCTACTGTTACTCTGTTCTACTGTTCTTCTGTTACTCTGTTCTACTGTTCTACTGTTACTCTGTTCTACTGTTCTACTGTTCTTCTGTTACTCTGTTCTACTGTTCTACTGTTACTCTGTTCTACTGTTACTCTGTTCTACTGTTCTACTGTTACTCTGTTCTACTGTTCTACTGTTCTGCTGTTCTGCTGTTCTGCTGTTCTACTGTTACTCTGTTCTACTGTTCTGCTGTTCTACTGTTCTGCTGTTCTGCTGTTCTACTGTTCTGCTGTTCTACTGTTACTCTGTTCTGCTGTTCTGCTGTTCTACTGTTACTCTGTTCTACTGTTACTCTGTTCTACTGTTCTGCTGTTCTACTGTTACTCTGTTCTACTGTTCTACTGTTACTCTGTTCTACTGTTACTCTGTTCTACTGTTACTCTGTTCTACTGTTCTACTGTTACTCTGTTCTACTGTTACTCTGTTCTGCTGTTCTACTGTTACTCTGTTCTACTGTTCTGCTGTTCTACTGTTACTCTGTTCTACTGTTCTACTGTTACTCTGTTCTACTGTTACTCTGTTCTACTGTTCTACTGTTACTCTGTTCTACTGTTCTACTGTTACTCTGTTCTACTGTTCTACTGTTACTCTGTTCTACTGTTCTACTGTTACTCTGTTCTACTGTTCTACTGTTACTCTGTTCTACTGTTACTCTGTTCTACTGTTACTCTGTTCTACTGTTCTACTGTTCTACTGTTCTACTGTTACTCTGTTCTGCTGTTCTGCTGTTCTACTGTTACTCTGTTCTACTGTTCTGCTGTTCTACTGTTACTCTGTTCTGCTGTTCTGCTGTTACTCTGTTCTACTGTTCTACTGTTACTCTGTTCTACTGTTCTACTGTTCTACTGTTCTACTGTTACTCTGTTCTACTGTTACTCTGTTCTACTGTTCTACTGTTACTCTGTTCTACTGTTCTACTGTTACTCTGTTCTACTGTTCTACTGTTACTCTGTTCTACTGTTCTACTGTTCTACTGTTCTACTGTTACTCTGTTCTACTGTTCTACTGTTACTCTGTTCTACTGTTACTCTGTTCTACTGTTACTCTGTTCTACTGTTCTACTGTTACTCTGTTCTACTGTTCTACTGTTACTCTGTTCTACTGTTCTACTGTTACTCTGTTCTACTGTTCTACTGTTCTACTGTTACTCTGTTCTACTGTTACTCTGTTCTACTGTTACTCTGTTCTACTGTTACTCTGTTCTACTGTTACTCTGTTCTACTGTTCTACTGTTCTACTGTTCTACTGTTACTCTGTTCTACTGTTCTACTGTTCTACTGTTACTCTGTTCTACTGACTTTATTTCAAGTTTAGTTTTGGAATGGGAAAGGATTGTTATAGTTGGAGATTTCAACATTCATGTTGATAACAGCAGTGAGCCTCAGCAGTGCTTTTGGTGCTCTCCTGGATGGGGTCGGTTTTACCCAGAGTGTGAACAAGCCGACTCACTGTCACAATCACACTCTTGACCTCGTCCTAACTTATGGTATTGAGATTAATGATTTACTTGTAATTCCTCAAAACCCTATACTCTCTGACCATTTTTAATTACCTTTCAATTCGTACTAAAAGACTATCCAGCTCTGCAGGAGAAAACTATAATGAAAAGAACAATATCAGAAAAATCAGTAGCCGAGTTCAAAGAAATAATGGAGCCAGTATTAAATGATATGCCCTGTGACAATGAGAACAACTTTAATCCATTTATCATGGATCAGTTTGTGGATAGGACAATGCTCACCTTAAAATCTGCTCTCGATGTTGCAGCTCCGCTAAAACAGAAAAGCATTAAACCAAGACCTCCGGCTCCTTGGTTTACTCCAGAACTGTGATCACTCAAACAACACGTGAGACGCACAGAGAAGCTCTGGCGCCGCTCGCGCTCCGAGCAGTCTCTGAAGGCATGGAAGCTCTGCCTGCTCTCTTATAAGGCCGCTCTGCCAAAAGCACAAACCAGATACTATTCAAACCTAATAGAAGTAAACAAAAGCAACCCCAGATTTCTGTTCAGCACTGTAGCCAGGCTGACAAACTCACACACTGCCCCTGAGTCTCTTCTCCCCTCGAAGTTCAGTTGTGACTTTCTTGAATTCTTCGATTACAAAATTACACCATTAGAGACAAGATCAACGAAGCCACTCCAAAAATCAGCCCCGAGCAAATTCAGCAAATCCAGTCTGTAACACCAATATCCCACATAAATCCTCTAACAGCATTAGACAAATTTACTCCTGTCGATGAGGTGGAGATTACCTCAGTCATCATGTCGTCCAAACCATCAACTTGTTTGCTCGACCCTATTCCAGTCAAACTCCTCAAAGAAGCTCCACCTAATAATAGGTTCCATCCATAACATAATAAATATGTCATTAGAAAATGGCTTTGTTCCTCAGTCCTTTAAATATGCTGTAATTAAACCGCTTTTGAAAAAACCTAGCTTAAATCCTGATGAACTAGCCAACTACAGACCTGTCTCGAATCTTCCATTTCTCTCAAAGATTCTGGAACGAGTTGTGGTGAAACAGCTTTGTCACCATCTGCAGGGCAATAATTTATATGAAAAATGTCAGTCTGGTTTCAGAGCTCACCACAGCACAGAAACTGCTCTGCTTAAAGTGACAAATGATTTGCTACTAGCTGCTGATAACGGGCTGGCTTCAGTCCTGGTCCTACTGGACCTCAGTGCAGCGTTTGACACCATTGATCATAACATTCTACTGCAGAGGTTAGAATGTGACATAGGTGTCAGAGGGACCGCCCTCAAATGGTTTAAATCCTCTCTATCAGATAGGTACCAGTTTGTTAGTGTAAACCAGTGCACCTCTCCCTGCTCTAAAGTAGCTTGTGGTGTTCCACAAGGATCTGTGCTTGGTCCAATCCTGTTTACTCTGTATATGTTGCCATTAGGTAACATTATCAGAAAACATGGCATTAATTTCCACTGCTATGCTGATGACACTCAGCTGTACTTATCAATGAAACCAAATCAGATCAAATGGATAAGCTCAGTGCCTGTGTGAAGGACATCAAAACCTGGATGACCCTGAATTACCTGCTCTTAAACCCTGAAAAACAGAGGTCATTGTTGTCGGTCCTAAAGGTCAGAGAGATTCTCTGTCAGACCAGATAATCTCACTTGACAATGTGAGTATAGCCTCTAGCTGTACTGTAAAAACCTTGGAGTCGTATTTGACCAAAATCTCTCATTCACAGCTCATATAAACCAAGCTTGTAAAACTGCATATTTTCACCTGCGAAACATAACTAAAATCAGAAATATTTTGCCTAAAAATGATGCTGAAAAACTTATCCATGCATTTGTTACATCCAGACTAGATTACTGTAATTCTCTGCTCACCGTCTGCACTAAAGGTACTTTAAGAAGCTTCCAGTTGGTCCAAAATGCAGCGGCCAGAGTCCTAACAGGAACTAAAAGACGTGATCACATCAGTCCTGTGTTAAAATCACTGCACTGGCTTCCTGTCGAGTTTAGAATTAAATTCAAAGTTCTCCTCCTGACATACAAAGCCTTAAACAATATGGCCCCATCATATCTTCAGGATGCCATTGTCCCCTATCAGCCAAATAGAGCACTTCACTCTCAGAATGCAGGATTATTAGTGGTTCCTAGAGTGTCTAAAAGTACAGTGGGGGGGAGAGCCTTCAGTTACCAAGCTCCTGTGTTATGGAATCAACTCCCCTCTCCTCCTCCTCCTCCCCTCTCCTCTCCTCCTCCTCCCCTCTCATCCTCCTCCTCCTCGCCCCTCTCCTCCTCCTCCTCCCCTCTCCTCCTCCTCCTCCTCGCCCCTCTCCTCCCCCTCTCCTCCTCCTCCTCCTCCACCTGGGTAGCTGTGGTCATACTGAACTGGCCCACGGGCCTGGACATCTATAGCCTGTCCGTCCATGGGAGTGGATCTCTCCTTCACTGTAGTTCTCCCCGAGGTTTCTTCTTTTTCCCAGGACTCTGGGTTTTTTGGAGTTTTTCCTTGCTGAGAAGGAGGGTCTAAGGACAGGGGATGACTGGACCATGTTTCATTTGCTGCTTTACATGAATGTTGTTTCTTCCTGTTCTGATATGTCTGTGTGTATGTTTTACTCATCAGAATCTTGGAACGCCCTGAGGGTCGGGGGGTCAGGGGGTCAGGGGTCACGGGTCAGTGGTCGGGGTCAGGGTTGGGGGTCAGGGGTCACGGGTCAGGGGTCGGTGTCAGGGTCAGGGGTCAGTGTCAGGGGTCAGGGGTCGGGGTCAGGGGTCGGGCGTTGCTTAGGGGTCAGGGGTCGGGCGTTGCTTAGGGGTGAGGGGTCAGGGGGTCAGGGGTCGGTGGGTCAGGGGGTCAGGGGTCGGGGGTCCGGGGGTCGGGGGGTCAGGGGTAGGGGGGTCAGGGGTCGGGGGGTCAGGGGGTCAGGGGTCGGGGGGTCAGGGGGTCAGGGGTCGGTGGGTCAGGGGGTCAGGGGTCGGGGGGTCAGGGGTCGGTGGGTCAGGGGGTCAGGGGGTCAGGGGGTCAGGGGTCGGGGGGTCAGGGGGTCAGGGGTCGGGGGGTCAGGGGTCGGTGGGTCAGGGGGTCAGGGGTCGGGGGGTCCTTACCACAAAGCAGAAGCCGACGCTCATCATCTTGGCGGTTCTCCGGACATTGTGATTGGACAAACCCTTCCTCTCGATGAGCTGCTGTGAAATCACATCCCCCAGGCCCACGAGAGAACCTGAGGAGCCACAGAGAGCCACAGTGAGCCACAGAGAGCCACAGAGAGCCACAGAGAGCCACAGTGAGCCACAGAGAGCCACAGAGAGCCACAGAGAGCCACAGAGAGCCACAGAGAGCCACAGTGAGCCACAGAGAGCCACAGAGAGCCACAGAGAGCCACAGAGAGCCACAGAGAGCCACAGAGAGCCACAGAGAGCCACAGAGAGCCACAGAGAGCCACAGTGAGCCACAGAGAGCCACAGAGAGCCACAGAGAGCCACAGAGAGCCACAGAGAGCCACAGTGAGCCACAGAGAGCCACAGAGAGCCACAGAGAGCCACAGTGAGCCACAGAGAGCCAGTGAGCCACAGAGAGCCACAGAGAGCCACAGTGAGCCACAGAGAGCCAGTGAGCCACAGAGAGCCAGTGAGCCACAGAGAGCCACAGAGAGCCACAGTGAGCCACAGTGAGCCACAGTGAGCCACAGAGAGCCACAGAGAGCCACAGTGAGCCACAGAGAGCCACAGAGAGCCACAGAGAGCCACAGAGAGCCACAGTGAGCCACAGAGAGCCAGTGAGCCACAGAGAGCCACAGAGAGCCACAGAGAGCCACAGTGAGCCACAGAGAGCCAGTGAGCCACAGAGAGCCACAGAGAGCCACAGAGAGCCACAGAGAGCCACAGAGAGCCACAGTGAGCCACAGAGAGCCACAGAGAGCCACAGTGAGCCACAGAGAGCCACAGAGAGCCACAGAGAGCCACAGTGAGCCACAGTGAGCCACAGAGAGCCACAGAGAGCCACAGAGAGCCACAGAGAGCCACAGTGAGCCACAGAGAGCCACAGAGAGCCACAGAGAGCCACAGTGAGCCACAGTGAGCCACAGAGAGCCACAGAGAGCCACAGAGAGCCACAGTGAGCCACAGAGAGCCAGTGAGCCACAGAGAGCCACAGAGAGCCACAGAGAGCCACAGTGAGCCACAGTGAGTCACAGAGAGCCACAGAGAGCCACAGAGAGACACAGTGAGCCACAGTGAGCCACAGAGAGCCACAGTGAGCCACAGTGAGCCACAGTGAGCCACAGAGAGCCACAGAGAGCCACAGTGAGCCACAGAGAGCCACAGTGAGCCACAGTGAGCCACAGAGAGCCACAGAGAGCCACAGTGAGCCACAGAGAGCCACAGAGAGCCACAGAGAGCCACAGAGAGCCACAGAGAGCCACAGAGAGCCACAGTGAGCCACAGAGAGCCACAGAGAGCCACAGTGAGCCACAGTGAGGCACAGTGAGGCACAGTGAGCCACAGTGAGCCACAGAGAGCCACAGAGAGCCACAGAGAGCCACAGTGAGCCACAGAGAGCCAGTGAGCCACAGAGAGCCACAGAGAGCCACAGAGAGCCACAGAGAGCCACAGTGAGGCACAGTGAGGCACAGTGAGCCACAGAGAGCCACAGAGAGCCACAGAGAGCCACAGTGAGCCACAGTGAGCCACAGTGAGCCACAGAGAGCCACAGTGAGCCACAGTGAGCCACAGAGAGCCACAGAGAGCCACAGAGAGCCACAGTGAGCCACAGAGAGCCACAGTGAGCCACAGAGAGCCACAGTGAGCCACAGTGAGGCACAGTGAGACACAGTGAGCCACAGAGAGCCACAGAGAGCCACAGTGAGCCACAGTGAGCCACAGTGAGCCACAGTGAGCCACAGTGAGCCACAGTGAGCCACAGTGAGCCACAGTGAGCCACAGAGAGCCACAGAGAGCCACAGTGAGCCACAGAGAGCCACAGAGAGCCACAGTGAGCCACAGAGAGCCACAGAGAGCCACAGAGAGCCACAGTGAGCCACAGTGAGGCACAGTGAGCCACAGAGAGCCACAGAGAGCCACAGAGAGCCACAGTGAGCCACAGAGAGCCACAGAGAGCCACAGTGAGCCACAGTGAGCCACAGTGAGGCACAGTGAGCCACAGAGAGCCACAGTGAGCCACAGAGAGCCACAGTGAGGCACAGTGAGCCACAGAGAGCCACAGAGAGCCACAGAGAGCCACAGAGAGCCACAGAGAGCCACAGAGAGCCACAGTGAGCCACAGAGAGCCACAGTGAGGCACAGTGAGCCACAGAGAGCCACAGAGAGCCACAGTGAGCCACAGAGAGCCACAGAGAGCCACAGAGAGCCACAGAGTGAGCAGAAAGAGGACACATGTACAGAAACTCCTTCTGATCCGATCTGACAATTTCAGACTAGATTCCGATTCTGATCCACAGTGAAAATAAAACCTCTCTGTGATTTTCCACTAAAACTTTGTTTTTTATTCCCATGTGTCCTGAGGTCTGTGTAATCCTCAGTGGTCCAGGTCTAAACCAGGTCTAAACCAGGTCTAAACCAGGTCTAAACCAGGTCTAAACCAGGTCTAAACCAGGTCTAAACCAGGTCCCCTTAGACTCATACGCAGGGACACACATCCCAGAGTCAACAGAAACTTTGGACTGCAAAAAATCATTAGATTTCCCTTTTAGGCCATTTCTGATTCTGGGTCAGTTCTGAACCTAACCCTTAGTCCTAGTTTAGACCTGGCTTAGACCTAGATTAGTCCTGGTTTAGACCTGTTTTAGTCCTGGTTTAGATCTGGTTTAGTGCTGGATTAGTCCTGGTTTAGACCTGTTTTAGTCCTGGTTTAGATCTGGTTTAGTCCTGGATTAGTCCTGGTTTAGTCCTGGATTAGTCCTGGTTTAGACCTGTTTTAGTCCTGGTTTAGAACTGGTTTAGTCCTGGTTTAGACCTGTTTTAGTCCTGGTTTAGACCTGTTTTAGTCCTGGTTTAGATCTGGTTTAGTCCTGGATTAGTCCCGGTTTAGACCTGTTTTAGTCCTGGTTTAGACCTGTTTTAGTCCTGGTTTAGAACTGGTTTAGTCCTGGTTTAGATCTGGTTTAGTCCTGGATTAGTCCTGGTTTAGACCTGTTTTAGTCCTGGTTTAGAACTGGTTTAGTCCTGGATTCCACAGAACTAAAGCCACATGGGAATAGAACAGAAAGAGGGTTTTAGAATTATTGTGGAACCAGAATCAGCATCGAGTATTGTGTACAGTTTGACATGTTGGAGTGTTTGTGGAGTGTTTGTGGAGTGTTTGTGGAGTGTTTCTGGAGTGTTTCTGGAGTGTTTGTGGAGTGTTTGTGGAGTGTTTGTGGAGTGTTTGTGGAGTGTTTGTGGAGTGTTTCTGGAGTGTTTCTGGAGTGTTTCTGGAGTGTTTGTGGAGTGTTTGTGGAGTGTTTGTGGAGTGTTTGTGGAGTGTTTGTGGAGTGTTTGTGGAGTGTTTCTGGAGTGTTTGTGGAGTGTTTGTGGAGTGTTTCTGGAGTGTTTGTGGAGTGTTTGTGGAGTGTTTGTGGAGTGTTTGTGGAGTGTTTCTGGAGTGTTTGTGGAGTGTTTCTGGAGTGTTTCTGGAGTGTTTGTGGAGTGTTTGTGGAGTGTTTGTGGAGTGTTTGTGGAGTGTTTGTGGAGTGTTTCTGGAGTGTTTGTGGAGTGTTTCTGGAGTGTTTCTGGAGTGTTTCTGGAGTGTTTGTGGAGTGTTTGTGGAGTGTTTGTGGAGTGTTTCTGGAGTGTTTCTGGAGTGTTTCTGGAGTGTTTCTGGAGTGTTTGTGGAGTGTTTGTGGAGTGTTTGTGGAGTGTTTGTGGAGTGTTTGTGGAGTGTTTCTGGAGTGTTTGTGGAGTGTTTGTGGAGTGTTTGTGGAAGTGTTTGTGGAAGTGTTTGTGGAAGTGTTTCTGGAAGTGTTTGTGGAAGTGTTTGTGGAAGTGTTTGTGGAAGTGTTTCTGGAGTGTTTCTGGAGTGTTTCTGAAGTATTTCTGGAGTGTTTCTGGAAGTGTTTCTGGAGTGTTTGTGAAGTGTTTCTGGAGTGTTTCTGGAGTGTTTCTGGAAGTGTTTCTGGAGTGTTTGTGGAAGTGTTTGTGAGTTTGTGGAAGTGTTTCTGAAGTGTTTCTGGAAGTGTTTGTGGAGTGTTTGTGAAGTATTTGTGGAAGTATTTGTGGAAGTGTTTGTGGAAGTGTTTGTGGAAGTATTTGTGGAAGTGTTTGTGATATTTCTGGAAGTGTTTGTGGAAGTGTTTGTGGAAGTATTTGTAAGTATTTGTGGAAGTGTTTCTGGAAGTGTTTCTGGAAGTGTTTGTGAAGTGTTTGTGAAGTATTTGTAGAGTGTTTGTGGAAGTGTTTGTGAAGTGTTTGTGGAAGTATTTGTGAAGTATTTCTGGAGTGTTTGTGGAAGTGTTTGTGGAAGTATTTGTGGAGTGTTTGTGGAGTATTTGTGGAAGTGTTTCTGGAAGTGTTTGTGGAAGTGTTTGTGGAGTGTTTGTGGAGTGTTTGTGGAGTGTTTGTGGAGTGTTTCTGGAGTGTTTCTGGAGTGTTTGTGGAGTGTTTGTGGAGTGTTTGTGGAGTGTTTCTGGAGTGTTTGTGGAGTGTTTGTGGAGTGTTTGTGGAGTGTTTCTGGAGTGTTTCTGGAGTGTTTGTGGAGTGTTTGTGGAGTGTTTGTGGAGTGTTGGTGGAGGGTGTGTGGAGTGTTTGTGGAGTGTTTGTGGAGTGTTTGTGGAGTGTTTGTGGAGTGTTTCTGGAGTGTTTGTGGAGTGTTTGTGGAAGTGTTTGTGAGTGTTTGTGGAGTGTTTGTGGAGTGTTTGTGGAAGTGTTTCTGGAGTGTTTCTGGAGTATTTGTGGAGTGTTTGTGGAGTGTTTCTGGAGTGTTTGTGGAGTGTTTCTGGAAGTGTTTGTGGAAGTGTTTCTGGAGTGTTTGTGGAAGTGTTTGTGGAAGTGTTTGTGGAGTGTTTGTGGAAGTGTTTGTGGAAGTGTTTCTGGAGTGTTTGTGGAAGTGTTTCTGGAGTGTTTGTGAGAATGTTTCTGGAGTGTTTGTGGAAGTGTTTGTGGAGTGTTTGTGGAGTGTTTGTGGAAGTGTTTCTGGAGTGTTTGTGGAAGTGTTTCTGGAGTGTTTGTGGAGTGTTTCTGGAAGTGTTTCTGGAAGTGTTTGTGGAAGTGTTTGTGGAAGTGTTTGTGGAGTGTTTGTGGAGTGTTTCTGGAGTGTTTGTGGAGTGTTTGTGGAATGTCTCTGGAAGTATTTGTGGAGTGTTTGTGGAAGTGTTTGTGGAGTGTTTGTGGAGTGTTTGTGGAATGTCTCTGGAGTATTTGTGGAGTGTTTGTGGAGTGTTTCTGGAGTGTTTGTGGAAGTGTTTGTGGAGTGTTTCTGGAGTGTTTGTGGAAGTGTTTGTGGAGTGTTTGTGGAATGTTTCTGGAGTATTTGTGGAGTGTTTGTGGAATGTCTCTGGAGTGTTTGTGGAATGTTTCTGGAGAGTTTGTGGAGTGTTTGTGGAGTGTTTGTGGAGTGTTTCTGGAGTGTTTGTGGAGTGTTTGTGGAGTGTTTGTGGAGTGTTTCTGGAGTGTTTGTGGAGTGTTTGTGGAGTGTTTGTGGAGTGTTTGTGGAGTGTTTCTGGAGTATTTGTGGAGTGTTTGTGGAGTGTTTCTGGAGTGTTTGTGGAGTGTTTGTGGAGTGTTTGTGGAGTGTTTGTGGAGTGTTTGTGGAGTGTTTGTGGAGTGTTTGTGGAATGTCTCTGGAAGTATTTGTGGAAGTGTTTGTGGAAGTGTTTCTGGAGTGTTTGTGGAAGTGTTTGTGGAGTGTTTGTGGAATGTCTCTGGAGTATTTGTGGAAGTGTTTGTGGAATGTTTCTGGAAGTATTTGTGGAAGTGTTTGTGGAAGTGTTTGTGAGTGTTTGTGGAATGTCTCTGGAAGTATTTGTGGAAGTGTTTGTGAGTGTTTGTGGAGTGTTTGTGGAGTGTTTGTGGTGTGTTTGTGGAGTGTTTGTGGAGTGTTTGTGGAGTGTTTGTGGAGTGTTTGTGGAGTGTTTGTGGAGTGTTTGTGGAGTGTTTGTGGAATGTCTCTGGAGTATTTGTGGAGTGTTTGTGGAGTGTTTGTGGAGTGTTTGTGGAGTGTTTGTGGAGTGTTTGTGGAGTGTTTGTGGAGTGTTTGTGGAGTGTTTGTGGAGTGTTTGTGGAGTGTTTGTGGAGTGTTTGTGGAGTGTTTGTGGAATGTCTCTGGAGTATTTGTGGAGTGTTTGTGAGTGTTTCTGGAAGTGTTTGTGGAAGTGTTTCTGGAAGTGTTTGTGGAATGTCTCTGGAGTATTTGTGGAAGTGTTTGTGGAATGTTTCTGGAGTATTTGTGGAGTGTTTGTGGAGTGTTTGTGGAAGTGTTTCTGGAGTGTTTGTGGAGTGTTTGTGGAGTGTTTCTGGAGTGTTTCTGGAGTGTTTCTGGAGTGTTTGTGGAGTGTTTGTGGAGTGTTTGTGGAGTGTTTGTGGAGTGTTTGTGGAGTGTTTGTGGAGTGTTTGTGGAGTGTTTGTGGAGTGTTTCTGGAGTGTTTCTGGAGTGTTTCTGGAGTGTTTCTGGAGTGTTTGTGGAGTGTTTGTGGAGTGTTTGTGGAGTGTTTGTGGAATGTCTCTGGAGTATTTGTGGAGTGTTTGTGGAATGTTTCTGGAGTATTTGTGGAGTGTTTGTGGAGTGTTTGTGGAATGTCTCTGGAGTATTTGTGGAGTGTTTGTGGAATGTTTCTGGAGTATTTGTGGAGTGTTTGTGGAGTGTTTGTGGAGTGTTTCTGGAGTGTTTCTGGAGTGTTTGTGGAGTGTTTGTGGAGTGTTTGTGGAGTGTTTGTGGAGTGTTTCTGGAGTGTTTGTGGAGTGTTTCTGGAGTGTTTGTGGAGTGTTTGTGGAGTGTTTGTGGAGTGTTTGTGGAGTGTTTCTGGAGTGTTTGTGGAGTGTTTCTGGAGTGTTTGTGGAGTGTTTGTGGAGTGTTTGTGGAGTGTTTGTGGAGTGTTTCTGGAGTGTTTGTGGAGTGTTTGTGGAGTGTTTGTGGAGTGTTTGTGGAGTGTTTGTGGAGTGTTTGTGGAGTGTTTGTGGAGTGTTTGTGGAGTGTTTGTGGAGTGTTTGTGGAGTGTTTGTGGAGTGTTTGTGGAGTGTTTGTGGAGTGTTTGTGGAATGTCTCTGGAGTATTTGTGGAGTGTTTGTGGAGTGTTTGTGGAGTGTTTGTGGAGTGTTTCTGGAGTGTTTGTGGAATGTCTCTGGAGTATTTGTGGAGTGTTTGTGGAATGTTTCTGGAGTATTTGTGGAGTGTTTGTGGAGTGTTTGTGGAATGTCTCTGGAGTATTTGTGGAGTGTTTGTGGAATGTCTCTGGAGTATTTGTGGAGTGTTTGTGGAGTGTTTCTGGAGTGTTTCTGGAGTGTTTGTGGAGTGTTTGTGGAATGTTTCTGGAGTATTTGTGGAGTGTTTGTGGAATGTATCTGGAGTATTTGTGGAGTGTTTGTGGAGTGTTTGTGGAATGTCTCTGGAGTATTTGTGGAGTGTTTGTGGAATGTTTCTGGAGTATTTGTGGAGTGTTTGTGGAGTGTTTGTGGAATGTCTCTGGAGTATTTGTGGAGTGTTTGTGGAGTGTTTCTGGAGTGTTTCTGGAGTGTTTGTGGAGTGTTTCTGGAGTGTTTCTGGAGTGTTTGTGGAGTGTTTCTGGAGTGTTTCTGGAGTGTTTCTGGAGTGTTTGTGGAGTGTTTGTGGAGTGTTTCTGGAGTGTTTGTGGAGTGTTTGTGGAGTGTTTGTGGAGTGTTTGTGGAGTGTTTCTGGAGTGTTTGTGGAGTGTTTGTGGAGTGTTTCTGGAGTGTTTCTGGAGAGATTGTGGAGTGTTTCTGGAGTATTTGTGGAAGTGTTTGTGGAAGTGTTTGTGGAAGTGTTTGTGGAAGTGTTTGTGGAAGTGTTTGTGGAGTGTTTGTGGAAGTATTTGTGGAGTGTTTGTGGAGTGTTTGTGGAAGTGTTTGTGGAAGTGTTTCTGGAAGTGTTTGTGGAGTGTTTGTGGAGTGTTTGTGGAAGTGTTTCTGGAGTGTTTGTGGAGTGTTTGTGGAGTGTTTCTGGAGTGTTTGTGGAGTGTTTGTGGAGTGTTTGTGGAGTGTTTGTGGAATGTTTCTGGAGTGTTTGTGGAGTGTTTGTGGAGTGTTTGTGGAGTGTTTGTGGAGTGTTTGTGGAGTGTTTGTGGAGTGTTTCTGGAGTGTTTGTGGAGTGTTTGTGGAGTGTTTGTGGAGTGTTTGTGGAGTGTTTGTGGAGTGTTTCTGGAGTGTTTGTGGAGTGTTTGTGGAGTGTTTGTGGAATGTTTCTGGAGAGTTTGTGGAGTGTTTGTGGAGTGTTTGTGGAGTGTTTGTGGAGTGTTTCTGGAGTGTTTGTGGAGTGTTTGTGGAGTGTTTCTGGAGTGTTTCTGGAGTGTTTGTGGAGTGTTTGTGGAGTGTTTGTGGAGTGTTTGTGGAGTGTTTCTGGAGTGTTTGTGGAGTGTTTGTGGAATGTCTCTGGAGTATTTGTGGAGTGTTTGTGGAGTGTTTGTGGAGTGTTTGTGGAGTGTTTGTGGAGTGTTTGTGGAGTGTTTGTGGAATGTCTCTGGAGTATTTGTGGAGTGTTTGTGGAGTGTTTCTGGAGTGTTTGTGGAGTGTTTGTGGAGTGTTTCTGGAGTGTTTGTGGAGTGTTTGTGGAATGTCTCTGGAGTATTTGTGGAGTGTTTGTGGAATGTTTCTGGAGTATTTGTGGAGTGTTTGTGGAGTGTTTGTGGAGTGTTTGTGGAGTGTTTGTGGAGTGTTTCTGGAGTGTTTGTGGAGTGTTTGTGGAGTGTTTGTGGAGTGTTTGTGGAGTGTTTGTGGAGTGTTTGTGGAATGTCTCTGGAGTATTTGTGGAGTGTTTGTGGAGTGTTTGTGGAGTGTTTGTGGAGTGTTTGTGGAGTGTTTGTGGAATGTCTCTGGAGTATTTGTGGAGTGTTTGTGGAATGTTTCTGGAGTATTTGTGGAGTGTTTGTGGAGTGTTTGTGGAGTGTTTGTGGAATGTCTCTGGAGTATTTGTGGAGTGTTTGTGGAGTGTTTGTGGAGTGTTTGTGGAGTGTTTGTGGAGTGTTTGTGGAGTGTTTGTGGAGTGTTTGTGGAGTGTTTGTGGAGTGTTTCTGGAGTGTTTGTGGAGTGTTTGTGGAGTGTTTGTGGAATGTCTCTGGAGTATTTGTGGAGTGTTTGTGGAATGTTTCTGGAGTATTTGTGGAGTGTTTGTGGAGTGTTTGTGGAGTGTTTGTGGAGTGTTTGTGGAGTGTTTGTGGAGTGTTTCTGGAGTGTTTCTGGAGTGTTTGTGGAGTGTTTGTGGAGTGTTTGTGGAGTGTTTGTGGAGTGTTTGTGGAGTGTTTGTGGAGTGTTTGTGGAGTGTTTGTGGAGTGTTTCTGGAGTGTTTCTGGAGTGTTTCTGGAGTGTTTGTGGAGTGTTTGTGGAGTGTTTGTGGAATGTCTCTGGAGTATTTGTGGAGTGTTTGTGGAATGTTTCTGGAGTATTTGTGGAGTGTTTGTGGAGTGTTTGTGGAATGTCTCTGGAGTATTTGTGGAGTGTTTGTGGAATGTCTCTGGAGTATTTGTGGAGTGTTTGTGGAGTGTTTCTGGAGTGTTTCTGGAGTGTTTGTGGAGTGTTTGTGGAGTGTTTCTGGAGTATTTGTGGAGTGTTTGTGGAATGTTTCTGGAGTATTTGTGGAGTGTTTGTGGAGTGTTTGTGGAATGTCTCTGGAGTATTTGTGGAGTGTTTGTGGAATGTTTCTGGAGTATTTGTGGAGTGTTTGTGGAGTGTTTGTGGAATGTCTCTGGAGTATTTGTGGAGTGTTTGTGGAGTGTTTCTGGAGTGTTTCTGGAGTGTTTGTGGAGTGTTTCTGGAGTGTTTCTGGAGTGTTTGTGGAGTGTTTGTGGAGTGTTTGTGGAGTGTTTCTGGAGTGTTTGTGGAGTGTTTGTGGAGTGTTTCTGGAGTGTTTGTGGAGTGTTTGTGGAGTGTTTGTGGAGTGTTTCTGGAGTGTTTGTGGAGTGTTTGTGGAGTGTTTGTGGAGTGTTTCTGGAGTGTTTGTGGAGTGTTTGTGGAGTGTTTCTGGAGTATTTGTGGAGTGTTTGTGGAGTGTTTGTGGAGTGTTTGTGGAGTGTTTGTGGAGTGTTTGTGGAGTGTTTGTGGAGTGTTTGTGGAGTGTTTGTGGAGTGTTTGTGGAGTGTTTGTGGAGTGTTTGTGGAGTGTTTCTGGAGTGTTTCTGGAGTGTTTGTGGAATGTCTCTGGAGTATTTGTGGAGTGTTTGTGGAGTGTTTGTGGAGTGTTTGTGGAGTGTTTCTGGAGTGTTTCTGGAGTGTTTGTGGAGTGTTTGTGGAGTGTTTGTGGAGTGTTTGTGGAATGTTTCTGGAGTATTTGTGGAGTGTTTGTGGAGTGTTTGTGGAGTGTTTCTGGAGTGTTTGTGGAGTGTTTGTGGAGTGTTTCTGGAGTATTTGTGGAATGTTTCTGGAGTATTTGTGGAATGTTTCTGGAGTGTTTGTGGAATGTTTCTGGAGTATTTGTGGAATGTTTCTGGAGTATTTGTGGAGTGTTTGTGGAGTGTTTCTGGAGTGTTTCTGGAGTATTTGTGGAGTGTTTGTGGAGTGTTTCTGGAGTGTTTCTGGAGTGTTTGTGGAGTGTTTGTGGAGTGTTTGTGGAGTGTTTGTGGAGTGTTTGTGGAGTGTTTGTGGAGTGTTTGTGGAGTGTTTCTGGAGTGTTTCTGGAGTGTTTCTGGAGTGTTTCTGGAGTGTTTGTGGAGTGTTTGTGGAGTGTTTCTGGAGTGTTTCTGGAGTGTTTGTGGAGTGTTTGTGGAATGTCTCTGGAGTATTTGTGGAGTGTTTGTGGAGTGTTTGTGGAGTGTTTGTGGAGTGTTTGTGGAGTGTTTGTGGAGTGTTTCTGGAGTGTTTGTGGAGTGTTTGTGGAGTGTTTGTGGAATGTCTCTGGAGTATTTGTGGAGTGTTTGTGGAGTGTTTCTGGAGTGTTTCTGGAGTGTTTGTGGAGTGTTTGTGGAATGTCTCTGGAGTATTTGTGGAGTGTTTGTGGAGTGTTTGTGGAGTGTTTGTGGAGTGTTTGTGGAGTGTTTCTGGAGTGTTTGTGGAGTGTTTGTGGAGTGTTTGTGGAGTGTTTGTGGAGTGTTTCTGGAGTGTTTCTGGAGTGTTTCTGGAGTGTTTGTGGAGTGTTTGTGGAGTGTTTGTGGAGTGTTTGTGGAGTGTTTGTGGAGTGTTTCTGGAGTATTTGTGGAATGTTTCTGGAGTATTTGTGGAGTGTTTGTGGAGTGTTTCTGGAGTGTTTCTGGAGTATTTGTGGAATGTTTCTGGAGTATTTGTGGAATGTTTCTGGAGTGTTTGTGGAATGTTTCTGGAGTATTTGTGGAGTGTTTGTGGAGTGTTTCTGGAGTGTTTCTGGAATGTTTCTGGAGTGTTTGTGGAATGTTTCTGGAGTATTTGTGGAATGTTTCTGGAGTGTTTGTGGAGTGTTTGTGGAGTGTTTCTGGTGTATTTGTGGAGTTTTCCTGGTGTATTTGTGGAGTGTTTCTAGAGTGTTTCCAGGGTGTTTGTGGAGTGTTTGTGGAGTGTTTGTGGAGTGTTTCTGGAGTGTTTCTGGAGTGTTTCTGGAGTGTTTCTGGAGTGTTTGTGGAGTGTTTCTGGAGTGTTTCTGGAGTGTTTGTGGAGTGTTTGTGGAGTGTTTCTGGAGTGTTTCTGGAGTGTTTCTGGAGTGTTTCTGGAGTGTTTGTGGAGTGTTTGTGGAGTGTTTGTGGAGTGTTTGTGGAGTGTTTGTGGAGTGTTTGTGGAGTGTTTGTGGAGTGTTTCTGGAGTGTTTCTGGAGTGTTTGTGGAGTGTTTCTGGAGTGTTTCTGGAGTGTTTGTGGAGTGTTTCTGGAGTGTTTGTGGAGTGTTTGTGGAGTGTTTGTGGAGTGTTTGTGGAGTGTTTCTGGAGTGTTTGTGGAGTGTTTCTGGAGTGTTTGTGGAGTGTTTGTGGAGTGTTTGTGGAGTGTTTGTGGAGTGTTTGTGGAGTGTTTCTGGAGTATTTGTGGAGTGTTTGTGGAGTGTTTGTGGAGTGTTTGTGGAGTGTTTCTGGAGTGTTTGTGGAGTGTTTCTGGAGTGTTTGTGGAGTGTTTGTGGAGTGTTTGTGGAGTGTTTGTGGAGTGTTTGTGGAGTGTTTCTGGAGTATTTGTGGAGTGTTTGTGGAGTGTTTCTGGAGTGTTTCTGGAGTATTTGTGGAGTGTTTGTGGAGTATTTGTGGAGTGTTTGTGGAGTGTTTCTGGAGTGTTTCTGGAGTGTTTGTGGAGTTTTCCTGGTGTATTTGTGGAGTTTTCCTGGTGTATTTGTGGAGTGTTTCTAGAGTGTTTCCAGGGTGTTTCTGGAGTGTTTCTGACCTGCGGTGATGATCTGGACAGTCAGGGGTCGTCTGCTCATCAGGTTCTGGTACGACCTCCACAGAGATGCCATTTTGTCCTGAAACACAAAACTCTAAAAACTTTAAAATCCCAAAATGTTTGAGCGAATCTGAAACAGAAACTCTGAAAAACATCGCTGCTGCTGCGGCGTGACTCCGGTTTAGACTCATAATGAGCACCACATGACGGGGGGGCAGTTATAATGACCACTTACCGGGGGGGTGAATAAATGTCTTGTTCTTCCGTCAGTCTGCCCCGGGGCAGCTGTGGCATCTGGAGTGAACGAAGAATAATCTGTGAAGCGCTTTGGGTGTCATGAAAGGAGCTGTATAAATGCAATTGTTAATTAAGTTATTAATGAGTAATTAATGATTAATTAAAAGTTTCTGCGTGGCGCAGACCGGGGGGGGGTTTCTGCCCAACACAAAACGTCATTTACAAAAACTCCTCAAAATAAAATAATGCAGCTTTAGTCCATGAGGTCAAATGATAAACTGTTTATTTTGTGATTCCAAATGAGCTGAAACGGGTAAAAGGGGCAAATGTGGCCCCGGGCCCCGGACCATGAACAGGTTCTTCTGTAAATCACTTGAATTAGTCCTGGTGTAGTCCCAGTTTAGCCCCAGTTTGTCCCGGTCTAGTCCTGGTTCAGTCCTGGTTCAGTCCTGGTTTAGTCCTAGTTTAGACCTGGTTCAGTCCTGGTTCAGTCCTGGTTTAGTCCCGGTTTAGTCCTAGTTTAGACCTGGTTCAGATCCTGGTTCAGTCCTGGTTTAGTCCTGGTTTAGTCCTAGTTTAGACCTGGTTCAGATCCTGGTTCAGTCCTGGTTTAGTCCCGGTTTAGTCCCGGTTTAGTCCTGGTTTAGTCCTGGTTCAGCTCCTGGTTCAGTCCTGGTTTAGTCCCGGTTTAGTCCTGGTTCAGATCCTGGTTCAGTCCTGGTTTAGTCCCGGTTTAGTCCTAGTTTAGACCTGGTTCAGATCCTGGTTCAGTCCTGGTTTAGTCCTGGTTCAGCTCCTGGTTCAGTCCTGGTTTAGTCCCGGTTTAGTCCTAGTTTAGACCTGGTTCAGATCCTGGTTTAGTCCCGGTTTAGTCACGGTTTAGTCCTGGTTTAGTCCTGGTTCAGTCCTGGTTTAGTCCCGGTTTAGTCCCGGTTTAGTCCTGGTTTAGTCCTGGTTTAGTCCTGGTTCAGATCCTGGTTCAGTCCTGGTTTAGTCCCGGTTTAGTCCTAGTTTAGACCTGGTTCAGATCCTGGTTTAGATCCTGATTATTTTAAAGCTCAGTCCTACAACACTGTGTAAACATTTCTTCTTAAGAACAGAATAAAAGTTGTGCCCTAAAACACAAAATTCTAAATATTCTAAATTCTTACATAAAAACCGCGAAAGCCGAATTAAAAACAATTCATCGCTTCTCCTGAATCAACGACAGATTCTGACCAACACGATCCTAAAAGTTAAAATAAGTCAAACTGTTTCATAATTTGTATTTTTGTCAAGGTGGATTCATTAAAACGTCACGATGCGGCTAAAGCGCGTTATAAACAGGAGAGTGAAACCACACTTCACTTTATTATTATCACGTTTGGAGCTTCGAAACTTGAAATTCATTGTGATTAAAAATCATCGCGAGTCTAAAATGCGGATTAAACGGGACAGGATTTCATCGCTTTTGGTGGCGCTGTGGTAAATGATGAAAAAGTATAAATATTTTGCAATAAAATTAAATAAAAGTGAAGTCTGTACCTGATGCTGCCTTCACGTGGTGTGGGAAAGACGAATCTTTATGAATGTGTTGCGTTCACTGTCCGTATAAACGAGTGGACGAAGCGGGTGTGACGTCACAGCGTGAGCGTCGCTCAAATCAGGCTTTAAAATATTTTAACATATATTTAGTACTTTTAAAAAATGTTATTATTTATGTTAATAATAAGTGTAAATGTTATTCAAGTTATCAAGTTATTTACGATAATTACCAAAGGACACGAAGGCACCATCAGATCCACGTAGTTTTGGGATGAGGCGTTCACGTTCTACAAACACACGGACTTCTTAAACTCACTTAAAGATTCTCACATTTCACAAAGAAAACAACGAGAACTCCTAAAATGCAGAGTCCGGATTAAAATCAATTCAACTTGGTAAAGTTTAATGAAATACGAGTTTAGAGACGTAAAAATGACAATTTCCCACCAAAACAAATGGACCTTTAAAGCAGCACTGTGCGTCATATCCGCCGTAAACAAACAGAACTCTGCCGCCATCTGCTGGACACACGAAGGAATTATGATGATTTAATTATAATTCAGTATTTTGGAAAAGAAAAAGGCTGAAAAGAAAAAATGAAAAGAAAAATGAAAGAAAGAAAAGAAAAGTTTGTTAAAAATAGTTTGGATCTGAACAGAAGAGGAAAGAGGAACGTGCACTCCAGAGGAGGAGGGAAGGATGCAGAGAAACAGAAGGAAAAAATATTTGCCAGAAAACCTCAAATAGTCATTGTCATATACTAGAAACACACAATCTATGAAGCTTTGCACATTTTAACAAGAGCTCCTCCAGCGGGGCAAAATACGCCCGTACTTTGAATTATTCTATATAGAATTAAGTTAGAATTTGTCAAACGCAGCAACAGAACTTAAAGACACTACAAAGCTTTGAAGTGTCCACAGACGGATAGACGGACGGATGGACGGACAGCGCCAGACCATAATACGTCCCGTCTTACGTCTCAGATGTGCCGATCTTGGTCAAATTCCTTCTCTGTGGAAGACATGGACAGTTCCTCCTCTCCCTAAATCGAACAAATCAAAGGAGTTGTTTGAGTTCAGGCCAGTGGCACATCTCACATCTTTAGTCATGAAGACTTTTGAACAGATTTTAAAGACTCACATCTTGTTTTTAACTGAAGGGAAATTGGATCCACTACAGTTTGCGTATCAGCCCAATAAGGGAGTGGAGGATGCTAAACTTTTTTTATTGAACAGTGTCTATAAGCACCTTGAAAATGCCAAGGCACATGTGAGACTTTTATTTGCGGACTTTTCCTCTGCTTTTAACAAAACGCAGCCCCATGTCCTGATTCAAAGGCTTCAGATTTTAATCTTCCGGACCAGCTCCTTTTATTGATTTTAAACTTTCTCACCGACCGGGTCCAGCGTGTTTTTGTCACTGGACGATTGTCTCCTCCCTCTATCTCTAACACTGGATCACCTCAAGGTTGTGTGCTGTCACCTCTCCTTTTTATTTTGCACACAGACAGCTGCAGATCCTCAGAGGAAAACAGATTCCTCATCAGATTTTCGGATGACATGGTCCTGGTGTCACTACTTTCAGGATCTGAGGAGAATCATGGCCCTGCGCTGGGGCAGTTTGTTGTGCTGGGGCAGTTTGTCAAATGGTGTGAGGACAACTATCTGGATTTAAATGTTGGTAAAACCAAGGAGATGGTGATTGATTTTAGACGCACACCTTCTCACAGTGTTAGTGTCGTCCACAGTGATGTTGTCGAAATTGTCGACAGTTACAAATATCTGGGCACTGTGATGGACAATAAACTGAAATTTGACATAAACACTGAAACCAGTGTTAAACGAGGGCAGCAGAGAATGAACCTGAGAAAACTGAACTCTTTTAACGTAAACAAAACTATTCTCAACAACTTTTCTTGTTCTTTTATTGAAAGTCTGCTCACTTTCTCCTTCATTTGCTGGTTCCAGTCCCTGTCCTTGAAGGATAAAAACAAACTGCAGAGCATTGTTAAAACTTGCTCAAAAATCATAGGGGTCAAACTGAGGGAGCTGCGTCTCTGTGGGAGGAGCGAGTGCTGAGCAAAGCCAAGTGTCTCCTGGCTCCGCCCCTCCATCCTCTGACTCCTGACTTTATCCTGATGCCTTCAGGATGTCGTTTTTATGCTCCGGTACGGAAGACTAACCGCTTCTTCAATTCTTTTGTGCCTTCAGCTATTAAATTGCTAAATTCTGAGGGTTGTGTTTTTTGAGGTTTTTGCACTGTCATATGTATATTGTTCTTGAGTTCCACTTATGTCTGAAATGGTCTGACACACTGTGTGTTTGTGCATGTGAGAACTGCTCTGTGAAAGCTGCAAACGAATTGCCCTCTGGGATCAATAAAGTTTTCTGATTCTGATTCTGATTCTGATTCTTATTACAACGGGCGTATAAAAACTTCAAATACGCTTGTTCCATATACAAAACCTTCCACGACCAGAGGAGACTGTGAGACTCACAGAGGCAGCACAGCCTGGAATAACATCTGGAATAACATCTGGAATACCATCTGGAATAACATCTGGAATAACGTTTGGAATAACATCTGGAATAACATCTGGAATAACATCTGGAATACCATCTGGAATAACATCTGGAATAACGTTTGGAATAACATCTGGAATAACATCTGGAATAACATCTGGAATAACGTCTGGAATAACATCTGGAATAACATCTGGAATAACGTCTGGAATAAGATCTGGAATAACATCTGGAATAACATCTGGAATAACGTCTGGAATAAGATCTGGAATAACATCTGGAATAACATCTGGAATAACGTCTGGAATAACGTCTGGAATAACATCTGGAATAACATCTGGAATAACGTCTGGAATAAGATCTGGAATAACATCTGGAATAACATCTGGAATAACGTCTGGAATAACATCTGGAATAACATCTGGAATAACGTCTGGAATAACATCTGGAATAACATCTGGAATAACATCTGGAATAACGTCTGGAATAACATCTGGAATAACATCTGGAATAACATCTGGAATAACGTCTGGAATAACGTCTGGAATAATGTCTGGAATAACATCTGGAATAACGTCTGGAATAACATCTGGAATAACATCTGGAATAACATCTGGAATAACGTCTGGAATAACATCTGGAATAACGTCTGGAATAACATCTGGAATAACGTTTGGAATAACATCTGGAATAACATCTGGAATAACATCTGGAATAACGTCTGGAATAACATCTGGAATAACATCTGGAATAACGTCTGGAATAACATCTGGAATAACATCTGGAATAACATCTGGAATAACATCTGGAATAACGTCTGGAATAAGATCTGGAATAACATCTGGAATAACATCTGGAATAACGTCTGGAATAAGATCTGGAATAACATCTGGAATAACATCTGGAATAACATCTGGAATAAGATCTGGAATAACGTCTGGAATAAGATCTGGAATAAACTCTGGAATAATGTCTGGAATAACATCTGGAATAACGTCTGGAATAACATCTGGAATAACATGTAGAATAACGTCTGGAATAAACTCTGGAATAACATCTGGAATAACATCTGGAATAACATGTAGAATAACATCTGGAATAACGTCTGGAATAATGTCTGGAATAACATCTGGAATAATGTCTGGAATAACATCTGGAATAACGTCTGGAATAACGTCTGGAATAATGTCTGGAATAACATCTGGAATAATGCACATATACGTATGTAGGCAAATATATGTATGTAGGCACATATACACATGTAGGTATATATGTATGTAGGCACACATATACGTATGTAGGCAAATATATGTATGTAGGCACATATACACATGTAGGTATATACGTATGTAGGCACACATATACGTATGTAGGCAAATATATGTATGTAGGCACATATACACATGTAGGTATATACGTATGTAGGCAAATATACGTATGTAGGTATAAACGTATGTAGGCAGATATACGTATGTAGCCACATATATACGTATGTAGGTATATACATATGTAGGCACATATACATATGTAGGCACATATACGTACGTAGGCACATATACGTATGTAGGTATATACGTGTGTAGGCAGATATACGTATGTAGCCACATATATACGTATGTAGATATATACATATGTAGGCACATATACATATGTAGGAACATATATACGTATGTAGGCACATATACGCATGTAGGCACATATACGTATGTAGCCACATATATGTATGTAGCCACATATACGTACATAGACACATATACATATGTAGGTATATACATATGTAGGGACATATACGTATGTAGGCACATATATGTATGTAGGCACATATACGTATGTAGGCACATATACGTCTGTAGGCACATATACATATGTAGCCACATATACATATGTAGGGACATATATACGTATGTAGGCACTTATACGCATGTAGGCACATATACGTATGTAGCCACATATACGTACATAGACACATATACGTATGTAGGCACATATACGTATGTAGGCACATATATGTATGTAGGCACATATACGTATGTAGGCACATTTATATGTATGTAGGCACATATACATATGTAGGCACATATATATGTATGTAGGCACATATACATATGTATGTAGGCACATACACGTATGTAGGCACATATATGTAGGCACATATACGTATGTAGGCACATATACGTATGTAGGCACACATATACGTATGTAGGCATATATACGTATGTAGGCACATATGCGTATGTAGGCGCATATGCGTATGTAGGCGCATATGCGTATGTAGGCGCATATGCGTATGTAGGCGCATATACGTCTGTAGGCACATATGCGTATGTAGGCACATATACGTCTGTAGGCACATATAGGTATGTAGGCACATATAGGTATGTAGGCACATATGCGTATGTAGGCACATATGCGTCTGTAGGCACATATACGTATGTATGTAGGCACATATACGTCTGTAGGCACATATATATGTATGTAGGCACATATGCGTATGTAGGCACATATACGTCTGTAGGCACATATGCGTATGTAGGCACATATACGTCTGTAGGCACATATATATGTATGTAGGCACATATACGTATGTAGGCACATATATATGTATGTAGGCACATATATATGTATGTAGGCACATATATATGTATGTAGGCACATATGCGTATGTAGGCACATATACGTCTGTAGGCACATATATATGTATGTAGGCACATATGCGTATGTAGGCACATATATATGTATGTAGGCACATATATATGTATGTAGGCACATATAGGTATGTAGGCACATATATATGTATGTAGGCACATATATGTATGTAGGCACATATATATGTATGTAGGCACATATAGGTATGTAGGCACATATGCGTATGTAGGCACATATACGTCTGTAGGCACATATACGTATGTAGGCACATATATATGTATGTAGGCACATATGCGTCTGTAGGCACATATACGTATGTATGTAGGCACATATACGTCTGTAGGCACATATATATGTATGTAGGCACATATACGTCTGTAGGCACATATATATGTATGTAGGCACATATACGTCTGTAGGCACATATGCGTATGTAGGCACATATACGTCTGTAGGCACATATACGTCTGTAGGCACATATGCGTATGTAGGCACATATACGTCTGTAGGCACATATATATGTATGTAGGCACATATACGTATGTAGGCACATATATATGTATGTAGGCACATATGCGTATGTAGGCACATATACGTCTGTAGGCACATATACGTATGTAGGCACATATATGCGTATGTAGGCACATATACGTCTGTAGGCACATATGCGTATGTAGGCACATAGATATGTATGTAGGCACATATGCGTATGTAGGCACATATATATGTATGTAGGCACATATACGTATGTAGGCACATATGCGTATGTAGGCACATATGCGTATGTAGGCACATATATATGTATGTAGGCACATATATACTTATGTAGGCACATATATATGTATGTAGGCACATATACGTCTGTAGGCACATATATATGTATGTAGGCACATATAGGTATGTAGGCACATATGCGTATGTAGGCACATATACGTCTGTAGGCACATATATATGTATGTAGGCACATATACGTCTGTAGGCACATATACGTCTGTGAAATGTACAAAATGAAAACCACACGTTGACTCTGGATCAGTTCAGTTTAATTTCAGATAGTTGCAGTAAAATCAAGCTGGGGGTTTTCCACATGCGTCTCTATGGTGGGATGTGCAGCAGTTTCCACAGCGACACGAGACACGTTAGAAAACAGCGGAAAAGAGTCTCAAAGAGTCTCAAAGAGTCTCAAAGAGTCTCAAAGAGTCTCAAAGAGTCTCAAAGAGTCTCAAAGAGTCTCAAGAGTCTCAAAGAGTCTCAAAGAGTCTCAAAGAGTCTCAAAGAGTCTCAAGAGTCTCAAGAGTCTCAAAGAGTCTCAAGAGTCTCAAAGAGTCTCAAAGAGTCTCAAGAGTCTCAAAGAGTCTCAGAGTCTCAAGAGTCTCGAAGAGTCTCAAAGAGTCTCAAGAGTCTCAAAGAGTCTCAGAGTCTCAAGAGTCTCAAAGAGTCTCGAAGTCTCAAAGAGTCTCGGAGTCTCAAAGAGTCTCAGAGTCTCAAGAGTCTCAAAGAGTCTCGAAGTCTCAAAGAGTCTCAAAGAGTCTCAAAGAGTCTCAAAGAGTCTCAAAGAGTCTCGGAGTCTCAAAGAGTCTCAGAGTCTCGAAGAGTCTCAAAGAGTCTCAAGAGTCTCAAAGAGTCTCAAGAGTCTCAAAGAGTCTCAGAGTCTCGAAGAGTCTCAAAGAGTCTCGAAGTCTCAAAGAGTCTCGGAGTCTCAAGAGTCTCAAGAGTCTCAAAGAGTCTCGAAGTCTCAAAGAGTCTCGGAGTCTCAAAGAGTCTCGGAGTCTCAAAGAGTCTCAAGAGTCTCAAAGAGTCTCGAAGTCTCAAAGAGTCTCGGAGTCTCAAAGAGTCTCAAGAGTCTCAAGAGTCTCAAAGAGTCTCGAAGTCTCAAAGAGTCTCAAGAGTCTCAAGAGTCTCAAGAGTCTCGAAGTCTCAAAGAGTCTCGGAGTCTCAAGAGTCTCAAAGAGTCTCAAAGAGTCTCAGAGTCTCAAGAGTCTCAAGAGTCTCAAAGAGTCTCAAAGAGTCTCAAGAGTCTCAAAGAGTCTCAAAGAGTCTCAAAGTCTCAAAGAGTCTCAAGAGTCTCAAGAGTCTCGAAGTCTCAAAGAGTCTCGGAGTCTCAAAGAGTCTCAAAGAGTCTCAAGAGTCTCAAAGAGTCTCAAAGAGTCTCAAAGAGTCTCAAAGAGTCTCAAGAGTCTCAAAGAGTCTCAAAGAGTCTCAAAGAGTCTCAAGAGTCTCAAGAGTCTCAAAGAGTCTCGAAGTCTCAAAGAGTCTCAAGAGTCTCAAGAGTCTCAAAGAGTCTCGAAGTCTCAAAGAGTCTCGGAGTCTCAAAGAGTCTCAAAGAGTCTCAAGAGTCTCAAAGAGTCTCAAAGAGTCTCAAGAGTCTCAAGAGTCTCAAAGAGTCTCAAGAGTCTCAAAGAGTCTCGGAGTCTCAAAGAGTCTCAAAGAGTCTCAAAGAGTCTCAAAGAGTCTCAGAGTCTCAAGAGTCTCAAAGAGTCTCAAAGAGTCTCAAAGAGTCTCGGAGTCTCAAAGAGTCTCAAAGAGTCTCAAAGAGTCTCAAAGAGTCTCAAGAGTCTCAAAGAGTCTCAAAGAGTCTCAAAGAGTCTCAAGAGTCTCAAAGAGTCTCAAAGAGTCTCAAAGAGTCTCAAAGAGTCTCAAGAGTCTCAAAGAGTCTCAAAGAGTCTCAAAGAGTCTCAAAGAGTCTCAAGAGTCTCAAAGAGTCTCAAGAGTCTCAAAGAGTCTCAAAGAGTCTCAGAGTCTCAAGAGTCTCAAGAGTCTCAAAGAGTCTCAAAGAGTCTCAGAGTCTCAAGAGTCTCAAGAGTCTCAAGAGTCTCAAAGAGTCTCAGAGTCTCAAGAGTCTCAAAGAGTCTCAAGAGTCTCAAAGAGTCTCAAGAGTCTCAAAGAGTCTCAAGAGTCTCAAAGAGTCTCAAGAGTCTCAAGAGTCTCAAAGAGTCTCAAGAGTCTCAAAGAGTCTCAAGAGTCTCAAAGAGTCTCAAAGAGTCTCAAAGAGTCTCAGAGTCTCAAGAGTCTCAAGAGTCTCAAAGAGTCTCAAAGAGTCTCAAGAGTCTCAGAGTCTCAAGAGTCTCAAAGAGTCTCGAAGTCTCAAAGAGTCTCGAAGTCTCAAGAGTCTCAAAGAGTCTCAAAGAGTCTCGAAGTCTCAAAGAGTCTCGGAGTCTCAAAGAGTCTCAAGAGTCTCAAGAGTCTCAAAGAGTCTCAAAGAGTCTCAAAGAGTCTCAGAGTCTCAAAGAGTCTCAAGAGTCTCAAAGAGTCTCAAAGAGTCTCAAAGAGTCTCAAAGAGTCAAGAGTCTCAAAGAGTCTCAAAGAGTCTCAAAGAGTCTCAAAGAGTCTCAAAGAGTCTCAAAGAGTCTCAAAGAGTCTCGGAGTCTCAAAGAGTCTCAAGAGTCTCAAAGAGTCTCGGAGTCTCAAAGAGTCTCAAAGAGTCTCAGAGTCTCAAGAGTCTCAAGAGTCTCAAAGAGTCTCAAAGAGTCTCGGAGTCTCAAGAGTCTCAAAGAGTCTCAAAGAGTCTCAAGAGTCTCAAGAGTCTCAAAGAGTCTCGGAGTCTCAAAGAGTCTCAAAGAGTCTCAAAGAGTCTCAAAGAGTCTCAAAGAGTCTCAAAGAGTCTCAAGAGTCTCAAGAGTCTCAAAGAGTCTCAAAGTCTCAAAGAGTCTCGGAGTCTCAAAGAGTCTCAAAGTCTCAAAGAGTCTCAGAGTCTCAAGAGTCTCAAAGAGTCTCAAAGTCTCAAAGAGTCTCGGAGTCTCAAAGAGTCTCAAGAGTCTCAAGAGTCTCAAAGAGTCTCGAAGTCTCAAAGAGTCTCGGAGTCTCAAGAGTCTCAAAGAGTCTCAAAGAGTCTCGAAGTCTCAAAGAGTCTCAAGAGTCTCAAGAGTCTCGAAGTCTCAAAGAGTCTCGGAGTCTCAAAGAGTCTCAAGAGTCTCAAGAGTCTCAAGAGTCTCAAGAGTCTCGAAGTCTCAAAGAGTCTCAAAGTCTCAAAGTCTCAAAGTCTCAAAGAGTCTCAAAGTCTCAAAGTCTCAAAGTCTCAAAGTCTCAAAGTCTCGAAGTCTCAAAGAGTCTCGGAGTCTCGAAGTCTCAAAGAGTCTCAAAGTCTCAAAGTCTCAAAGTCTCAAAGAGTCTCAAAGTCTCAAAGTCTCAAAGTCTCAAAGTCTCAAAGTCTCGAAGTCTCAAAGAGTCTCAAAGTCTCAAAGTCTCAAAGTCTCAAAGAGTCTCAAAGTCTCAAAGTCTCAAAGTCTCAAAGTCTCAAAGTCTCGAAGTCTCAAAGAGTCTCGGAGTCTCGAGCACATTTCCATTTTAGGATCAGATTAACGTCTAAAGTCACAGCTTCAGACAGAGCAGTGCCCCCAGTTAGCGTCACAGGGAATGTGGGTCATTCAGCTGCAAAACATCAATAACATAAAACTCACACATTTTAAAGTGTTTTTACAAGTCTGCCGTTTAGTTTTAGTGTCGAATATAAAATACATGAAATAAAAACTTAAATTAGCAAAATGAACCAAAGTGTAAAACTTAAAAGTTTAAACCATGAGGCCGAAGAGCTGGAAATAACTCGACAGAAGGAAACGTCCACCAGGAAATGCAGAAAAACCTCACACAAAGTCTGAATTATGAGTTCATCATCATAATTATGAGTTTAAGAAGTTGACTCTGAACCTGCCGTGAATGAACTCGCAGGAAAACCGTGTCGTTATTTTACCAATTCACTTCACACTGGTTCTAAATGATTTGTGACGTGCCAAAGCAGCACCATGGACAGAGGAACATCCACTTTACACTTTCGTCGTTCGTGTGGGATTTCTGTGGATTTCTCTTTCTCTTTTACAACATTCACAAGAAAACGAGGAAATGGACCGAAGTGGAGATGCTCTGAACGACCGAGTGTTTCCACGACGACGGGAGATTAAACTCGTAATTCTGACTTTAAACTTGTAATTCTGACTTTAAACTTGTAATTCTGACTTTAAACTTGTAATTCTGACTTTCTGTGAGGCTTTTATTTAGTGGCGTCTGTAAAACTCAAATCTACGGCTAAAAAACGAATAAAACGTCAAGTTTTCAATTTCAAGTAAAAAGTTTTTTGTCCCTTTCAAAATAAGAGCCTGAGACTTACCACAATAAAATAAAGTCAGAACCAAATCACCAATTATGAACAATACTCGAGTACTACAGAATACCAATTATGAACAATACTCGAGTACTACAGAATACCAATTATGAACAATACTCGAGTACTACAGAATACCAATTATGAACAATACTCGAGTACTACAGAATACCAATTATGAACAATACTCGAGTACTACAGAATACTGTACTTCAGAGTATTACTTAATTACTATAGTACTTACTATAACTTTACTCAAGTAATCTACAGTAGAGTAACAGTACCTCTACTCGAGTAATTACAGTACAGAATAACAGTACTTTTACACAAGTAATCTACTGTACAGAGTAACAGTACTTTTACTCGAGTAACCTAGGCTTCATTCAGACCACAGGCCTTAAAGCTCAGTTTGAATTTTTTTGTGAAATCTGTTTTCAGAAGTCTCGGGGTCAGAAGTCCGGGCCCTCGTCGTTCTCGGGGTCAGAAGTCCGGGCCCTCGTCGTTCTCGGGGTCAGAAGTCCGGGCCCTCGTCGTTCTCGGGGTCAGAAGTCCGGGCCCTCGTCGTTCTCGGGGTCAGAAGTCCGGGCCCTCGTCGTTCTCGGGGTCAGAAGTCCGGGCCCTCGTCGTTCTCGGGGTCAGAAGTCCGGGCCCTCGTCGTTCTCGGGGTCAGAAGTCCGGGCCCTCGTCGTTCTCGGGGTCAGAAGTCCGGGCCCTCGTCGTTCTCGGGGTCAGAAGTCCGGGCCCTCGTCGTTCTCGGGGTCAGAAGTCCGGGCCCTCGTCGTTTTCGCAGAAATCTGAAGGAGCGTCTGTGCCAAAGAATCGGTCCCCGAAATGACCTGAAAACAAAGACGTTTAAAGAGCTGATATCTCATCACAACCCGACCAGGAGAAAACACTCTGTTCCACCTTGTGATGTCATCATGTGGTGATACAGGAAGTGCTCCACTGTGTTTTTCACTAGAATCACCTGGATCGTTTCAGTCATGAAGTCGCCGATCTCGACTGAACTAAAGGGAAAAGGAGCTGTTTACTTGATGACATCACAAGGTGGAACAGAGCGTTTCTGTGTTTACTCGGGTTTGTGGCGGTTTCTCGTACTTCGGGGCAAATACACAGGAATATGATGTCACTAAGATGAGCTGCTGCAGGAGATAACGAGCTGCTGCAGGAGATAACGAGCTGCTGCAGGAGATAACGAGCTGCTGCAGGAGATAACGAGCTGCTGCAGGAGATAACGAGCTGCTGCAGGAGATAACGAGCTGCTGCAGGAGATAACGAGCTGCTGCAGGAGATAACGAGCTGCTGCGGGAGATAACGAGCTGCTGCGGGAGATAACGAGCTGCTGCGGGAGATAACGAGCTGCTGCGGGAGATAACGAGCTGCTGCGGGAGATAACGAGCTGCTGCGGGAGATAACGAGCTGCTGCGGGAGATAACGAGCTGCTGCGGGAGATAACGAGCTGCTGCAGGAGATAACGAGCTGCTGCAGGAGATAACGAGCTGCTGCGGGAGATAACGAGCTGCTGCAGGAGATAACGAGCTGCTGCAGGAGATAACGAGCTGCTGCAGGAGATAACGAGCTGCTGCAGGAGATAACGAGCTGCTGCAGGAGATAACGAGCTGCTGCAGGAGATAACGAGCTGGGGGAAGAGTGGCGACCTGAGCTCTGTCCTCTGATTCCTCCTGTGTCCTCCTCACTGTCCTCTGATTCCTCCTGTGTCCTCCTCACTGTCCTCTGTTTCCTCCTGTGTCCTCCTCACTGTCCTCTGTTTCCTCCTGTGTCCTCCTCACTGTCCTCTGTTTCCTCCTGTGTCCTCCTCACTGTCCTCTGTTTCCTCCTGTGTCCTCCTCACTGTCCTCTGTTTCCTCCTGTGTCCTCCTCACTGTCCTCTGTTTCCTCCTGTGTCCTCCTCACTGTCCTCTGTTTCCTCCTGTGTCCTCCTCACTGTCCTCTGTTTCCTCCTGTGTCCTCCCTCACTGTCCTCTGTTTCCTCCTGTGTCCTCCTCACTGTCCTCTGTTTCCTCCTGTGTCCTCCTCACTGTCCTCTGTTTCCTCCTGTGTCCTCCTCACTGTCCTCTGTTTCCTCCTGTGTCCTCCTCACTGTCCTCTGTTTCCTCCTGTGTCCTCCTCACTGTCCTCTGTTTCCTCCTGTGTCCTCCTCACTGTCCTCTGTTTCCTCCTGTGTCCTCCTCACTGTCCTCTGTTTCCTCCTGTGTCCTCCTCACTGTCCTCTGTTTCCTCCTGTGTCCTCCTCACTGTCCTCTGTTTCCTCCTGTGTCCTCCTCACTGTCCTCTGTTTCCTCCTGTGTCCTCCTCACTGTCCTCTGTTTCCTCCTGTGTCCTCCTCACTGTCCTCTGTTTCCTCCTGTGTCCTCCTCACTGTCCTCTGTTTCCTCCTGTGTCCTCCTCACTGTCCTCTGTTTCCTCCTGTGTCCTCCTCACTGTCCTCTGTTTCCTCCTGTGTCCTCCTCACTGTCCTCTGTTTCCTCCTGTGTCCTCCTCACTGTCCTCTGTTTCCTCCTGTGTCCTCCTCACTGTCCTCTGTTTCCTCCTGTGTCCTCCTCACTGTCCTCTGTTTCCTCCTGTGTCCTCCTCACTGTCCTCTGTTTCCTCCTGTGTCCTCCTCACTGTCCTCTGTTTCCTCCTGTGTCCTCCTCACTGTCCTCTGTTTCCTCCTGTGTCCTCCTCACTGTCCTCTGTTTCCTCCTGTGTCCTCCTCACTGTCCTCTGTTTCCTCCTATGTCCTCCTCACTGTCCTCTGTTTCCTCCTGTGTCCTCCTCACTGTCCTCTGTTTCCTCTCCTGTGTCCTCCTCACTGTCCTCTGTTTCCTCCTGTGTCCTCCTCACTGTCCTCTGTTTCCTCCTGTGTCCTCCTCACTGTCCTCTGTTTCCTCCTGTGTCCTCCTCACTGTCCTCTGTTTCCTCCTGTGTCCTCCTCACTGTCCTCTGTTTCCTCCTGTGTCCTCCTCACTGTCCTCTGTTTCCTCCCTGTGTCCTCCCTCACTGTCCTCTGTTTCCTCCTGTGTCCTCCTCACTGTCCTCTGTTTCCTCCTGTGTCCTCCTCACTGTCCTCTGTTTCCTCCTGTGTCCTCCTCACTGTCCTCTGTTTCCTCCTGTGTCCTCCTCACTGTCCTCTGTTTCCTCCTGTGTCCTCCTCACTGTCCTCTGTTTCCTCCTGTGTCCTCCTCACTGTCCTCTGTTTCCTCCTGTGTCCTCCTCACTGTCCTCTGTTTCCTCCTGTGTCCTCCTCACTGTCCTCTGTTTCCTCCTGTGTCCTCCTCACTGTCCTCTGTTTCCTCCTGTGTCCTCCTCACTGTCCTCTGTTTCCTCCTGTGTCCTCCTCACTGTCCTCTGTTTCCTCCTGTGTCCTCCTCACTGTCCTCTGTTTCCTCCCTGTGTCCTCCTCACTGTCCTCTGTTTCCTCCTGTGTCCTCCTCACTGTCCTCTGTTTCCTCCTGTGTCCTCCTCACTGTCCTCTGTTTCCTCCTGTGTCCTCCTCACTGTCCTCTGTTTCCTCCTGTGTCCTCCTCACTGTCCTCTGTTTCCTCCTGTGTCCTCCTCACTGTCCTCTGTTTCCTCCTGTGTCCTCCTCACTGTCCTCTGTTTCCTCCTGTGTCCTCCTCACTGTCCTCTGTTTCCTCCTGTGTCCTCCTCACTGTCCTCTGTTTCCTCCTGTGTCCTCCTCACTGTCCTCTGTTTCCTCCTGTGTCCTCCTCACTGTCCTCTGTTTCCTCCTGTGTCCTCCTCACTGTCCTCTGTTTCCTCCTGTGTCCTCCTCCTCACTGTCCTCTGTTTCCTCCTGTGTCCTCCTCACTGTCCTCTGTTTCCTCCTGTGTCCTCCTCACTGTCCTCTGTTTCCTCCTGTGTCCTCCTCACTGTCCTCTGTTTCCTCCTGTGTCCTCCTCACTGTCCTCTGTTTCCTCCTGTGTCCTCCTCACTGTCCTCTGTTTCCTCCTGTGTCCTCCTCACTGTCCTCTGTTTCCTCCTGTGTCCTCCTCACTGTCCTCTGTTTCCTCCTGTGTCCTCCTCACTGTCCTCTGTTTCCTCCTGTGTCCTCCTCACTGTCCTCTGTTTCCTCCTGTGTCCTCCTCACTGTCCTCTGTTTCCTCCTGTGTCCTCCTCACTGTCCTCTGTTTCCTCCTGTGTCCTCCTCACTGTCCTCTGTTTCCTCCTGTGTCCTCCTCACTGTCCTCTGTTTCCTCCTGTGTCCTCCTCACTGTCCTCTGTTTCCTCCTGTGTCCTCCTCCTCACTGTCCTCTGATTCCTCCTGTGTCCTCCTCACTGTCCTCTGATTCCTCCTGTGTCCTCCTCACTGTCCTCTGTTTCCTCCTGTGTCCTCCTCACTGTCCTCTGTTTCCTCCTGTGTCCTCCTCACTGTCCTCTGTGGAGTGGAACTCTTTCAGACGCCTGATGGCAGCTGGACCCCTCTCCTCCTCCTCCTCCTCCTCCTCCCCTCTCCTCCTCCTCCCCTCTCCTCCTCCTCCTCCCCCTCTCCTCCTCCTCCTCCCCTTTCCTCCTCCTCCTCCCCCTCTCCTCCTCCTCCCCCTCTCCTCCTCCTCCTCCTCCCCCTCTCCTCCTCCTCCTCCTCCCCCTCTCCTCCTCCTCCCCTCTCCTCCTCCTCTCCTCCTCCTCCCCTCTCCTCCTCCTCCTCCCCCTCTCCTCCTCCTCCTCTTCCTCCTCCTCCTCCCCTCTCCTCCTCTCCTCCCCTCTCTCCTCCTCCTCTCTCTCTCTCTCCTTCCTCTCCTCCTCCTTCCTTCCTCCTTCCTCCCTCCTCCTTCCCTTCCTCTCCTTCCTCCTCTCCCTCTCCCTCCTCCCTCCTCTCCCCTCTTCCCTTCCTCCTCTCTCCTCTCTCTCCTCCTCCTCTCTCTCTCCTCCTCCTTCCTCTCTCTTTCCTCTCTCCTCCTCTTCCCTTCCTCCTCCTCCCTCTCTCCTTCCTTCCCTTCCTTCCTTCCTTCCTCTCTTCTCCTTCCCCTTCCTCCTCCTCCTTCCTCTCTCTCCTCTCTCCTCTCTCTCTCCTCCTCCTCTTCCTCTCTCTCCTCCTCCTCCTCTTCTTCCTCCCTCCTTCCCTCTCTCTCCTTCCCTTCCCTTTCTCTCCTTCCTCCTCTCCTCTCTTCCTTCCTCCTTCCTTCTCTCTCTTCCCTTCCTTCCCTCCTCTCCTCTTCTCTCTCTCTTCCTCCTTCCTTCCTCTCTCTCTCCTTCCTCTCTCTCTCCTTCCCTTCCTCTCTCTCCCTTCTCTTCCTTCCTCTCTTCCTCCTCCCTCTCTCTCCTCCTTCCTTCCTTCCTTCCTCCTCCTCTCCTTCCTCCTCTCCTTCTCTCCTCTTCCTCTCTCTCTCCTCTCTTCCTCTCTCCTCTCTCTCCTCCTCCTCTCTCTTCTCTTCCTCCTTCCCTTCTCCTCCTCCTTCCTTCCTTCCTCTCTCTCTCTCTCTCTCTCTCTCCTCCTTCCTTCCTCTCTCTTCCTTCCTTCCTCTCTCTTCCTCCCTTTCCTCTCTCTCTCCTCTTCCTCTTCCTTCCTCTCCTCTCTCCTCCCTCCTCCCTCTCTCTCTCTTCCTCTCTCCTTCCCTCCTTCCCTCCTCCCCTCTCTTCCTCTCTCTCCTCTCTTCCTCTCTCTCCTTCCTTCCCTTCCCTCTCTCTTCCTTCCTCTCTCTCTCTCTCTCCTCTCCCTTCCTTCCTCTCTTCCTCTTCCTTCCTCTCTTCCCTTCCTCTCCTTCCTTCCTTCCTTCCTTCCTTCCTCCTCTCTCTCTCTTCCTTCCTCTTCTCTCTCCTTCCTCTTCCTCTCTCCTCTCCTCCTCCTCTCTCTCCTTCCCTCTTCCTCTCTCTCCTTCCTTCCTTCCTCTCTCTCCTTCTCCTTCCTTCCTTTCTCTCTCTCTTCCCTCCTCTCTTCCTTCCTCGCTCTCTTTCTCTTCCTTCCTCGCCTCTCTTCCTTCTCTCTCTTCCTCTCTCTTCCTTCCTTCTCTCTCCTCTCTCTTCCTTCCTCCTCCTCTCTCTCTCTCCTTCTCTCCTCCTCCTCCCTTCCTCTCTCTCTTCCTCTCTCTCCCTCTCTCCTTCCCCTCTCTCCTCTTCCCTTCCTCCTCCCTCTCTCTCTCCTCCTTCCTCCCCTCTCTCCTCCTTCCTCTCTCTCTCCTTCCTTCCTCTTCCTTCCTCTCTCCTCCCTCCCTTCCTCTCTCTCTCTCCTCCTTCCTCCTCCCTTCCTCTCCTCCTCCTCCTCTCTCTCTCTCCTCCTTCCTCCCTTCCTCCTTCCTCTCTCTCTCTCTCTCTCTCCTTCCTTCCTTCCTCTCTCTTCCCTCTCCTCTTCCTCTCTCCTCTCTCTTCCTTCCTTCCCTTCCTTCCTCTCTCCTCCTTCCCTTCCTTCTCTCTCTCTCTCTCCTTCCTCTCTCTCTCCCTCCTCTCTCTCTCTCTCTTTCCTACCCTCCCTTCCTCTCTCTTCCTCCTTCCTCTCTCTCCTCTCCTCTTCCTTCCTCCTTCCTCCTCTTCCTTCCTTCCTTCCTCTCCTCCTCCTTCCTCTCCCTCTCTCTCCTCCTCCCTCTCTCCTCCTTCCTTCCCTCTCTCTCTCCCTTCCTCCTCCTCTCCTTCCTCCTCCCTCTCCTCCTCCTCTCTCCTCCTCTCCTCCTCTCTCCCTTCCTCTCCTCTCCTCCCCCTCTACTCCTCTCCTCCTCTCTCCCCTCTCCCTCTCCTCTCTCCTCCTCTTCCCCTCTCTCTCCTCCTCCTCCTCCTCCTCCTCCCCTCTCCTCCTCTCTCCCTCCTCCTCCTCCTCCTCCCCTCTCCTCCTCCCCCTCTCCTCCTCCTGGTGTTGTGATTTTGGGCGCTACAGAAACAAATAAATGAATGGAATATTCCGCAGTGAGGCTTTACCGATGCCGGGGACGATGTGGAAGAGCTCGTTCACGTCTTTGTCCACGGCCGTGCTGATGATGCGGACGCGAGGAAACGCGTAGGCGACCGAGCGAACGCCCAACTCCGCCATGACCAGCGACAGCAGGAAGATCTGCTCCTCCGGAACGTCGTGGTCCTGCAGCACGGAGCGTGAGAGTACTTAGAGTACTTAGAGTACTTAGAGTACATAAGGTATTCAGAGTACTTAGAGTATTTAGAGTACTTAGGGTATTTAGAGTACTTAGGGTATTTAGAGTATTTAGAGTACTTAGGGTATTTAGAGTACTTAGGGTATTTAGAGTATTTAGAGTACTTAGGGTATTTAGAGTATTTAGGGTATTTAGAGTACTTAGAGTACATAAGGTATTCAGAGTACTTAGAGTATTTAGAGTACTTAGGGTATTTAGAGTACTTAGAGTACTTAGGGTATTTAGAGTACTTAGGGTATTTAGAGTATTTAGAGTACTTAGGGTATTTAGAGTATTTAGGGTATTTAGAGTACTTAGAGTACATAAGGTATTCAGAGTACTTAGAGTATTTAGAGTACTTAGGGTATTTAGAGTATTTAGGGTATTTAGAGTACTTAGGGTATTTAGAGTATTTAGAGTACTTAGGGTATTTAGAGTATTTAGGGTATTTAGAGTACTTAGAGTACATAAGGTATTCAGAGTACTTAGAGTATTTAGAGTACTTAGGGTATTCAGAGTACTTAGAGTATTTAGAGTACTTAGGGTATTTAGAGTACTTAGAGTACTTAGAGTACTTAGGGTATTTAGAGTACTTAGGGTATTTAGAGTACATAAGGTATTCAGAGTACTTAGAGTATTTAGAGTACTTAGGGTATTTAGAGTATTTAGAGTACTTAGGGTATTTAGAGTACTTAGGGTATTTAGAGTACTTAGGGTATTTAGAGTACTTAGGGTATTTAGAGTACATAAGGTATTCAGAGTACTTAGAGTATTTAGAGTACTTAGGGTATTTAGAGTACTTAGGGTATTTAGAGTACTTAGGGTATTTAGAGTACTTAGAGTACATAAGGTATTCAGAGTACATAAGGTATTCAGAGTACTTAGAGTATTTAGAGTACTTAGAGTACATAAGGTATTCAGAGTACATAAGGTATTCAGAGTACTTAGGGTATTTAGAGTACTTAGAGTATTCAGAGTACATAAGGTATTCAGAGTACTTAGAGTATTTAGAGTACTTAGAGTACTTAGGGTATTTAGAGTACTTAGAGTATTCAGAGTACTTAGAGTACTTAGAGTACATAAAGTATTTAGAGTACATAAGGTATTTAGAGTACATGAAGTACTCATAGTACATAAAGTATTTAGAGTACGTGAAGTACTTGTAGTACATAAAGTACTCGTAGTACATAAAGTACTCGTAGTACATAAAGTATTTAGAGTACATGAAGTACTCATAGTACATAAAGTATTTAGAGTACGTGAAGTACTCGTAGTACATAAAGTACTCATAGTACATAAAGTATTCAGAGTACGGGAAGTACTCGTAGTACATGAAGTATTCAGAGTAGGGGAAGTACTCATAGTACATGAAGTATTGAGAGTAGGGGAAGTACTCGTAGTACATGAAGTATTGAGAGTAGGGGAAGTACTCATAGTACATGAAGTATTGAGAGTAGGGGAAGTACTCGTAGTACATGAAGTATTGAGAGTAGGGGAAGTACTCGTAGTACATAAAGTACTCATAGTACATAAAGTATTCAGAGTACGGGAAGTACTCGTAGTACATGAAGTATTCAGAGTAGGGGAAGTACTCGTAGTACATGAAGTATTGAGAGTAGGGGAAGTACTCGTAGTACATGAAGTATTGAGAGTAGGGGAAGTACTTGTAGTACATAAAGTACTCATAGTACATAAAGTATTCAGAGTAGGGGAAGTACTCGTAGTACATGAAGTATTGAGAGAAGTACTCGTAGTACATGAAGCATTCAGAGTAGGGGAAGCACTTCAGACATGAAGCATTCAGAGTAGGAAGCACTTAGCACATGAAGTATTCAGAGTAGGGAAGCATCAGTAGTACGAAGCTATTCAGAGTAGGGGAAGTACCAGTAGCACATGAAGCTATTCAGAGTAGGAAGCACTGTAGCACACACATTCAGAGTAGGGAAGCACCGTAGCACACGAAGCATTCAGAGTAGGGAAGCACTAGAGTACATGAAGCTATCCAGAGTAGGGAAGCACCGTATAACATGAAGCTATTCAGAGTAGGGAAGCACCGTAGTACATGCAGCTATCCAGAGTAGGGAAGCACCGTAGTGTCACATGAAGTATCCAGAGTAGGGGAAGCACCCAGAGCACATGAAGCATTCAGAGTAGGGGAAGCACTGTAGTACATGAAGCTATTCCAGAGTAGGAAGCACTGTAGGCACATGAAGTATCCAGAGTAGGGGAAGCACCGTAGTACACAGAAGTATTCCAGAGTAGGAAGCACCGTGAGTACGAAGCATTCAGAGTAGGAAGCACCGTAGTACATTAGTATCCAGAGTAGGGAAGCATCGTAGCACACACGAAGCTATCCAGAGTAGGGAAGCACCAGAGACATGAAGTATTCCAGAGTAGGGAAGCACCGTAGTACATGAAGCATTCAGAGTAGGGGGCACCGTAGGCACATGAAGCTATTCAGAGTAGGGAAGCACCGTAGCACATGAATATCCAGAGTAGGGAAGCACTGTAGCACATGAAGTATTCAGAGTAGGAAGCACTAGTACATGAAGCTATTCAGAGTAGGGAAGCACCTAGTACATGAAGTATTCAGAGTAGGGAAGCACCAGAGTACATGAAGTATTCAGAGTAGGGAAGCACCGTAGGCACATGAAGTATTCAGAGTAGGGAAGCACTTAGGACATGAAGCTATTCAGAGTAGGGAAGTACCGTAGTACATGAAGTATTGAGAGTAGGGGAAGCACCATAGCCACACATGAGAGTAGGGAAGTACCTGCAGAGTACATGAAGCATTGAGAGTAGGGAAGCACTGTAGGCACAAAGTACCATAGCACATAAAGTATCCAGAGTAACGGAAGCACCGTAGTACACACATTCAGAGTAGGGGAAGCACTAGAGTACATGAAGCATTGAGAGTAGGGGAAGCACTATAGCACACGAAGTATTGAGATAGGGGAAGCACTTGTAGTACATAAAGTAACCCATAGCACATAAAAGTATTCAGAGTAGGGGAAGCACGTAGTACATGAAGTATTGAGAGTAGGGGAAGCATCAGATATGAAGCATTGAGAGTAGGGAAGCACTCGTAGTACATGGGCATTGAGATAGGAAGCACTCGTAGTACATGAAGTATTCAGATAGAAGTACCGTAGGTACATGAAGCTATTCAGAGTAGGGAAGCACTGAGTACATGAAGTATCCAGAGAGGAAGTACTGTAGGCATGAAGTATTCAGAGTAGGAAGCACCTAGCACATGAAGCATTCCAGAGTAGGGGAAGCACCGTAGCACATGAAGTATTCAGAGTAGGGGAAGCACGTAGCACATGAAGCATTCAGAGTAGGGAAGCACTGTAGCAATACATGCTATTCAGAGTAGGAAGCACCGTAGTACATGAAGCTATTCAGAGTAGGAAGCACCGTAGTACATGCAGCTATTCAGAGTAGGGGAAGCACCGTAGCACATGAAGTATTCAGAGTAGGGAAGCACCGTAGTACATAAGTATCCAGAGTAGGGAAGCACTCGTAGTGTCATGAAGTATTCAGAGTAGGAAGCACCGAGTTACATGAAGTATTCAGAGTAGGGAAGCACCGAGAGTACATGAAGTATCCAGAGTAGGGAAGCACTGCAGAGCAACATGGCTATTCAGAGTAGGGGAAGCATCAGAAGCACACGAAGCATTCAGAGTAGGAAGCATCAGAGTAATGAAGTATTCAGAGTAGGGGAAGCACTGTAGCACATGAAGTATTCAGAGTAGGGAAGCACTTTAGGCACATACTTGTATTCAGAGTAGGGGAAGCACCGTAGCACATGAAGCATTCAGAGTAGGGGAAGTACCAGTAGTACATGAAGTATTCAGAGTAGGGGAAGCACCGAGCACATGAAGCATTCAGAGTAGGGGAAGTACTCGTAGTACATGAAGTATTCAGAGTAGGGGAAGTACTCGTAGTACATGAAGTATTCAGAGTAGGGGAAGTACTCGTAGTACATGAAGTAT
>CM060673.1:273223-328223 GCA_030686955.1 Odontamblyopus rebecca | reverse complement strand
TTACACACACCTGTGACCTGCGGCACACACAGGGACCTTACACACACCTGTGACCTGCGGCACACACAGGGACCTTACACACACCTGTGACCTGCGGCACACACAGAGACCTTACACACACCTGTGACCTGCGGCACACACAGGGACCTTACACACACCTGTGACCTGCGGCACACACAGGGACCGTACACACACACCTGTGACCTGCGGCACACACAGGGACCTTACACACACCTGTGACCTGCGGCACACACAGGGACCTTACACACACCTGTGACCTGCGGCACACACAGGGACCTTACACACACCTGTGACCTGCGGCACACACAGGGACCTTACACACACCTGTGACCTGCGGCACACACAGGGACCTTACACACACCTGTGACCTGCGGCACACACAGGGACCTTACACACACCTGTGACCTGCGGCACACACAGGGACCTTACACACACCTGTGACCTGCGGCACACACAGGGACCTTACACACACCTGTGACCTGCGGCACACACAGGGACCTGACACACACCTGTGACCTGCGGCACACACAGGGACCTTACACACACCTGTGACCTGCGGCACACAAGGGACCTTACACACACTGTGACCTGTGATACACAGGGACCTTACACACACCTGTGACCTGCGAGACATGAGGGACCTTACACACAGTGACCTTACACACACTGACCTTAAACACACGAGGGACCTTACACACACTGTGACCTGCGACACATGAGGGACCATACACACAGCTGTGACCTGCGACACACAAGGGACCTTACACACACTGTAACCTTACACACAGCTGTGACCTGCGACACATGAGGGACCATACACACAGCTGTGACCTGCGACACACAAGGGACCTTACACAGACTGTAACCTTACACACACCTGTGACCTGTGATACACAGGGACCTTACACACACTGTGACCTTACACACACCTGTGACCTGCGACACATGAGGGAACTTACACACACCTGTGACCTGCAACACATGAGGAACATTAGACACACTGTAACCTTACACACACCTGTGACCTGTGATACACAGGGACCTTACACACACTGACCTTACACATACTGTGACCTGCGACACATGAGGGAACTTACACACAGCTGTGACCTGCGACACACAAGGGACCTTACACACACTGTAACCTTACACACACCTGTGACCTGCGACACACAAGGGACCTTACACGCACTGTAACCTTACACACACCTGTGACCTGTGATACACAGGGACCTTACACACACTGTGACCTTACACACACCTGTGACCTGCGACACATGAGGGAACTTACACACACCTGTGACCTGCGACACATGAGGAACATTAGACACACTGTAACCTTACACACACCTGTGACCTGCGACACACGGGGAACCTTACACACACCTGTGACCTGCGACACACGGGGGACCTTACACACACCTGTGACCTGCGACACATGAGGGAACTTACACACACCTGTGACCTGCGACACATGAGGAACATTAGACACACTGTAACCTTACACACACCTGTGACCTGCGACACACGGGGGACCTTACACACACCTGTGACCTGCGACACACGGGGGACCTTACACACACCTGTGACCTGCGACACACGGGGGACCTTACACACACCTGTGACCTGCGACACACCTGTATAGTGTGTGTGTATAGTGTGTGTGTGTGTCTGACCCTTTTCCCTTGGAGTCTCTTCCCCTCGTAAACTCCTCCCTGCGGCGTCTCCACGGAAACAGACTGAAGAAAATAAAAACATTAAAATTTTAACCTCGTACAGACCTCACCCCCCCGCAGACCTCACCCCCCCCCCAGACCCGGGTTAGTCCTGGTTCAGTCCCGGTCCAGACCTGCAGGGGGAGGAAGGACAGCGTGTGTTCGATCAAAAGTCTCATGAGTCGTTTGGAGTAAAAAATAAACTCGTCTCGACTCGTTTCTCGGTTCCTGAAACAAAAACAAATTTAGCAGAAAAACACAAAAGGAGAAAAACAGTCCTGGTCCGGTCCCGGTTGAGTCCCGGTTTAGTCCCGGTCCGGTCCCAGTCCAGACCTGATAATCGTGTGCATTCCCAGGACTTGGGGAGTTCTGTTCAGGACACTGAGAGTCTGAGGCAACGGCTGAGACTGATGAACCGAGGCCAACGCCGACCTGAGGAGAGAAAAATAAAGACAAAAATACAGAAAATAAAACAGAAGTGGGAAAAGCACAGTGGGTTTAAAAAAAAAAATACCTGACAGTGATTTCTCGCTGAGGAGGGCGGAGTCACAATCATCAGCCAATCAGATCATCACAAAACAAACACGAGCAGCATCAACAAAAACACGACAAAAACACGAATGAGAAAAAACAAAATCACGAATGAGAAAAACACGAATGAGAAAAAACAAAATCACGAATGAGAAAAACACGAATGAGAAAAAACAAAAAAGCATTTAAAAAAAGCTCACAAATACAGGATTTGTACCTTTTCCAGTTGACTGTGGACGTGCTGAACGATCAGGTCCAACGCCACAAAGTTTTCTCCCCCTGGAAATACTTGGACTTAGACAAACTTTACTGATCCACACCACAGTCTGTATATAAAACTGGACTAAGTGAGTGACGTCTCCACAGCGTCGCTCACGAGGCTCCTGTTGCCACGGTTACAGGAGCCAATCTGGAGCCAGGTCCATATTTGGAAATCCTCCCGCGAGTATCATAGCAACACAAGAGCCAATCATGAGTGAGGAGGTTAAATGTGGCGCCTCCTCCTGGCAGAGCTGATGCATCATATATACGGACTATGGATGTGATACTCTGCACCTGCAGGACACTGGATTTACCTGATTCTGCACAAGAAGAAGAAACTTTGAGCTTTAAAGAGTTTAAGTCACTGATTTATGTTGTTTGTTCTGTTCCGTACGAACAACAACAGAGTCACAATTTAACCAAATTCTCTTTACTTTCTGCTCGTTAAATTCTGCTCGTTCAGATTCTAGTCACATTAGATATTGTGACTGTTTGAGATATTTGGTCATTTTATTTCAGAAATCGTCACTCGGGGGAAAGCGGGAAGGGAACTTACTTAGCAACGAAACGAGCTGTCAATCAAACCTGTTGCTAACGCTAGGGGGAGGGGCCTCGGGGAATGAAGGCGTCTGATTGGTCCGTTATTTCTGTTCAGATCTTGATTTAGGAACAAAACAGAGAAATGCAAAGTTCAGGATCCTGTGTGGCGGCTTCAGACGAACAGTTTAAGTCCAGAATGACGAGGCTCAGAGCAGCAGGTACAGACAGAGGGACGAGAAGATCCTAATGTGAAGGAGCCCCAAGAGCCTCCTGGAGCACTTCCTGTTTGGCACGCACCGGCTAACGGGTCAGCGGCTAACGGGTCAGCGGCTAACGGGTCAGCGGCTAACGGGTCAGCGGCTAACGGGTCAGCGGCTAACGGGTCAGCGGCTAACAGGTTAGCGGCTAACGGGTCAGCGGCTAACAGGTTAGCTTAGTCCACTCAGATATATGGACTGTGAACACAGGAGCTCGATGCAGAAGATTCAGAACGACGACAAACAGGACAGCGGTTGAAGAAGGGCCTGGCGCTCACCTCTGGGCACCACGATGTCGGCCAGCTGCACCGTGGGCTCGATGTAGCACTCGAAGGCCGGCTTCACCAACGTGTTGTACTGTTTAATGATCCCAGTGATGTCTCTGCCGCGCTGGGAAATGTCCCTCTGCAGCCTCCGTACGAGACGTATGTCCGAGTCCGTGTCCACGAACACCTTCATGTCGAGCAGCTGCAGGACCAGACACACTTTAACCCTTCACATACACCTTCATGTCCTGCAGAGACACTTTAACTGTGTGTGTGTGTGTGTGTGTGTGTGTCTGTGTGTGTGTGTGTCTGTGTGTGTCTGTGTGTGTGTGTCTGTGTGTGTCTGTGTGTGTCTGTGTCTGTGTGTCTGTGTGTGTCTGTGTGTGTGTCTGTGTGTGTGTGTCTGTGTGTGTCTGTGTGTGTCTGTGTCTGTGTGTCTGTGTGTGTGTGTGTGTGTGTGTGTGTGTCTGTGTGTGTGTGTGTGTGTGTGTGTGTGTGTGTGTGTGTGTGTGTGTGTGTGTGTGTGTGTGTCTGTGTGTGTGTCTGTGTGTGTGTGTCTGTGTGTGTGTGTCTGTGTGTGTGTGTGTGTGTGTGTGTGTGTGTGTGTGTGTGTGTGTCTGTGTGTGTGTGTCTGTGTGTGTGTCTGTGTGTGTGTGTGTGTAGGGGTGTCTGTGTGTGTGTAGGGGGGAGTGTGTGTGTGTCGGTGATAAGAGGTTTTCATTCAAACTGTCGACATGATTCATTAACAAACGAGGGACAAAAGACACAAAAGAGAAAGAAAATGAGAAAAAGGAGGAGGTGACGGGAGGAAAAGGAGGAGGAGGAGGTGACGGGAGGAAAAGGAGGTGACGGAAGAAAAAGGAGGAGGAGAAAAAGGAGGAGGTGACGGGAGAAACAGGAGGTGACGGAAGAAAAAGGAGGAGGAGGAAAAGGAGGAGGTGACGGGAGGAAAAGGAGGTGACGGAAGAAAAAGGAGGAGGAGGAAAAGGAGGAGGTGACGGGAGGAAAAACAGGAGGAGGAAAAGGAGGTGACGGAAGAAAAAGGAGGAGGAGGAAAAGGAGGAGGTGACGGGAGGAAAAACAGGAGGAGGAAAAGGAGGAGGTGATGGGAGGAAAAACAGGAGGAGGAAAAGGAGGAGGTGACGGGGGGAAAAGGAGGAGGAGGAAAAGGAGGAGGTGACGGGAGGAAAAGGAGGAGGAGGAAAAAGAGGAGGTGAGGGGAGAAACAAGAGGAGGAGGAAAAGGAGGAGGTGAGGGGAGGAAAAGGAGGAGGAGGAAAAGGAGGAGGTGACAGGAGGAGAAGGTGACGGGAGCAGATCTATGGAGGTGTAATTAAAATGGATCTGAGCGGCTCGAGGACAAAGAACGATTTACAACGAGACCAGGTCCAGACCAAGACCAAGACCAGGTCCAGACCGAGACCAAGACCAGGTCCAGACCGAGACCAGGTCCAGACCGAGACCAGGTCCAGACCAAGACCAAGACCAGGTCCAGACCGAGACCAGGTCCAGACCGAGACCAAGACCAGGTCCAGACCGAGACCAGGTCCAGACCGAGACCAGGTCCAGACCAAGACCAAGACCAGGTCCAGACCGAGACCAGGTCCAGACCGAGACCAAGACCAGGTCCAGACCGAGACCAGGTCCAGACCAAGACCAAGACCAGGTCCAGACCGAGACCAGGTCCAGACCAAGACCAAGACCAGGTCCAGACCGAGACCAGGTCCAAACCAAGACCAAGACCAGATCCAGACCAAGACCAGGTCCAGAGCAGCAGCAGCTCTGACAGTGGAAAGAGGAAAAACCTGTAGTCCAGTGGTTCTGGTGCAGGTCCTGAGCTCCTCTAGTTTCACTCACCGAACCTTTAACTGGAAAAATAAAATGTTTTTTCCAAATTCAAACGTTTATATATTTTATTGGTGCCACGTGTGAATCCAGAGTCACAGATTCGTTTATATATTTTATTGGTGTCACGTGTGAATCCAGAGTCAGATTCGTTTATATATTTTATTGGTGTCACGTGTGAATCCAGAGTCACAGATTCGTTTATATATTTTATTGGTGTCACGTGTGAATCCAGAGTCACAGATTCGTTTATATATTTTATTGGTGTCACGTGTGAATCCAGAGTCACAGATTCGTTTATATATTTTATTGGTGTCACGTGTGAATCCAGAGTCACAGATTCGTTTATATATTTTATTGGTGTCACGTGTGAATCCAGAGTCAGATTCGTTTATATATTTTATTGGTGTCACGTGTGAATCCAGAGTCACAGATTCGTTTATATATTTTATTGGTGTCACGTGTGAATCCAGAGTCAGATTCGTTTATATATTTTATTGGTGTCACGTGTGAATCCAGAGTCACAGATTCGTTTATATATTTTATTGGTGTCACGTGTGAATCCAGAGTCAGATTCGTTTATATATTTTATTGGTGTCACGTGTGAATCCAGAGTCACAGATTCGTTTATATATTTTATTGGTGTCACGTGTGAATCCAGAGTCACAGATTCGTTTATATATTTTATTGGTGTCACGTGTGAATCCAGAGTCACAGATTCGTTTATATATTTTATTGGTGTCACGTGTGAATCCAGAGTCACAGATTCGTTTATATATTTTATTGGTGTCACGTGTGAATCCAGAGTCAGATTCGTTTATATATTTTATTGGTGTCACGTGTGAATCCAGAGTCACAGATTCGTTTATATATTTTATTGGTGTCACGTGTGAATCCAGAGTCACAGATTCGTTTATATATTTTATTGGTGTCACGTGTGAATCCAGAGTCACAGATTAGTTTATATATTTTATTGGTGTCACGTGTGAATCCAGAGTCACAGATTCGTTTATATATTTTATTGGTGTCACGTGTGAATCCAGAGTCAGATTCGTTTATATATTTTATTGGTGTCACGTGTGAATCCAGAGTCAGATTCGTTTATATATTTTATTGGTGTCACGTGTGAATCCAGAGTCACAGATTCGTTTATATATTTTATTGGTGTCACGTGTGAATCCAGAGTCAGATTCGTTTATATATTTTATTGGTGTCACGTGTGAATCCAGAGTCACAGATTCGTTTATATATTTTATTGGTGTCACGTGTGAATCCAGAGTCAGATTCGTTTATATATTTTATTGGTGTCACGTGTGAATCCAGAGTCACAGATTCGTTTATATATTTTATTGGTGTCACGTGTGAATCCAGAGTCAGATTCGTTTATATATTTTATTGGTGTCACGTGTGAATCCAGAGTCACAGATTCGTTTATATATTTTATTGGTGTCACGTGTGAATCCAGAGTCACAGATTCGTTTATATATTTTATTGGTGTCACGTGTGAATCCAGAGTCACAGATTCCTTTATATATTTTATTGGTGTCACGTGTGAATCCAGAGTCACAGATTCGTTTATATATTTTATTGGTGTCACGTGTGAATCCAGAGTCAGATTCGTTTATATATTTTATTGGTGTCACGTGTGAATCCAGAGTCACAGATTCGTTTATATATTTTATTGGTGTCACGTGTGAATCCAGAGTCACAGATTCGTTTATATATTTTATTGGTGTCACGTGTGAATCCAGAGTCACAGATTCGTTTATATATTTTATTGGTGTCACGTGTGAATCCAGAGTCACAGATTCGTTTATATATTTTATTGGTGTCACGTGTGAATCCAGAGTCACAGATTCGTTTATATATTTTATTGGTGTCACGTGTGAATCCAGAGTCACAGATTCGTTTATATATTTTATTGGTGTCACGTGTGAATCCAGAGTCACAGATTCGTTTATATATTTTATTGGTGTCACGTGTGAATCCAGAGTCACAGATTCGTTTATATATTTTATTGGTGTCACGTGTGAATCCAGAGTCAGATTCGTTTATATATTTTATTGGTGTCACGTGTGAATCCAGAGTCAGATTCGTTTATATATTTTATTGGTGTCACGTGTGAATCCAGAGTCAGATTCGTTTATATATTTTATTGGTGTCACGTGTGAATCCAGAGTCACAGATTCGTTTATATATTTTATTGGTGTCACGTGTGAATCCAGAGTCACAGATTCGTTTATATATTTTATTGGTGTCACGTGTGAATCCAGAGTCACAGATTCGTTTATATATTTTATTGGTGTCACGTGTGAATCCAGAGTCACAGATTCGTTTATATATTTTATTGGTGTCACGTGTGAATCCAGAGTCAGATTCGTTTATATATTTTATTGGTGTCACGTGTGAATCCAGAGTCAGATTCGTTTATATATTTTATTGGTGTCACGTGTGAATCCAGAGTCAGATTCGTATGAAGAAAAAATATGAAGAAAGAAATGACACGACACCACCACAGAATACTGCACAAAACCTGCAGAGGAGGAGGAGGAGGAGGAAAGGAGGTGGAGGAGGAGGAGGAGGAGGAGGAGAGGAGGTGGAGGAGGAGGAGGAGGAGGAGAGGAGGTGGAGGAAGAGGAAAGGAGGTGGAGGAGGAGAGGAGGAGGAGAGGAGGAGGAGGAAAGGAGGAGGTGGAGGAGAGGAGGAGGAGGAGGAGAGGAGGAGGAAAGGAGGAGGTGGAGGAGGAGGAAAGGAGGTGGAGGAGGAGGAAAGGAGGTGGAGGAGAGGTGGAGGAGAGATGGAGGAGGAGGTGGGAGAGGAGGAGGAGAGGAAAAGAGGAGGTGGAGGTGGAGAGGAAGTGGAGGAGGAGGTGGAGGAGGAGGTGAAGAGGAGGTGGAGGAGGAGGAAGAGGAGAGGAGGTGGAGGAAGAGGCAGTGGAGGAGGAGGAGGAGGAGGAGGAGAGGAGGTGGAGGAGGACAGGTGGAGGAGGAGGATAGGTGGAGGAGGAGGAGAGGAGGGGAGAGGAGGAGGAGGAGGAGAGGAGAGGAGGAGGAGGAGAGGAGAGGAGGAGAGGAGAGGAGGAGGAGGAGAGGAGGAGGAGGAGAGGAGGAGGAGGAGGAGGAGAGGAGGTGCAGGAGGAGGAAAGGAGGAGGAGAGGTGGAGGAGGAGGAGAGGAGGAGAAGAGGAGGAGGAGGAGAGGAGGTGGAGGAGAGGAGGTGGAGGAGGAGGAGGAGAGGAGGTGGAGGAGGAGGTGGGGGAGGAGGAGGAGGAAGAGAGGAGGTGGAGGAGAAGGAGAGGAGGTGGAGGAGGACAGGTGGAGGAGGAGGAGAGGAGGTGGAGGCGCACTCACCTTCAGCAGTTCTTTATTTGCAAATGCCAAGATTCCCTCAAAGATCACGACATTCGCCCCATAAACCGTTTTCTGCAGAGACAAAACACGACTGAAACACGCCGCTGCACCTCATGACATCACCAGGTGTAAACACACGACTGAAACACGCCGCTGCACCTCATGACATCACCAGGTGTAAACACACGACTGAAACACGCCGCTGCACCTCATGACATCACCAGGTGTAAACACACGACTGAAACACGCCGCTGCACCTCATGACATCACCAGGTGCAAACACACGACTGAAACACGCCGCTGCACCTCATGACATCACCAGGTGTAAACACGACTGAAACACGCCGCTGCACCTCATGACATCACCAGGTGTAAACACACGACTGAAACACGCCGCTGCACCTCATGACATCACCAGGTGTAAACACGACTGAAACACGCCGCTGCACCTCATGACATCACCAGGTGTAAACACGACTGAAACACGCCGCTGCACCTCATGACATCACCAGGTGTAAACACGACTGAAACACGCCGCTGCACCTCATGACATCACCAGGTGTAAACACACGACTGAAACACGCCGCTGCACCTCATGACATCACCAGGTGTAAACACACGACTGAAACACGCCGCTGCACCTCATGACATCACCAGGTGTAAACACGACTGAAACACGCCGCTGCACCTCATGACATCACCAGGTGTAAACACACGACTGAAACACGCCGCTGCACCTCATGACATCACCAGGTGTAAACACGACTGAAACACGCCGCTGCACCTCATGACATCACCAGGTGTAAACACACGACTGAAACACGCCGCTGCACCTCATGACATCACCAGGTGTAAACACGACTGAAACACGCCGCTGCACCTCATGACATCACCAGGTGTAAACACGACTGAAACACGCCGCTGCACCTCATGACATCACCAGGTGTAAACACACGACTGAAACACGCCGCTGCACCTCATGACATCACCAGGTGTAAACACGACTGAAACACGCCGCTGCACCTCATGACATCACCAGGTGTAAACACACGACTGAAACACGCCGCTGCACCTCATGACATCACCAGGTGTAAACACACGACTGAAACACGCCGCTGCACCTCATGACATCACCAGGTGTAAACACGACTGAAACACGCCGCTGCACCTCATGACATCACCAGGTGTAAACACGACTGAAACACGCCGCTGCACCTCATGACATCACCAGGTGTAAACACACGACTGAAACACGCCGCTGCACATCATGACATCACCAGGTGTAAACACACGACTGAAACACGCCGCTGCACCTCATGACATCACCAGGTGTAAACACGACTGAAACACGCCGCTGCACATCATGACATCACCAGGTGTAAACACACGACTGAAACACGCCGCTGCACCTCATGACATCACCAGGTGTAAACACACGACTGAAACACGCCGCTGCACCTCATGACATCACCAGGTGTAAACACACGACTGAAACACGCCGCTGCACCTCATGACATCACCAGGTGTAAACACGACTGAAACACGCCGCTGCACCTCATGACATCACCAGGTGTAAACACACGACTGAAACACGCCGCTGCACCTCATGACATCACCAGGTGTAAACACACGACTGAAACACGCCGCTGCACCTCATGACATCACCAGGTGTAAACACCACGACTGAAACACGCCGCTGCACCTCATGACATCACCAGGTGTAAACACACGACTGAAACACGCCGCTGCACCTCATGACATCACCAGGTGTAAACACGACTGAAACACGCCGCTGCACCTCATGACATCACCAGGTGTAAACACACGACTGAAACACGCCGCTGCACCTCATGACATCACCAGGTGTAAACACACGACTGAAACACGCCGCTGCACCTCATGACATCACCAGGTGTAAACACGACTGAAACACGCCGCTGCACCTCATGACATCACCAGGTGTAACCCAGAAGTCTCTGGATTTTCAACTTTGTTTTTGGCACAAATTCTAGACCAAACACACAAAGACATGTTTACAACTTTAGTCCTTCCTCAGTCTTGGTTTAGACCTGGTTTAGTCCTGGTTTAGACCTGGTTTAGACCTGGTTTAGACCTGGTTTAGACCTGGTTTAGACCTGGTTTAGACCTGGTTTAGACCTGGTTTAGACCTGGTTTAGACCTGGTTTAGACCTGGGGGCTGTTCCAGAAAGTGGGTTATGTGAAAACTCTGAGTAAGTTCACCCTGAGATGAGGGAAACTCTGGGTTTTCTGTTCCACAAAGCGCCGTAACTGAAACAGAGTCAGTCGCCATGGTAACAGACTCTGTGAACTTAACCTGCAGGTTTCTTCAAATAACTCAGAGTTTTTTTGTTCCTCTCGCATGAAAATCGCTTTGAGACAACATGGCTTGTCCATTCCTCCCAAACCCGACTGACACTGAAGCACAAATTATTAGAAACACTTTGTGCCGCGAGAGAATCTTTGGCCCCAGGCCGGATATTCTCTCTTTTCCAGATGAATCTGAGTCAAACGGTGTCATTTATCTTAAAGCCTCCGGCCTCACATCACAAACTTCACACACCGCAGACGTGGCTCACTTCCCTTCACATTCTGTGCATCGCGCTACGTTTTTATGACAACGGAAATTTTCTTTATAATATTGGCGACGCGGAGCAACTATGGCAAAGCCACAGTGCAGAGCGGTGAGGACAGTTCCCCTGGTGCTGAAACGCCTGCTGCCGGTGATGGTGGTGGAGGCTCTTGTGTCCATGGGGGTGAAACGCCTGCTGCCGGTGATGGTGGTGGAGGCTCTTGTGTCTATGGGGGTGAAACGCCTGCTGCCGGTGATGGTGGTGGAGGCTCTTGTGTCCATGGGGGTGAAACGCCTGCTGCCGGTGATGGTGGTGGAGGCTCTTGTGTCCATGGGGGTGAAACGCCTGCTGCCGGTGATGGTGGTGGAGGCTCTTGTGTCCATGGGGGTGAAACGCCTGCTGCCGGTGATGGTGGTGGAGGCTCTTGTGTCTATGGGGGTGAAACGCCTGCTGCCGGTGATGGTGGTGGAGGCTCTTGTGTCCATGGGGGTGAAACGCCTGCTGCCGGTGATGGTGGTGGAGGCTCTTGTGTCCATGGGGGTGAAACGCCTGCTGCCGGTGATGGTGGTGGAGGCTCTTGTGTCCATGGGGGTGAAACGCCTGCTGCCAGTGATGGTGGTGGAGGCTCTTGTGTCCATGGGGGTGAAACGCCTGCTGCCGGTGATGGTGGTGGAGGCTCTTGTGTCCATGGGGGTGAAACGCCTGCTGCCGGTGATGGTGGTGGAGGCTCTTGTGTCCATGGGGGTGAAACGCCTGCTGCCGGTGATGGTGGTGGAGGCTCTTGTGTCCATGGGGGTGAAACGCCTGCTGCCGGTGATGGTGGTGGAGCCTCTTGTGTCCATGGGGGTGAAACGCCTGCTGCCGGTGATGGTGGTGGAGGCTCTTGTGTCCATGGGGTGAAACGCCTGCTGCCGGTGATGGTGGTGGAGGCTCTTGTGTCCATGGGGGTGAAACGTCTGCTGCCGGTGATGGTGGTGGAGCCTCTTGTGTCCATGGGGGTGAAACGCCTGCTGCCGGTGATGGTGGTGGAGGCTCTTGTGTCCATGGGGGTGAAACGCCTGCTGCCGGTGATGGTGGTGGAGGCTCTTGTGTCCATGGGGGTGAAACGCCTGCTGCCGGTGATGGTGGTGGAGGCTCTTGTGTCCATGGGGGTGAAACGCCTGCTGCCGGTGATGGTGGTGGAGGCTCTTGTGTCCATGGGGGTGAAACGCCTGCTGCCGGTGATGGTGGTGGAGGCTCTTGTGTCCATGGGGGTGAAACGCCTGCTGCCGGTGATGGTGGTGGAGGCTCTTGTGTCCATGGGGGTGAAACGCCTGCTGCCGGTGATGGTGGTGGAAGCTCTTGTGTCCATGGGGGTGAAACGCCTGCTGCCGGTGATGGTGGTGGAGCCTCTTGTGTCCATGGGGGTGAAACGCCTGCTGCCGGTGATGGTGGTGGAGGCTCTTGTGTCTATGGGGGTGAAACGCCTGCTGCCGGTGATGGTGGTGGAGGCTCTTGTGTCTATGGGGGTGAAACGCCTGCTGCCGGTGATGGTGGTGGAGGCTCTTGTGTCCATGGGGGTGAAACGCCTGCTGCCGGTGATGGTGGTGGAGGCTCTTGTGTCCATGGGGGTGAAACGCCTGCTGCCGGTGATGGTGGTGGAGGCTCTTGTGTCTATGGGGGTGAAACGCCTGCTGCCGGTGATGGTGGTGGAGGCTCTTGTGTCCATGGGGTGAAACGCCTGCTGCCGGTGATGGTGGTGGAGGCTCTTGTGTCCATGGGGGTGAAACGCCTGCTGCCGGTGATGGTGGTGGAGGCTCTTGTGTCCATGGGGGTGAAACACCGGCTGCCGGTGATGGTGGTGGAGGCTCTTGTGTCCATGGGGGTGAAACGCCTGCTGCCGGTGATGGTGGTGGAGGCTCTTGTGTCCATGGGGTGAAACGCCTGCTGCCGGTGATGGTGGTGGAGGCTCTTGTGTCCATGGGGGTGAAACGCCTGCTGCCGGTGATGGTGGTGGAGGCTCTTGTGTCCATGGGGGTGAAACGCCTGCTGCCGGTGATGGTGGTGGAGCCTCTTGTGTCCATGGGGGTGAAACGCCTGCTGCCGGTGATGGTGGTGGAGGCTCTTGTGTCCATGGGGGTGAAACGCCTGCTGCCGGTGATGGTGGTGGAGGCTCTTGTGTCCATGGGGGTGAAACGCCTGCTGCCGGTGATAGTGGTGGAGGCTCTTGTGTCCATGGGGGTGAAACGCCTGCTGCCGGTGATGGTGGTGGAGGCTCTTGTGTCTATGGGGGTGAAACGCCGGTGATGGTGGTGGAGGCTCTTGTGTCCATGGGGGTGAAACGCCGGTGATGGTGGTGGAGGCTCTTGTGTCCATGGGGGTGAAACGCCGGTGATGGTGGTGGAGGCTCTTGTGTCCATGTGCTGGGCTCAGAAGAGCTTCTTCCCTCAGGGCCTTCAGCCACTGGCCGCTGAGCGTTTTGGCTGAGGGCCTCACCTCAGCCTCGGTCACAGTGGGCGGAGGTGGCCTCACCTCAGCCTCGGTCACAGTGGGCGGAGGTGGCCTCACCTCAGCCTCGGTCACAGTGGGCGGAGGTGGCCTCACCTCAGCCTCGGTCACAGTGGGCGGAGGTGGCCTCACCTCAGCCTCGGTCACAGTGGGCGGAGGTGGCCTCACCTCAGCCTCGGTCACAGTGGGCGGAGGTGGCCTCACCTTTTAAGTGGAGCTCAGGTTAAAACAGCATTTTGTTAATAATCTGCATCACTATTTGAAGCAGCCACTGAATTTACATTGACTTTAACAATAAGGCATTAAAAACATGCCTTACGGCTTTGGACGATATTTTTAGATTTCATTTTTCGTTCTTCTCCCGTTGGTTTGCACCTAAACGAAAATCAGATTTTATTCCTGTTCATCTCGGCAAATAAGTGATGATCTCACAGCTGAATGAACTCATCTGAACAGTTCAAAGTTCTGCACTGACTCGGCCGCAGTTTCCTCCAGGAGCCTCTCTCTCCTTTACTGCTGCAGGTGTTTGATTTACCACAGGAAATGTCTTCTCCGGAGCCTCCAGGAGGCCCTCGGGCTCCAGCTAAAGTAACTCCATCTCTTTTTGATCGTTGTCATGGTGATGCTCATGGTTTCAGGATCCATTGGCTGTGGCTTTTTATAGTCGTCGTGCAGGTAACTGGAGGTGAACCTGCTCAGAGCTGATTTACCTCATTCATATCAGAGTAACTCAGAGTTCAGGGATAGACTCAGAGTTTGTTTACCCCACTTTCTGGAACAGCCCCCTGGTCTAGTCCTGGCTTAGTCCTGGTCTAGTCCCCGGTCAGAATAAGACTAAAGCTGACGCATTTGCAGCAGTAAAATGAGGTGAGGAGCGTTAGCTGGATTTGCAGCAGTAAAATGAGGTGAGGAGCGTTAGCTGGACTCACCCACTCCTTGCGTCTGCAGTGGGAGGTAAAGTCGTACACTGGAACCTTTATGCTCTTCCCCTTCTTCAATTTCCTCAGGACCGAGATCAGCAGCTCAAAGTCAAACGCGTCGGGATGGTCGAAGTTATACTCGTTTCTATCGGCTAAGTCCTGCTCCTCTTTGCTCAAAACCTGAAGATGAAAAGGTTTAGTCCTGGTTTAGTCCTGGTTTAGACCTGGTTTGGTCTTGGTAAACTGTAAGTCTTTGTTTATTTTTTAACCTGTTGCCACCCACCTAATTTTGTCTGTGCACAAACCCAAATGTCACCGCTTATTAAAGAAAACCTCAGACCCACAGGTTTGTGTGACGCATCATTTTAAAGCTCAGACCTTCTAGTTTCTGTAGATCTGCATATGAAGACTGTGAGTGCAGTGCACTTACAGCACAGACCATAGTCTGTATATATGAGTGAACTATATCTATAGCTTAGAGTGAACTAAGCTAACCGGGTTAGCGGCTAACCCGTTAGCCGCTAACCCGTTAGCCGCTAACCCGTTAGCCGCTAACCCGTTAGCCGCTAACCCGTTAGCCGCTAACCCGTTAGCCGCTAACCCGTTAGCCGCTAACCCGTTAGCCGCCACGTGCCAAACAGGAAGTGCTCCAGGAGGCTCTTCTGGCTCCTTCTCTCCCTTTTGCCCATTGACTTACATTGGGATCTGATCGCTCCTCTCTCTGTACCTGCTGCTGTGGCCTCGTCATTTTGGTCATAAAATCTTCGTATGAACTCGCTCTACAGTATCCTGATTTTTTTTTCTCCGCTATTTCGCCCATCAAAAAAAATCCTATTCTTAACACAGAGCCTGACTCCAGATTTGCCCCTGTAACTGTGGCATCGTGAGCCTCATTTGAGCGACGATAAACGCTGTGGGTGATGTCACACTCACTTAGTCCACTTCCTTTATACAGTCTATGGCACAGACATTCAAAGTCTAAAAATCTAATCTAACTTGGGCAAACTTCATCCTGGGCCTGTGTGGCTCACTACACTCACTGCTGAAGCTGTGTCAGACTCTGGGCCTCAGGGTTTGGAGCTGGGACCCTTTGTGTAAAAATATGTCAATTCACACAAGTGTCCAAATATGGACCAGATGTTCCAAACCCAAAACATGCCCCTATGAACTAACATCAAGGACCATGTTGTCCACCCTCCTGTGGGCTCACCTCCTGCAGAGGGGTTCATAGGGGGTCAGGTGCTATGAGAATTGGGCAGCAAACTGCCCCCGCGACCCAGCTGGATTAAGCGGGAGAAGATGGATGGATGGATGTTCCAAACTGTGATAAGATGTAATGTGTAATAAATAAATCTTCTTCTGAGCTTCAGGCAGGTTTTCTTCAGATAAAAAACTAAAACAGGCCTAAAATGTGTCTCCAGAGCCTCTGGAGTCTCCTCCAGTGTCTGTGGTCAGAGGAGGTCAGAGCCTCTGGAGTCTCCTCCAGTGTCTGTGGTCAGAGGAGGTCAGAGCCTCTGGAGCCTCCTCCGGTGTCTGTGGTCAGAGGAGGTCAGAGCCTCTGGAGCCTCCTCCGGTGTCTGTGGTCAGAGGAGGTCAGAGCCTCTGGAGCCTCCTCCAGTGTCTGTGGTCAGAGGAGGTCAGAGCCTCTGGAGCCTCCTCCGGTGTCTGTGGTCAGAGGAGGTCAGAGCCTCTGGAGCCTCCTCCGGTGTCTGTGGTCAGAGGAGGTCAGAGCCTCTGGAGCCTCCTCCGGTGTCTGTGGTCAGAGGAGGTCAGAGCCTCTGGAGCCTCCTCCGGTGTCTGTGGTCAGAGGAGGTCAGAGCCTCTGGAGCCTCCTCCAGTGTCTGTGGTCAGAGGAGGTCAGAGCCTCTGGAGCCTCCTCCGGTGTCTGTGGTCAGAGGAGGTCAGAGCCTCTGGAGCCTCCTCCGGTGTCTGTGGTCAGAGGAGGTCAGAGCCTCTGGAGCCTCCTCCGGTGTCTGTGGTCAGAGGAGGTCAGAGCCTCTGGAGCCTCCTCCGGTGTCTGTGGTCAGAGGAGGTCAGAGCTTCTGGAGCCTCCTCCGGTGTCTGTGGTCAGAGGAGGTCAGAGCCTCTGGAGCCTCCTCCGGTGTCTGTGGTCAGAGGAGGTCAGAGCCTCCGGAGCCTCCTCCGGTGTCTGTGGTCAGAGGAGGTCAGAGCCTCTGGAGCCTCCTCCGGTGTCTGTGGTCAGAGGAGGTCAGAGCCTCTGCAAACAGCTTTACTGAGCTGCTCTGTCACTATCTCACCTCTGCCCCACGTGGGGCCACCGCCCTAAAGGCTCCTGATTGGCTGTTCAGATCTGTCAATCATTTCCTGAAAGAACCAATGACTGAAGAGCTTTTGTCGTGCAGCGCTCGCTCGGACATGTGTAATACGCCGCTAACTGGACGCCTCCTTTTGTTCTGTGAGCTGTGCCCACTGCACCACAGCCCGGATCATCTCAGGGATGGTCTCATTTTGTAGCTTAGAGTCTGAGGAAAACAAACAGACCCACAGCGCTAACAGGAGTGGATGCTACGCTAGACGTAAAGACGAAGAGCGACAGACATGTTTTCATGCGTCGTTCATCCATTCAGACAAACACGGACTTTCTGGATTATTTCCCCACATGGAATTATTTTATGAAAAAACTCCTGGATGTTCTTTTTCTGTGACTGTTCTGGACTAACTGAGCTCAGCTGTTCCTGGACTGAAACAGTTTTGGACAGAAGCGGCTCAAAGGTCAGAAATGTGCATTGTTGTTTTGATTATTTTCGGGAATTATAAGTTATGGCTCTTCGGGCTGTGGAGCATAAAATGAATGATATGGTTGTTTTACTGAGGAATTAAGCTTTCAAACGATGTACAGCAGGTCAATACTGGAAAAATAATGAAGGTGAATATTGACTTTTTAATGTTGTGTAATCGCCTGCGGGCGGGTGGTAAGTGGTTAAATGCAGTTGTACTTTGTAGAATGAGTCCATGGAAAGCAGCACGACCCAGGGAACGTCCAGCGCCTCGATGATTTTATTGGCCACAGTGGTTTTCCCAGAAGCACTTCCTCCACACAGACCTGACGGAACAAGAACAGAACCTGCTGAAGACCTGAAGGAACAAGAACAGAACCTGCTGAAGACCTGAAGGAACAAGAACAGAACCTGCTGAAGACCTGAAGGAACAAGAACAGAACCTGCTGAAGACCTGAAGTAACAAGAACAGAACCTGCTGAAGACCTGAAGTAACAAGAACAGAACCTGCTGAAGACCTGAAGACCTGAAGGAACAAAAACAGAACCTGCTGAAGACCTGAAGGAACAAGAAAAAAACCTGCTGAAGACCTGAAGACCTGAAGGAACAAAAACAGAACCTGCTGAAGACCTGAAGGAACAAGAACAGAACCTGCTGAAGACCTGAAGGAACAAGAACAGAACCTGCTGAAGACCTGAAGGAACAAAAAAACTGCTGCTGAAGAACCTGCTGAAGACCTGAAGTAACAAGAAAAAAACCTGCTTAAGACCTGAAGACCTGAAGGAACAACAAAATAACCTTCTGAAGACCTGAAGGAACAAGAAAATAACCTGCTGAAGACCTGAAGGAACAAGAACAGAACCTGCTGAAGACCTGAAGGAACAAAAACAGAACCTGCTGAAGACCTGAAGGAACAAGAAAAAAACCTGCTGAAGACCTGAAGACCTGAAGGAACAAAAACAGAACCTGCTGAAGACCTGAAGGAACAAGAACAGAACCTGCTGAAGACCTGAAGGAACAAGGACAGAACCTGCTGAAGACCTGAAGGAACAAGAACAGAACCTGCTGAAGACCTGAAGGAACAAGAACAGAACCTGCTGAAGACCTGAAGGAACAAGAACAGAACCTGCTGAAGACCTGAAGGAACAAGGACAGAACCTGCTGAAGACCTGAAGGAACAAGAACAGAACCTGCTGAAGACCTGAAGGAACAAGAACAGAACCTGCTGAAGACCTGAAGGAACAAGAACAGAACCTGCTGAAGACCTGAAGTAACAAGAAAAAAACCTGCTGAAGACCTGAAGGAACAAAAACAGAACCTGCTGAAGACCTGAAGGAACAAGAAAAAAACCTGCTGAAGACCTGAAGGAACAAAAACAGAACCTGCTGAAGACCTGAAGGAACAAGGACAAGAACCTGCTGAAGACCTGAAGGAACAAGAACAGAACCTGCTGAAGACCTGAAGGAACAAGAACAGAACCTGCTGAAGACCTGAAGGAACAAGAACAGAACCTGCTGAAGACCTGAAGGAACAAGAACAGAACCTGCTGAAGACCTGAAGGAACAAGAACAGAACCTGCTGAAGACCTGAAGGAACAAGAACAGAACCTGCTGAAGACCTGAAGGAACAAAAACAGAACCTGCTGAAGACCTGAAGGAACAAGAACAGAACCTGCTGAAGACCTGAAGGAACAAGAACAGAACCTGCTGAAGACCTGAAGGAACAAGGACAGAACCTGCTGAAGACCTGAAGGAACAAGAACAGAACCTGCTGAAGACCTGAAGGAACAAGGACAGAACCTGCTGAAGACCTGAAGAACAGAACCTGCTGAAGACCTGAAGGAACAAGGACAGAACCTACTGAAGACCTGAAGGAACAAAAACAGAACCTGCTGAAGACCTGAAGGAACAAGGACAGAACCTACTGAAGACCTGAAGGAACAAAAACAGAACCTGCTGAAGACCTGAAGGAACAAGGACAGAACCTGCTGAAGACCTGAAGGAACAAGAACAGAACCTGCTGAAGACCTGAAGGAACAAGGACAGAACCTGCTGAAGACCTGAAGGAACAAGGACAGAACCTGCTGAAGACCTGAAGGAACAAGAACAGAACCTGCTGAAGACCTGAAGGAACAAAAACAGAACCTGCTGAAGACCTGAAGGAACAAAAACAGAACCTGCTGAAGACCTGAAGGAACAAGAAAAAAACCTGCTGAAGACCTGAAGGAACAAGAACAGAACCTGCTGAAGACCTGAAGGAACAAGAACAGAACCTGCTGAAGACCTGAAGGAACAAGGACAGAACCTGCTGAAGACCTGAAGGAACAAGAACAGAACCTGCTGAAGACCTGAAGGAACAAGAACAGAACCTGCTGAAGACCTGAAGGAACAAGAACAGAACCTGCTGAAGACCTGAAGGAACAAGAACAGAACCTGCTGAAGACCTGAAGGAACAAGAACAGAACCTGCTGAAGACCTGAAGGAACAAGAACAGAACCTGCTGAAGACCTGAAGGAACAAGAACAGAACCTGCTGAAGACCTGAAGGAACAAGAACAGAACCTGCTGAAGACCTGAAGTAACAAGAAAAAAACCTGCTGAAGACCTGAAGGAACAAAAACAGAACCTGCTGAAGACCTGAAGGAACAAAAACAGAACCTGATGAAGACCTGAAGGAACAAGGACAGAACCTGCTGAAGACCTGAAGGAACAAGAACAGAACCTGCTGAAGACCTAAAGGAACAAGAACAGAACCTGCTGAAGACCTGAAGGAACAAGAACAGAACCTGCTGAAGACCTGAAGGAACAAGAACAGAACCTGCTGAAGACCTGAAGGAACAAGAACAGAACCTGCTGAAGACCTGAAGGAACAAGGACAGAACCTGCTGAAGACCTGAAGGAACAAGAACAGAACCTGCTGAAGACCTGAAGGAACAAGAACAGAACCTGCTGAAGACCTGAAGGAACAAGAACAGAACCTGCTGAAGACCTGAAGGAACAAGAACAGAACCTGCTGAAGACCTGAAGGAACAAGAACAGAACCTGCTGAAGACCTGAAGGAACAAGAACAGAACCTGCTGAAGACCTGAAGGAACAAGAACAGAACCTGCTGAAGACCTGAAGGAACAAGAACAGAACCTGCTGAAGACCTGAAGGAACAAGAACAGAACCTGCTGAAGACCTGAAGGAACAAGAACAGAACCTGCTGAAGACCTGAAGGAACAAGAACAGAACCTGCTGAAGACCTGAAGGAACAAGAACAGAACCTGCTGAAGACCTGAAGGAACAAGAACAGAACCTGCTGAAGACCTGAAGGAACAAGAACAGAACCTGCTGAAGACCTGAAGGAACAAGGACAGAACCTGCTGAAGACCTGAAGGAACAAGAACAGAACCTGCTGAAGACCTGAAGGAACAAGGACAGAACCTGCTGAAGACCTGAAGGACCGAACCTGCTGAAGACCTGAAGGAACAAGGACAGAACCTGCTGAAGACCTGAAGGAACAAGAACAGAACCTGCTGAAGACCTGAAGGAACAAGAACAGAACCTGCTGAAGACCTGAAGGAACAAGAACAGAACCTGCTGAAGACCTGAAGGAACAAGGACAGAACCTGCTGAAGACCTGAAGAACAGAACCTGCTGAAGACCTGAAGGAACAAGGACAGAACCTGCTGAAGACCTGAAGGAACAAGAACAGAACCTGCTGAAGACCTGAAGGAACAAGAACAGAACCTGCTGAAGACCTGAAGGAACAAGGACAGAACCTGCTGAAGACCTGAAGGAACAAGAACAGAACCTGCTGAAGACCTGAAGGAACAAGGACAGAACCTGCTGAAGACCTGAAGGAACAAGGACAGAACCTGCTGAAGACCTGAAGGAACAAGAACAGAACCTGCTGAAGACCTGAAGGAACAAGAACAGAACCTGCTGAAGACCTGAAGGAACAAGGACAGAACCTGCTGAAGACCTGAAGGAACAAGGACAGAACCTGCTGAAGACCTGAAGGAACAAGAACAGAACCTGCTGAAGACCTGAAGGAACAAGGACAGAACCTGCTGAAGACCTGAAGGAACAAGAACAGAACCTGCTGAAGACCTGAAGGAACAAGAACAGAACCTGCTGAAGACAAGAAGGAACAAGGACAGAACCTGATGAAGACCTGAAGTAACAAGGACAGAACCTACTGAAGACCTGAAGGAACAAGAACAGAACCTGCTGAAGACCTGGAGGAACAAGGACAGAACCTGCTGAAGACCTGAAGGAACAAGGACAGAACCTGCTGAAGACCTGAAGGAACAAGTACAGAACCTGCTGAAGACCTGAAGTAAAGAACAAGCTGACTTCAGCCTGAAGGAACAAGAACAGAACCTGCTGAAGACCTGAAGGAACAAGAACAGAACCTGCTGAAGACCTGAAGGAACAAGAACAGAACCTGCTGAAGACCTGAAGGAACAAGGACAGAACCTGCTGAAGACCTGAAGAACAGAACCTGCTGAAGACCTGAAGGAACAAGGACAGAACCTGCTGAAGACCTGAAGGAACAAGAACAGAACCTGCTGAAGACCTGAAGGAACAAGGACAGAACCTGCTGAAGACCTGAAGAACAGAACCTGCTGAAGACCTGAAGGAACAAGAACAGAACCTGCTGAAGTTTAAAGATCAGCTCGATTAGTGTTTCCCGGTGCAATAAAAACGACCTCAGGACGTTTCTGTTTCTCTTTGTCAGGAAAATTCACTTCAGCGATTTGAACAGCAAAAAACACACACAGTTTCCTTCATTCTCTGCAGCGCAGATCAATAAACTCCTGCAGCGTTAAACAAAAGCCTCTGCACCAGGACTAAACCAGGACTAAACCAGGACTAAACCAGGACTGAACCAGGACTGAACCAGGACTGAACCAGGACTAAACCAGGACTAAACCAGGACTGAACCAGGACTAAACCAGGACTAAACCAGGACTAAACCAGGACTAAACCAGGACTGAACCAGAACTGAACCAGGACTGAACCAGGACTAAACCAGGACTAAACCAGGACTAAACCAGGACTGAACCAGGACTAAACCAGGACTAAACCAGGACTGAACCAGGACTAAACCAGGACTAAACCAGGACTAAACCAGGACTAAACCAGGACTGAACCAGGACTGAACCAGGACTAAACCAGGACTGAACCAGGACTAAACCAGGACTAAACCAGGACTAAACCAGGACTGAACCAGGACTAAACCAGGACTAAACCAGGACTAAACCAGGACTGAACCAGGACTAAACCAGGACTAAACCAGGACTGAACCAGGACTAAACCAGGACTAAACCAGGACTAAACCAGGTCTGAACCAGGACTAAACCAGGACTAAACCAGGACTAAACCAGGACTAAACCAGGACTAAACCAAGTCTGAACCAGGACTAAACCAGGACTAAACCAGGACTAAACCAGGACTAAACCAGGACTAAACCAGGACTGAACCAGAACTAAACCAGGACTAAACCAGGACTAAACCAGGACTAAACCAGGACTAAACCAGGACTAAACCAGGTCTGAACCAGGACTGAACCAGGACTAAACCAGGACAGAACCAGGACTAAACCAGGTCTAAACCAGGACTAAACCAGGAATAAACCAGGACTAAATCAGGACTAAACCAGGACTAGGCCTATACCAGGACTGAACCAGGACTAAACCAGGACTAAACCAGGACTGAACCAGGACTAAACCAGGACTGAACCAGGACTAAACCAGGACTGAACCAGGACTGAACCAGGACTAAACCAGGACTAAACCAGGACTAAACCAGGACTAAACCAGGACTGAACCAGGACTAAACCAGGACTGAACCAGGACTGAACCAGGACTAAACCAGGACTAAACCAGGACTGAACCAGGACTAAACCAGGACTAAACCAGGACTAAACCAGGACTAAACCAGGACTAAACCAGGACTAAACCAGGACTAAACCAGGTCTGAACCAGGACTAAACCAGGACTAAACCAGGACTGAACCAGGACTAAACCAGGACTAAACCAGGACTGAACCAGGACTAAACCAGGACTAAACCAGGACTAAACCAGGACTAAACCAGGACTGAACCAGGACTAAACCAGGACTAAACTAGCACTAAACAAATACTGAACCAGGACTAAACCAGGACAAAACCAAGACTGAACCAGGGCTGAACCAGGACTGAACCAGGACTAAACAAAGTCTGAACCAGGACTAAACTAGGACTAAACCGAGACTAAACCGGGACTAAACCAGGACTAAACCAGGACTGAACCAGAACTAAACCAGGACTAAACCAGGACTAAACCAGGACTAAACCAGGACTAAACCAGGACTAAACCAGGTCTGAACCAGGACTAAACCAGGACTGGACCAGGACTGAACCAGGACTAAACCAGGTCTGAACCAGGTCTGAACCAGGACTAAACCAGGACTAAACCAGGACTAAACCAGGTCTGAACCAGGACTAAACCAGGACTAAACCAGGACTGAACCAGGACTAAACCAGGTCTGAACCAGGTCTGAACCAGGACTAAACCAGGACTAAACCAGGACTAAACCAGGACTAAACCAGGACTGAACCAGGACTAAACCAGGACTAAACCAGGACTGAAACAGGACTAAACCAGGACTAAACCAGGACTAAACCAGGACTAAACCAGTACTAAACCAGGTCTGAACCAGGACTAAACCAGGACTAAACCAGGACTAAACCAGGACTAAACCAGGACTGAACCAGGACTAAACCAGGACTAAACCAGGACTGAACCAGGACTAAACCAGGACTAAACCAGGACTAAACCAGGACTAAACCAGGACTAAACCAGGTCTGAAACAGGACTAAACCAGGACTAAACCAGGTCTGAAACAGGACTAAACCAGGACTAAACCAGGACTAAACCAGGTCTGAAACAGGACTAAACCAGGACTAAACCAGGACTAAACCAGGACTAAACCAGGACTAAACCAGGACTAAACCAGGACTGAACCAGGACTAAACCAGGACTAAACAAGGACTAAACCAGGACTAAACCAGGACTAAACCAGGACTAAACCAGGTCTGAACCAGGACTAAACCAGGACTGAACCAGGACTGAACCAGGACTAAACCAGGTCTGAACCAGGACTAAACCAGGACTAAACCAGGACTGAACCAGGACTAAACCAGGACTAAACCAGGACTGAACCAGGACTAAACCAGGACTAAACCAGGACTAAACCAGGACTAAACCAGGACTAAACCAGGACTGAACCAGGAATAAACCAGGACTAAACCAGGACTAAACCAGGACTGAACCAGGACTAAACCAGGACTAAACCAGGACTGAACCAGGACTAAACCAGGACTAAACCAGGACTAAACCAGGACTAAACCAGGACTAAACCAGGTCTGAACCAGGACTAAACCAGGACTAAACCAGGACTGAACCAGGACTAAACCAGGACAGAACCAGGACTAAACCAGGTCTGAACCAGGACTAAACCAGGACTAAATCACGACTAAACCAGGACTAAACCAGGACTAGGCCTATACCAGGACTGAACCAGGACTAAACCAGGACTAAACCAGGACTGAACCAGGACTAAACCAGGACTGAACCAGGACTAAACCAGGACTGAACCAGGACTGAACCAGGACTAAACCAGGACTAAACCAGGACTAAACCAGGACTAAACCAGGACTGAACCAGGACTAAACCAGGACTGAACCAGGACTGAACCAGGACTAAACCAGGACTGAACCAGGACTGAACCAGGACTAAACCAGGACTAAACCAGGACTAAACCAGGACTAAACCAGGACTAAACCAGGACTAAACCAGGTCTGAACCAGGACTAAACCAGGACTAAACCAGGACTGAACCAGGACTAAACCAGGACTAAACCAGGACTAAACCAGGACTAAACCAGGACTGAACCAGGACTAAACAAGGACTAAACCAGGACTAAACCAGGACTAAACCAGGTCTGAACCAGGACTAAACCAGGACTAAACCAGGACTAAACCAGGACTAAACCAGGACTAAACCAGGACTAAACCAGGACTGAACCAGGACTAAACCAGGACTAAACCAGGTCTGAACCAGGTCTGAACCAGGACTAAACCAGGACTAAACCAGGACTAAACCAGGACTGAACCAGGACTAAACCAGGACTAAACCAGGACTAAAACAGGTCTGAACCAGGACTAAACCAGGACTAAACCAGGACTAAACCAGGACTAAACCAGGACTAAACCAGGACTAAACCAGGTCTGAACCAGGACTAAACCAGGACTAAACCAGGACTAAACCAGGACTGAACCAGGACTAAACCAGGACTAAACCAGGACTGAACCAGGACTAAACCAGGACTAAACCAGGACTAAACCAGGACTAAACCAGGACTAAACCAGGTCTGAACCAGGACTAAACCAGGACTAAACCAGGACTGAACCAGGACTAAACCAGGACTAAACCAGGACTAAACCAGGTCTGAACCAGGACTAAACCAGGACTAAACCAGGACTAAACCAGGACTAAACCAGGACTAAACCAGGACTGAACCAGGACTAAACCAGGACTAAACCAGGACTAAACCAGGACTGAACCAGGACTAAACCAGGACTAAACCAGGACTGAACCAGGACTAAACCAGGACTAAACCAGGACTAAACCAGGACTTAACCAGGTCTGAACCAGGTCTGAACCAGAACTAAACCAGGACTAAACCAGGACTAAACCAGGTCTGAACCAGGTCTGAACCAGAACTAAACCAGGACTAAACCAGGACTAAACCAGGTCTGAACCAGGACTAAACCAGGACTAAACCAGGACTAAACCAGGACTGAACCAGGTCTGAACCAGGTCTGAACCAGAACTAAACCAGGACTAAACCAGGACTGAACCAGGACTGAACCAGGACTAAACCAGGACTGAACCAGGACTGAACCAGGTCTGAACCAGGTCTGAACCAGAACTAAACCAGGACTAAACCAGGACTAAACCAGGACTGAACCAGGTCTGAACCAGGTCTGAACCAGAACTAAACCAGGACTAAACCAGGACTAAACCAGGACTAAACCAGGACTAAACCAGGACTAAACCAGGTCTGAACCAGGTCTGAACCAGAACTAAACCAGGACTAAACCAGGACTAAACCAGGTCTGAACCAGAACTAAACCAGGACTAAACCAGGACTAAACCAGGACTAAACCAGGACTAAACCAGGACTAAACCAGGTCTGAACCAGGTCTGAACCAGAACTAAACCAGGACTAAACCAGGACTAAACCAGGACTGAACCAGGACTGAACCAGGACTAAACCAGGACTAAACCAGGACTAAACCAGGACTAAACCAGGACTAAACCAGGACTAAACCAGGACTAAACCAGGACTATACCAGGACTGAACCAGGACTAAACCAGGACTAAACCAGGACTGAACCAGGACTAAACCAGGACTAAACCAGGACTGAACCAGGACTAAACCAGGACTAAACCAGGTCTGAACCAGGTCTGAACCAGGTCTGAACCAGAACTAAACCAGGACTAAACCAGGACTAAACCAGGACTAAACCAGGTCTGAACCAGGACTAAACCAGGACTAAACCAGGACTAAACCAGTTCTGAACCAGGACTAAACCAGGACTAAACCAGGTCTAAACCAGGACTAAACCAGGTCTGAACCAGGTCTGAACCAGGACTAAACCAGGACTAAACCAGGACTAAACCAGGACTAAACCAGGACTAAACCAGGTCTGAACCAGGTCTGAACCAGAACTAAACCAGGACTAAACCAGGACTAAACCAGGTCTGAACCAGGTCTGAACCAGAACTAAACCAGGACTAAACCAGGACTAAACCAGGTCTGAACCAGGTCTGAACCAGAACTAAACCAGGACTAAACCAGGACTAAACCAGGACTAAACCAGTTCTGAACCAGGACTAAACCAGGACTAAACCAGTTCTGAACCAGGACTAAACCAGGACTAAACCAGGTCTAAACCAGGACTAAACCAGGTCTGAACCAGGTCTGAACCAGGACTAAACCAGGACTAAACCAGGACTAAACCAGGACTAAACCAGGACTAAACCAGGTCTGAACCAGAACTAAACCAGGACTAAACCAGGACTAAACCAGGACTAAACCAGTTCTGAACCAGGACTAAACCAGGACTAAACCAGGACTAAACCAGGACTAAACCAGGACTAAACCAGGACTAAACCAGGACTAAACCAGGTCTAAACCAGGACTAAACCAGGACTAAACCAGTTCTGAACCAGGACTAAACCAGGACTAAACCAGGACTAAACCAGTTCTGAACCAGGACTAAACCAGGTCTAAACCAGGTCTAAACCAGGTCTGAACCAGGACTAAACCAGGACTAAACCAGGACTGAACCAGGACTGAACCAGGACTGAACCAGGACTAAACCAGGACTAAACCAGGACTGAACCAGGACTAAACCAGGACTAAACCAGGACTGAACCAGGACTGAACCAGGACTAAACCAGGACTAAACCAGGACTAAACCAGGACTAAACCAGGCCTGAACCAGGACTAAACCAGGACTAAACCAGGCCTAAACCAGGACTAAACCAGGCCTGAACCAGGCCTGAACCAGGCCTGAACCAGGTCTAAACCAGGATTGAACCAGGACTAAACCAGGACTGAACCAAGACTAAAACAGGACTAAACCAGGACTGAACCAGGGACTAAACCAGGACTAAACCAGGACTAAACCAGGACTAAACCAGTTCTGAACCAGGACTAAACCAGGACTAAACCAGGTCTAAACCAGGACTAAACCAGGTCTGAACCAGGTCTGAACCAGGTCTGAACCAGGACTAAACCAGGACTAAACCAGGACTGAACCAGGACTAAACCAGGTCTGAACCAGAACTAAACCAGGACTAAACCAGGACTAAACCAGGACTAAACCAGGACTAAACCAGGTCTGAACCAGGTCTGAACCAGGACTAAACCAGGACTAAACCAGGACTGAACCAGGTCTGAACCAGGACTGAACCAGGACTGAACCAGGACTAAACCAGGACTAAACCAGGACTAAACCAGGTCTGAACCAGGTCTGAACCAGGACTGAACCAGGACTAAACCAGGACTAAACCAGTTCTGAACCAGGTCTAAACCAGGACTAAACCAGGACTAAACCAGTTCTGAACCAGGTCTAAACCAGGACTAAACCAGTTCTGAACCAGGTCTAAACCAGGACTAAACCAGGACTAAACCAGGACTAAACCAGGACTAAACCAGGACTAAACCAGGTCTGAACCAGGTCTGAACCAGAACTAAACCAGGACTAAACCAGGACTAAACCAGGTCTGAACCAGGTCTGAACCAGAACTAAACCAGGACTAAACCAGGACTAAACCAGGTCTGAACCAGGTCTGAACCAGAACTAAACCAGGACTAAACCAGGACTAAACCAGGACTAAACCAGGTCTGAACCAGGACTAAACCAGGACTAAACCAGGACTAAACCAGGTCTGAACCAGAACTAAACCAGGACTAAACCAGGACTAAACCAGGTCTGAACCAGGTCTGAACCAGAACTAAACCAGGACTAAACCAGGACTAAACCAGGACTAAACCAGGTCTGAACCAGGTCTGAACCAGGTCTGAACCAGAACTAAACCAGGACTAAACCAGGACTAAACCAGGACTAAACCAGGTCTGAACCAGAACTAAACCAGGACTAAACCAGGACTAAACCAGGTCTGAACCAGGACTAAACCAGGACTAAACCAGGACTAAACCAGGACTAAACCAGGACTAAACCAGGACTAAACCAGTTCTGAACCAGGACTAAACCAGGACTAAACCAGGACTAAACCACTTCTGAACCAGGACTACACCAGGTCTAAACCAGGTCTAAACCAGGTCTGAACCAGGACTGAACCAGGACTAAACCAGGACTAAACCAGGACTGAACCAGGACTGAACCAGGACTGAACCAGGACTAAACCAGGACTAAACCAGGACTGAACCAGGACTAAACCAGGACTAAACCAGGACTGAACCAGGACTGAACCAGGACTGAACCAGGACTAAACCAGGACTAAACCAGGACTAAACCAGGCCTGAACCAGGACTAAACCAGGACTAAACCAGGCCTAAACCAGGACTAAACCAGGCCTGAACCAGGCCTGAACCAGGCCTGAACCAGGTCTAAACCAGGATTGAACCAGGACTAAACCAGGACTGAACCAAGACTAAAACAGGACTAAACCAGGACTGAACCAGGTCTAAACCAGGACTGAACTAGGACTGAACCAGGACTAAACCAGGACTGAACCAGGACTAAACCAGGACTAAACCAGGTCTAAACCAGGACTAAACCAGGTCTGAACCAGGTCTGAACCAGGTCTGAACCAGGACTAAACCAGGACTAAACCAGTTCTGAACCAAGACTAAACCAGGACTAAACCAGGTCTGAACCAGGACTAAACCAGGACTAAACCAGGACTAAACCAGGACTAAACCAGGACTAAACCAGGTCTGAACCAGGTCTGAACCAGGACTAAACCAGGACTAAACCAGGTCTGAACCAGGTCTGAACCAGGTCTGAACCAGGACTAAACCAGGTCTGAACCAGGTCTGAATCAGGACTAAACCAGGACTAAACCAGTTCTGAACCAGGTCTAAACCAGGACTAAACCAGGACTAAACCAGTTCTGAACCAGGTCTAAACCAGGACTAAACCAGTTCTGAACCAGGTCTAAACCAGGACTAAACCAGGTCTAAACCAGGACTAAACCAGTTCTGAACCAGGTCTAAACCAGGACTAAACCAGGACTAAACCAGTTCTGAACCAGGTCTAAACCAGGACTAAACCAGGACTAAACCAGGACTAAACCAGGTCTAAACCAGGACTAAACCAGTTCTTAACCAGGTCTAAACCAGGTCTAAACCAGGACTAAACCAGGACTAAACCAGGACTAAACCAGTTCTGAACCAGGTCTAAACCAGGTCTAAACCAGGACTAAACCAGGACTAAACCAGGTCTAAACCAGGACTAAACCAGGACTAAACCAGTTCTGAACCAGGTCTAAACCAGGACTAAACCAGTTCTGAACCAGGTCTAAACCAGGACTAAACCAGGACTAAACCAGGACTAAACCAGTTCTGAACCAGGTCTAAACCAGGACTAAACCAGTTCTGAACCAGGTCTAAACCAGGACTAAACCAGGTCTAAACCAGGACTAAACCAGTTCTGAACCAGGTCTAAACCAGGACTAAACCAGGACTAAACCAGGACTAAACCAGGTCTAAACCAGGACTAAACCAGGTCTAAACCAGGACTAAACCAGGACTAAACCAGGACTTAATCGGGTCTAAACCAAGAATAAACCAGGACTAAACCAGGACTAAACCAGGACTAAACCAGGACTAAACCAGGACTAAACCAGGTCTGAACCAGATCTAAACCAGGTCTAAACCAGGTCTGAACTAGATCTAAACCAGGACTAAACCAGGACTGAACAAGGACTAAACCAGGACTAAACCAGGTCTGAACCAGGTCTAAACCAGGACTGAACCAGGACTGAACCAGGACTGAACCAGGACTAAACCAGGTCTCAACCATAACTAAACCAGGACTAAACCAGGTCTAAACCAGGTCTAAACCAGGTCTAAACCGGGACTAAACCAGGTCTGAACTAGATCTAAACCAGGACTAAACCAGGTCTGAACTAGATCTAAACCAGGACTAAACCAGGTCTGAACTAGATCTAAACCAGGTCTGAACTAGATCTAAACCAGGACTAAACCAGGTCTGAACTAGATCTAAACCAGGACTAAACCAGGTCTGAACTAGATCTAAACCAGGACTAAACCAGGTCTGAACTAGATCTAAACCAGGACTAAACCAGGACTAAACCAGGACTAAACCAAGGACTAAACCAGGACTAAACCAAGGACTAAACCAGGACTAAACCAGGACTAAACCAAGGACTAAACCAGGACTAAACCAAGGACTAAACCAGGACTAAACCAGGACAAAACCAAGGCTAAACCAAGGACTAAACCAAGGCTAAACCCGGACTAAACCAGGACTAAACCAAGGACTAAACCAAGGACTAAACCCGGGCTAAACCAGGAATGAACCAGGACTAAACCAGGACTAAACCAGGACTAAACCAGGTCTGAACCAGGACTGAACCAGGACTGAACCAGGACTGAACCAGGACTGAACCAGGACTAAACCAGGTCTGAACCAGGACTAAACCAGGACTAAACCAGGACTAAACCAGGACTAAACCAGGACTGAACCAGGACTAAACCAGGACTAAACCAGGACTGAACCAGGACTAAACCAGGACTAAACCAGGACTGAACCAGGACTAAACCAGGTCTGAACCAGGACTAAACCAGGACTAAACCAGGACTAAACCAGGACTAAACCAGGTCTGAACCAGGACTAAACCAGGACTAAACCAGGACTAAACCAGGACTAAACCAGGACTGAACCAGGACTAAACCAGGACTAAACCAGGACTAAACCAGGACTAAACCAGGACTAAACCAGGACTAAACCAGGTCTGAACCAGGACTAAACCAGGACTGAACCAGGACTGAACCAGGACTAAACCAGGTCTGAACCAGGACTAAACCAGGACTAAACCAGGACTAAACCAGGACCAAACCAGGACTAAACCAGGACTGAACCAGGACTAAACCAGGACTAAACCAGGACTGAACCAGGACTAAACCAGGACTAAACCAGGACTAAACCAGGACTAAACCAGGACTAAACCAGTACTAAACCAGGTCTGAACCAGGACTAAACCAGGACTAAACCAGGACTAAACCAGGACTAAACCAGGACTGAACCAGGACTAAACCAGGACTAAACCAGGACTGAACCAGGACTAAACCAGGACTAAACCAGGACTAAACCAGGACTAAACCAGGACTAAACCAGGACTGAACCAGGACTAAACCAGGACTAAACCAGGACTGAACCAGGACTAAACCAGGACTAAACCAGGACTAAACCAGGACTAAACCAGGACTAAACCAGGTCTGAACCAGGACTAAACCAGGACTAAACCAGGACTAAACCAGGACTAAACCAGGACTAAACCAGGACTAAACCAGGACTAAACCAGGACTAAACCAGGTCTGAACCAGGACTAAACCAGGACTAAACCAGGACTAAACCAGGACTAAACCAGGTCTGAACCAGGACTAAACCAGGACTAAACCAGGACTAAACCAGGACTGAACCAGGACTAAACCAGGACTAAACCAGGACTGAACCAGGACTAAACCAGGACTAAACCAGGACTAAACCAGGACTAAACCAGGACTAAACCAGGACTAAACCAGGACTAAACCAGGACTAAACCAGGACTAAACCAGGACTAAACCAGGTCTGAACCAGGACTGAACCAGGACTAAACCAGGACTAAACCAGGACTAAACCAGGACTAAACCAGGACTGAACCAGGACTAAACCAGGACTAAACCAGGACTGAACCAGGACTAAACCAGGACTAAACCAGGACTAAACCAGGACTGAACCAGGACTAAACCAGGACTAAACCAGGACTAAACCAGGACTGAACCAGGACTAAACCAGGACTAAACCAGGACTAAACCAGGACTAAACCAGGACTAAACCAGGACTAAACCAGGACTGAACCAGGACTAAACCAGGACTAAACCAGGACTAAACCAGGACTAAACCAGGACTAAACCAGGACTAAACCAGGACTAAACCAGGACTGAACCAGGACTAAACCAGGACTAAACCAGGACTAAACCAGGACTAAACCAGGACTGAACCAGGACTAAACCAGGACTAAACCAGGACTAAACCAGGACTAAACCAGGACTGAACCAGGACTAAACCAGGACTAAACCAGGACTAAACCAGGACTAAACCAGGACTGAACCAGGACTAAACCAGGACTAAACCAGGACTGAACCAGGACTAAACCAGGACTAAACCAGGACTGAACCAGGACTAAACCAGGACTGAACCAGGACTAAACCAGGACTAAACCAGGACTAAACCAGGTCTGAACCAGGTCTGAACCAGGACTAAACCAGGACTAAACCAGGACTAAACCAGGTCTGAACCAGGACTAAACCAGGACTAAACCAGGACTAAACCAGGACTGAACCAGGACTAAACCAGGACTAAACCAGGACTGAACCAGGACTAAACCAGGACTAAACCAGGACTAAACCAGGTCTGAACCAGGTCTAAACCAGGACTAAACCAGGACTAAACCAGGACTAAACCAGTTCTGAACCAGGTCTAAACCAGGACTAAACCAGGACTAAACCAGGTCTGAACCAGGTCTAAACCAGGTCTAAACCAGGACTAAACCAGGTCTAAACCAGGTCTAAACCAGGACTAAACCAGGTCTGAACCAGGTCTAAACCAGGACTAAACCAGGACTAAACCAGGACTAAACCAGGTCTGAACCAGGTCTAAACCAGGACTAAACCAGGTCTGAACCAGGTCTGAACCAGGTCTAAACCAGGACTAAACCAGGACTAAACCAGGTCTGAACCAGGTCTAAACCAGGACTAAACCAGGTCTGAACCAGGTCTGAACCAGGTCTAAACCAGGACTAAACCAGGACTAAACCAGGACTATAGCAGTTCTAAACCAGGTCTAAACCAGGACTATAGCAGTTCTAAACCAGGTCTAAACCAGGACTATATCAGTTCTGAACCAGGACTAAACCAGGACTATATCAGTTCTGAACCAGGTCTAAACCAGGATTAAACTAGGACTTAACCAGGTCTTAACGAGGTCTAAACCAGGACTAAACCAGGTCTTAACCAGGACTAAACCAGGAATAAACCAGGTCTGAACCGGGTCTAAACCAGGACTAAACCAGGACTAAACCAGGACTAAACCAGGTCTGAACCGGGTCTAAACCAGGACTAAACCAGGTCTGAACCGGGTCTAAACCAGGACTAAACCAGGTCTGAACCGGGTCTAAACCAGGACTAAACCAGGTCTGAACCAGGTCTAAACCAGGACTAAACCAGGTCTGAACCAGGTCTAAACCAGGACTGAACCAGGACTGAACCAGGACTGAACCAGGACTGAACCAGGACTGAACCAGGACTAAACCAGGACTAAACCAGGACTAAACCAGGTCTGAACTAGATCTAAACCAGGACTAAACCAGGTCTGAACTAGATCTAAACCAGGACTAGAACAGGTCTGAACTAGATCTAAACCAGGACTAGAACAGGTCTAAACTAGGACTAAAACAAGTCTAAAAGAGGTCTAAAACAGGTCTAAACTAGGACTAAACCAGGTCTAAACCAGGATTTAAACCAGGACTAAACCAGTTCTAAAACAGGATCTAAACCAGGACTAAACCAGGACTACGCCAGGATCTAAACCAGGACTAAACCAGAACTAAACCAGGACTAAGCCAGGATCTAAACCAAGGACTAAACCAGGACTAAACCAGGACTAAACCAAGGACTAAACAAGGACTAAACCAAGGACTAAACCAGGACTAAACCAGGTCTAAACCAGGTCTAAACCAGGACTAAACCAGGACTAAACCAGGACTAAACCAGTTCTGAACCAGGTCTAAACCAGGTCTAAACCAGGACTAAACCAGGACTAAACCAGGTCTAAACCAGGATCTAAACCAGGACTAAACAAAGGACTAAACCAGGACTAAACCAAGGACTAAACCAGGTCTAAACCAGGACTGAACCAGGTCTAAACCAGGTCTAAACCAGGACTAAACCAGGACTAAACCAGGACTAAACCAGGTCTAAACCAGGATCTAAACCAGGACTAAACAAAGGACTAAACCAGGACTAAACCAAGGACTAAACCAGGTCTAAACCAGGACTGAACCAGGTCTAAACCAGGATCTAAACCAGGACTAAACCATGACTAGGTATTCCCTCCCCGAAATTTCGATCTGTTCTGAAATGTCGTATTTGTCGGTTCTTGTGCTGAAAATGTGAAATTTGAACAGAATCTTTTTTTAAATCAAAATTCCTACAAATCTCCAATAGATTTTTTCCCACAATCCTCAGAAACGGAACCATGACAAATAAAACACTGAATCATCAAAAAGGAAGAAAATAGGAAGGAAAGAGGAAGGAAAGAGGAAGGAAAGAGGAAGGAAAGAGGAAGGAAAGAGGAAGGAAAGAGGAAGGAAAGAGGAAGGAAATAGGAACGCCAACACGTTTCACCTGCTGATGTCATGAGGTGGGACCTTCCGTATTCAGAGTTTGTTTTTAGAGGTCAGAGAGATGTTCAAACATTAATATTGAAAGACATTTTAATTTGATTTTAAAGATACAGTGTGTAACTTTCTAGAGACTGTGGAAGATTATTGCCATGGAAACGAGGGCCTCCTTCAGGCCGTGCAAGTGTCAGGTCTGTGGAGATGCAAGTGCACTCACAGTAAGGACGTGTGCTTTTTTTGAGGCTAAAAAATGAAGATGAGACGCTTAATAACCCGGTGAGACTGACCGATGACGAAAGCCTCCTTGAAGCTGGTGCCGGTCACGTTGTACCAGGGCGGTCGACCCGCCGTGTAGACGGTGCGTTTGTTCGTGCGCAGCAGCGGAGGCTCCGTCTTACTCTGGGACATGGAGCGTTTCCGCTGTGACAGGCAGGAAGACGGGGTCCCGGGGGTCCGAGGGCAGAGAGGCGACGACAGGCCGTCCACAGAGTCATTTCCACTGCTGCAAAACAAACACCAACGTGGATTTAAGACTTTTGACTCCAGCCTCCTCTCTGTAACGGCTGCTGGGAACCGTGTCACTTGCCACGTTACAGAAGGTTTAATTCCAAATAATTTAATTCTGAATCAAACTGAGTTCCTCTTTAAAAAGTCCAGGTAAACTCTTAATTCTAATGAAAATTATTCTTGTGAATTAATCTTAATCCTGAAGGGGTTTATTCTGATTTTAAAGCCGAATGAGTTTCTTCCTGGATCCTGTAAACGTTTCTTCTTCTTCACAATAATCCCGGTGGTTGGAGCTCGTCGGCTCGTCCTTCTGACTCGATCCGGACGATCCGGCTCCTCCAGTCGTCTCTTGGGACTTTCCTCCACGTCTCTTTGGATTTGTGAGCGGGATGTGGGAGTGGGCTGAGGTGGGGCAGCCTCAGACTGTCTTCTTCTTCCTTCTCCCACACTCTTCCCTTCTCCTCCTCAGCTCACAGACGGAAAGTGTGAGGAGAGGATTCTCCAGCTGCTGCTTCATTATCATCAAAACCACTGCGGGAAAAGTTCTGATCGTGTTTGTGTCGGCGGCGAAACGACAAACCGAGATGACAGAAAAGAGCAGCTGAAGTGTGGGTTTTCTTCCCAAAGACGGAAATACGTTTGTGTCGCTGTCCAATCAGCACCTTCCCCACTACAGACGCTGAGAACTATTAAATAAAGACCATTGAACCTGTTTCCATGGAAACCTCAACTCACTATTATTATTTCCACGGAAACTCCAAAGAGAAGAGTTTAATTCAGAACAATTAATTCAGAATGAAAAAACATTGTGTAAACATGGCCATTTTGGTCTTTGTTCGTATTAACCTGCTCTACATGATCTTGAAGTTTTTTTATTCGCTTTTTATTTGCCTGTAAAAAAATTCTTATTCAGCCCCAAATTCGCCCCATATCTGCTAGCTTCATGAGCTTCATTTGACTGGAGTGAACATACGAGCGAGGTCACACACTGCAAATGTCTCTGATTTGACCAAGATTTTCAAACTTCTCTCAGGTTCTTCATGTTGTTTTCAGATTTATTCTCCTGACTCGTTCTGAGACGCTTCGTTCTCGTCTAGAGGTCGTTTATTTTCAGAGAACTTAACTAAAATGATCTCGCTGCAGGAACAGATAATTTCACTACTTTTACATCATTTTCTGATAGATTTGAGTGTTCAGATCTTACACTTTGGACAAGCTTTTTTGCAGTGAACGCAATATGGATTCTAATAAAATCATGACCGTAAAAATCACTCTTTCTTTTGACAACAGGAGATTTTCACATTTAAACTGTAAATTAAATGCTCTGTGTGCGTGGCCATCAGAAATGCCTTTTGATCATCTCCAGCCCCTTTTGTCACTGCTCCACTTTAAATGTTCTCCACAGAATTGTCCGGTCAGCTGCAGGCCTCACCTCAGCGCTCAGGGGCCCTGCAGGCCTCACCTCAGCGCTCAGGGGCCCTGCAGGCCTCACCTCAGCGCTCAGGGGCCCTGCAGGCCTCACCTCAGCGCTCAGGGGCCCTGCAGGCCTCACCTCAGCGCTCAGGGGCCCTGCAGGCCTCACCTCAGCGCTCAGGGGCCCTGCAGGCCTCACCTCAGCGCTCAGGGGCCCTGCAGGCCTCACCTCAGCGCTCAGGGGCCCTGCAGAGACCCGGTGTCCCGTGAGGAGACAGAGACAGGCCACGGCTCAGGTCCTCCTCTGTGACGTCTTCCACACCGGAGCTGCTGTGGGTGTGTGCGAGGGAGAGGGGGCGAGCTCACCAACCCTCCCCAGGAATCACACCTCTCTTCTGGGCACAGCGAGCTTGGAGCGGGGCCCGGCTCACATGAGTAAGGCTTCATCACTTGGCTCGAACACAACAAGCTTTGACTGTTTAATTATGACAAATGCAATTTATGCTCCTCTGGTTTAGACCTGATATAGTCCTGGTTTAGTCCTAGTTTAGATCAGATTTGGACATCTTTCTTGTATAAACCGGGGACAAAGTGGTTTTGTATAAATCTGCAGGGACAGGGGACACAGGGCTCAACACTGGGACTGTCCTGGGGAAATAAGGACATCTGGACTCTACTTATGATGCTAAGAGATTGTATTTTTAAAGCACTTATTATTTTACAGCTAACCTGAGATGACCTCTTTTTTAACTAAATTCTGTCAGTAGTTCCAACAAAAGTATAAAGTCTGTTACATCATATTTGCAAAATGAAAGTGAGAGCAAATAAACAGCCCAATTAAGACATGGTTTGATTTGCTCTGGAGAGTTGTTGTTTTTTTCAGCCTTTATTGCTCATGCTATTATTTTGTTGGCATCAATTTAAAGAGAACAAAAGAATCTGACAATTAACATACACAAGTTGGAAAATGTTAATTGCCACGTGTTTTTGTTGTTCTCTTTAAACTGATGTCAACAAAATGCATGAGCAATAAGTAACAAATAAATAATAATAATAATAAATGACTAAAATTCCACTTAAGAAGGCATTTAATGTTCCACTGTATGAAATAAAACTCAAGAGCTGGTTCATGACATCTGTATTTGGAACAAAAACTGTATTTAATGAGTTTTGAGTCATTCTCTTGCTTTTATAGAAATAAAAAAACACTTTTTATTCTGTGTATAATTCTGTGACTTTGGTATGAAGCGCGAATTCTCTTGTTTTTCCTGAATCTTTGGCGCTTTTGTTCTCCACAGCCTCCATTCTAACTACAGACACGGTGCTAGCGGCGTTAGCTTCCCTTTCCGCCCGTTTTTCCGCTCCTCTGTTCGGCCTGAGCCCGGGACACTGCCCCTCCGGCCCGATGCGTACCTGTCGGAGCGGGACATGGCTCTGTCCGCCTCGGGGCCGTCTCTCTGCGGCTGCTCTGGACGGGTTTGCCCCGGGTTTGGTCCCGGGTTTTGGCCGCTGCGGCTCGGCTCCTCCATCACGCTGCGCCGCGCGTAAACCAAACTCAGCCGGCGTCATGTCGTCACTGCACGTACACGCAAACACACGCACAGGCAGGTCACGTGGGGTCAAGTCATGAATCTAACAATAAATCTATTAAATCTATGAAATGAAAATATTGATTAAAATACATTATCAATAAAAAATTATAATAAAGATAACATTTAAAGCTACTAATCTATTAAATACACCTATTAACCTATTAAAATAAGGTCAGGTAAGGTAAGGTTTATTTATATAGTGCTTTACACAGACACATGTCCCCAAAGCGCTTTACACAGCATTTTACACAGCATCTTCATTCACTACACACCCGGTGGTGATAAACTACTGTTGTAGCCACAGCTGCCCTGGGGCAGACGGACGGAGGCGCAGCTGCCAAGCCAGGCGGCGCCAACGGTCCCTCCGACCACCACCAACACTCACTCACACAACTTTCACACCTACATACTAAAATAACAATAATCAATCTATAAAAATAAATAAAAATATAGCCACAAGCGGCGATGATCGGCCCTTGCGTGCACCTACACTGCAACCCGCAAACGCCGCGCCCCACACTAACCCTAATAATCGTAAACCCCAACCACACTTTTCATCTGCTTTACAGTGTGTTATATTCAGGCCGAAATCACGTATTAGTGATTCAAATTTCCCAGACCAACACATCCTCCATCAGAAAAATTACATAGTGCACCTTTAAATGATTTTTGAGGAGTCTTTGCGCCCCTGGTGGCCAACAGTGAAAAATTCCCCATGTCCGTAATATATTTTTTTGCTCATAGTCATGCATAGAATTTAACTCCCAAATTTGGTACAAATCCGATAATGTTGGCGTTTCATTACACTAGGGGGCGCTATAGTGTAATTTTCCATATGTTTTATAGTGTTTTATATTCAGGCCGAGATCAGCATCAGTGACTCAAATTTCAGAAGGATCGGAGAACGAATGGTTTGTGTCAATGGGAGCAAATCTGCACAGTGAATATTGTCTAAATTTGGATTGAACTTTGTGGCTTCGCTGCACGTAAATGTGACAGTTTTTAAAAAATGGAGGAAACATTTTAAGCAGCTCTTCTCTAGATGATGTACGGTGATTTTCAGCACTTCTCTAGATGATGTAGGTGATTTTCAGCACTTCTCTAGATGATGTAGGTGATTTTCAGCACTTCTCTAGATGATGTAGGTGATTTTCAGCTCTTCTCTAGATGATGTAGGTGATTTTCAGCTCTTCTCTAGATGATGTACGGTGATTTTCAGCTCTTCTCTAGATGATGTAGGTGATTTTCAGCTCTTCTCTAGATGATGTAGGTGATTTTCAGCTCTTCTCTAGATGATGTAGGTGATTTTCAGCTCTTCTCTAGATGATGTTTGATGATTTTCAGCTCTTCTCTAGATGATGTAGGTGATTTTCAGCTCTTCTCTAGATGATGTAGGTGATTTTCAGCTCTTCTCTAGATGATGTAGGTGATTTTCAGCTCTTCTCTAGATGATGTACGGTGATTTTCAGCTCTTCTCTAGATGATGTACTGTGATTTTCAGCTCTTCTCTAGATGATGTACGGTGATTTTAAGCTCTTCTCTAGATGATGTAGGTGATATTCAGCTCTTCTCTAGATGATGTAGGTGATTTTCAGCTCTTCTCTAGATGATGTAGGTGATTTTCAGCTCTTCTCTAGATGATGTAGGTGATTTTCAGCTCTTCTCTAGATGATGTAGGTGATTTTCAGCTCTTCTCTAGATGATGTAGGTGATTTTCAGCTCTTCTCTAGATGATGTAGGTGATTTTCAGCTCTTCTCTAGATGATGTACGGTGATTTTCAGCTCTTCTCTAGATGATGTAGGTGATTTTCAGCACTTCTCTAGATGATGTAGGTGATTTTCAGCTCTTCTCTAGATGATGTACGGTGATTTTCAGCTCTTCTCTAGATGATGTACGGTGATTTTCAGCTCTTCTCTAGATGATGTAGGTGATTTTCAGCTCTTCTCTAGATGATGTACGGTGATTTTCAGCTCTTCTCTAGATGATGTACGGTGATTTTCAGCTCTTCTCTAGATGATGTACGGTGATTTTCAGCTCTTCTCTAGATGATGTAGGTGATTTTCAGCTCTTCTCTAGATGATGTACGGTGATTTTCAGCTCTTCTCTAGATGATGTACCGTGATTTTCAGCTCTTCTCTAGATGATGTAGGTGATTTTCAGCTCTTCTCTAGATGATGTACGGTGATTTTCAGCACTTCTCTAGATGATGTAGGTGATTTTCAGCTCTTCTCTAGATGATGTACGGTGATTTTCAGCTCTTCTCTAGATGATGTACGGTGATTTTCAGCTCTTCTCTAGATGATGTACGGTGATTTTCAGTACTTCTCTAGATGATTTAGGTGATTTTCAGCTCTTCTCTAGATGATGTACGGTGATTTTCAGCTCTTCTCTAGATGATGTAGGTGATTTTCAGCTCTTCTCTAGATGATGTAGGTGATTTTCAGCTCTTCTCTAGATGATGTAGGTGATTTTCAGCTCTTCTCTAGATGATGTAGGTGATTTTCAGCTCTTCTCTAGATGATGTAGGTGATTTTCAGCTCTACTATAAATGATGTACGGTGATTTTTGGCTCTTCTCTAGATGATGTAGGTGATTTTCAGCTCTTCTCTAGATGATGTATGGTGATTTTCAGCTCTTCTCTAGATGATGTACGGTGATTTTCAGCTCTTCTCTAGATGATGTACGGTGATTTTCAGTTCGTCTCTAGATGATGTAGGTGATTTTCAGCTCTTCTCTAGATGATGTAGGTGATTTTCAGCTCTTCTCTAGATGATGTACGGTGATTTTCAGCTATTCTCTAGATGATGTAGGTGAGTTTCAGCTCTGCTCTAGATGATGTAGGTGATTTTCAGCTCTTCTCTAGATGATGTACGGTGATTTTCAGCTCTTCTCTAGATGATGTAGGGTGATTTTCAGATCGTCTCTAGATGATGTAGGTGATTTTCAGCTCTTCTCTAGATGATGTAGGTGATTTTCAGCTCTTCTCTAGATGATGTACGGTGATTTTCAGCTCTTCTCTAGATGATGTAGGTGATTTTCAGCACTTCTGTAGATGATTTACGGTGATTTTCAGCTCTTCTCTAGATGATGTAGGTGATTTTCAGCTCTTCTCTAGATGATGTACGGTGATTTTCAGCTCTTCTGTAGATGATGTATGGTGATTTTCAGCTCTTCTCTAGATGATGTAGGTGATTTTCAGCTCTTCTCTAGATGATGTAGGTGATTTTCAGCTCTTCTCTAGATGATGTAGGTGATTTTCAGCTCTTCTCTAGATGATGTAGGTGATTTTCAGCTCTTCTCTAGATGATGTAGGTGATTTTCAGCTCTTCTCTAGATGATGTACGTGATTTTCAGCTCTTCTCTAGATGATGTTTGGTGATTTTCAGCTCTTCTCTAGATGATGTACGGTGATTTTCAGCACTTCTCTAGATGATGTAAGATGATTTTCTGCTCTTCTCTAGATGATGTAGGTGATTTTCAGCACTTCTCTAGATGATGTAGGTGATTTTCAGCTCTTCTCTAGATGATGTAGGTGATTTTCAGCTCTTCTATAGATGATGTAGGTGATTTTCAGCACTTCCCTAGATGATGTTCGGTGATTTTCAGCTCTTCTCTAGATGATGTATGGTGATTTTCAGCTCTTCTCTAGATGATGTAGGTGATTTTCAGCACTTCTCTAGATGATTTACGTTGATTTTCAGCTCTTCTCTAGATGATGTTCGGTGATTTTCAGCACTTCTCTAGATGATGTATGGTGATTTTCAGCTCTTCTCTAGATGATGTAGGTGATTTTCAGCACTTCTGTAGATGATTTACGGTGATTTTCAGCTCTTCTCTAGATGATGTTCGGTGATTTTTAGCTCTTCTCTAGATGATGTACGGTGATTTTCAGCACTTCTCTAGATGATGTAGGTGATTTTCAGCTCTTCTCTAGATGATCTTCGGTGATTTTCAGCTCTTCTCTAGATGATGTAAGGTGATTTTCTGCTCTTCTCTAGATGATGTAGGTGATTTTCAGCACTTCTCTAGATGATGTAGGTGATTTTCAGCTCTTCTCTAGATGATGTAGGTGATTTTCAGTTCTTCTCTAGATGATGTAGGGTGATTTTCAGCTCTTCTCTAGATGATGTACGGTTATTTACAGCTATTCTCTAGATGATGTACGTGATTTTCAGCACTTCTCTAGATGATGTAGGTGATTTTCAGCTCTTCTCTAGATGATCTTCGGTGAGTTTCAGCTCGTCTCTAGATGATGTACGGTGATTTTCAGCACTTCTCTAGATGATGTAGGTGATTTTCAGCTCTTCTCTAGATGATCTTCGGTGATTTTCAGCTATTCTCTTGATGATTTAGGTGATTTTCAGCACTTCTCTAGATGATGTAGGTGATTTTCAGCTCTTCTCTAGATGATGTAGGTGATTTTCAGCACTTTTATAGATGATGTACGGTGATTTTCAGCTCTTCTCTAGATGATGTAGGTGATTTTCAGCTATTATCTATATGTTGAGTGATTTTCAGCACTTCTCTAGATGATGTAGGTGATTTTCAGCTATTCTCTAGATGATGTACGGTGATTTTCAGCACTTCTTTAGATGATGTTCGGTGATTTTCAGCTCTTCTCTAGATGATGTAGGTGATTTTCAGCTCTTCTCTAGATGTTCAGTGATTTTCAGCTCTCTAGATGATTAAGGTGATTTTCTGCTCTTCTCTAGATGATGTTCGGTGACTTTCAGCTCTTCTCTAGATGATGTATGGTGATTTTCAGCACTTCTCTAGATGACGTAGGTGATTTTCAGCTCTTCTCTATATGTTCTTCGGTGTTTTTCAGCACTTCTCTAGATGATGTAAGGTGATTTTCTGCTCTTCTCTAGATGATGTACGGTGATTTTCAGCTCTTCTCTAGATGATGTAGGTGATTTTCAGCTCTTCCCTAGATGATGTAGGTGATTTTCAGCTCTTCTCTAGATGATCTTCGGTGATTTTCAGCTCTTCTTTAGATGATGTTCGGTGATTTTCAGCTCTTCTCTAGATGATGTAGGTGATTTTCAGCTCTTCTCTAGATGACGTAGGTGATTTTCAGCTCTTCTCTAGATGACGTACGGTGATTTTCAGCTCTTCTCTAGATGATGTATGATGATTTTCAGCTCTTCTCTAGATGATGTACGGTGATTTTCAGTTCTTCTCTAGATGATGTAGGTGATTTTCAGCACTTCTGTAGATGATGTAGGTGATTTTCAGCTCTTCTCTAGATGATGTAGGTGATTTTCAGCTCTTCTCTAGATGATGTAGGTGATTTTCAGCACTTCTCTAGATGATGTACGGTGATTTTCAGCTCTTCTCTAGATGTTCTGTGATTTTCAGCTCTTCTCTAGATGATGTAGGGTGATGTTCAGCACTTCTCTAGATGATGTACGGTGATTTTCAGCTCTTCTCTAGATGATGTAGGTGATTTTCAGCTCTTCTCTAGATGATGTACGGTGATTTTCAGCTCTTCTCTAGATGATGTACAGTGATTTTCAACTCTTCTCTAGATGATGTAGGTGATTTTCAGCTCTTCTCTAGATGATGTACGGTGATTTTCAGCACTTCTCTAGATGATGTAGGTGATTTTCAGCTCTTCTCTAGATGATGTACGGTGATTTTCAGCTCTTCTCTAGATGATGTACGGTGATTTTCAGCTCTTCTCTAGATGATGTAGGTGATTTTCAGCTCTTCTCTAGATGATGTAGGTGATTTTCAGCACTTTTCTAGATGATGTACGGTGATTTTCAGCTCTTCTCTAGATGATGTAGGTGATTTTCAGCTCTTCTCTAGATGTTCAGTGATTTTCAGCTCTTCTCTAGATGATTAAGGTGATTTTCTGCTCTTCTCTAGATGATGTTCGGTGACTTTCAGCTCTTCTCTAGATGATGTACGGTGATTTTCAGCTCTTCTCTAGATGATGTAGGTGATTTTAAGCACTTCTCTAGATGATTTAAGGTGATTTTCAGCACTTCTCTAGAGGATGTAAGGGGATTTTCTGCGCTTCTCTGGATGATGTACGTTATTTTCAGCACTTCACTAGATGATGTACGGTGATTTTCAGCTCTTCTCTAGATGATGTAGGTGATTTTCAGCTCTTCTCTAGATGTTCAGTGATTTTCAGCTCTTCTCTAGATGATTAAGGTGATTTTCTGCTCTTCTCTAGATGATGTTCAGTGATTTTCAGCTCTTCTCTAGATGATGTACGGTGATTTTCAGCACTTCTCTAGATGACGTAGGTGATTTTCAGCTCTTCTCTAGATGATCTTCGGTGATTTTCAGCACTTCTCTAGATGATGTAGGTGATTTTAAGCTCTTCTCTAGATGACGTAGGTGATTTTCAGCTAATCTCTAGATGATGTAGGTGATTTTCAGCTCTTCCCTAGATTATGTAGGTGATTTTTATCTCTTCACTAGATTAACTTCGGTGATTTTCAGCTCTTCTTTAGATGATGTTCGGTGATTTTCAGCTCTTCTCTAGATGATGTAGGTGATTTTCAGCTCTTCTCTAGATGATGTAGGTGATTTTCAGCACTTCTTTAGATGATGTTCGGTGATTTTCAGCTCTTCTCTAGATGATGTAGGTGATTTTCAGCTCTTCTCTAGATGATGTAGGTGATTTTCAGCACTTCTCTAGATGATGTAGGTGATTTTCATATCTTCTATAGATGATGTAGGTGATTTTTAGCTCTTCTCTAGATGATGTAGGTGATTTTCAGCTCTTCTCTAGATGATGTAGGTGATTTTCAGCTCTTCTCTAGATGATGTAGGTGATTTTCAGCTCTTCTCTAGATGATGTAGGTGATTTTCAGCACTTATCTATATTATGTAAGTGATTTTCAGCTCTTCTCTAGATGATGTACGGTGATTTTCAGCTCTTCTCTAGATGATGTAGGTGATTTTCAGCTATTCTCTAGATGATGTACGGTGATTTTCAGCTCTTCTCTAGATGATGTAGGTGATTTTCAGCTCTTCTCTAGATGATGTACAGTGATTTTCAGCTCTTCTCTAGATGATGTACGGTGATTTTCAGCTCTTCTCTAGATGATGTACGGTGATTTTCAGCTCTTCTCTAGATGATGTACGGTGATTTTCAGCTCTTCTCTAGATGATGTAGGTGATTTTCAGCTCTTCTCTAGATGATGTAGGTGATTTTCAGCACTTCTCTAGATGATGTACGTGATTTTCAGCTCTTCTCTAGATGATGTACGGTGATTTTCAGCTCTTCTCTAGATGATGTAGGTGATTTTCAGCTCTTCTCTAGATGATGTAGGTGATTTTCAGCTCTTCTCTAGATGATGTTCGGTGATTTTCAGCGCTTCTCTAGATGATGTAAGGTGATTTTCAGCTCTTCTCTAGATGATGTAAGGTGTTTTTCTGCTCTTCTCTAGATGATGTTTGGTGACTTTCAGCACTTCTCTAGATGATGTAAGGTGATTTTCAGCTCTTCTCTAGATGACGTAGGTGATTTTCAGCACTTCTCTAGATGATGTACGGTGATTTTCAGCTCTTCTCTAGATGATGTACGGTGATTTTCAGCTCTTCTCTAGATGATGTAGGTGATTTTCAGCTCTTCTCTAGATGATGTAGGTGATTTTCAGCTCTTCTATAGATGATGTAGGTGATTTTCAGCACTTCTCTAGATGATGTACGGTGATTTTCAGCTCTTCTCTAGATGATGTACGATGATTTTCAGCTCTTCTCTAGATGATGTACGGTGATTTTCAGCTCTTCTCTAGATGATGTAGGTGATTTTCAGCACTTCTCTAGATGATGTAGGTGATTTTCAGCTCTTCTCTAGATGATGTAGGTGATTTTCAGCACTTCTCTAGATGATGTAGGTGATTTTCAGCTCTTCTCTAGATGATGTAGGTGATTTTCAGCTCTTCTCTAGATGATGTAGGTGATTTTCAGCACTTCTCTAGATGATGTACGGTGATTTTCAGCTCTTCTCTAGATGATGTAGGTGATTTTCAGCTCTTCTCTAGATGATGTACGGTGATTTTCAGCTCTTCTCTAGATGATGTAGGTGATTTTCAGCTCTTCTCTAGATGATGTAGGTGATTTTAAGCACGTATCTAGATGATGTAGGTGATTTTAAGCTCTTCTCTAGATGATGTACGGTGATTTTCAGCACTTCTCTAGATGATGTAAGGTGATTTTTTGCTCTTCTCTAGATGATGTAGGTGATTTTCAGCTCTTCTCTAGATGATGTACGGTGATTTTCAGCTCTTCTCTAGATGATGTAGGTGATTTTCAGCTCTTCTCTAGTTGTTCAGTGATTTTCAGCTCTCTAGATGATTAAGGTGATTTTCTGCTCTTCTCTAGATTATTTCTGTGATTTTCAGCTCTTCTCTAGATGATGTTCGGTGACTTTCAGCACTTCTCTAGATGACGTAGGTGATTTTCAGCTCTTCTCTAGATGATCTTCGGTGATTTTCAGCACTTCTCTAGATGATGTAGGTGATTTTCAGCTCTTCTCTAGATGATGTACGGTGATTTTCAGCTCTTCTCTAGATGATGTAGGTGATTTTCAGCTCTTCTCTAGATGATGTAGGTGATTTTCAGCTCTTCTCTAGATGATCTTCGGTGATTTTCAGCTCTTCTTTAGATGATGTTCGGTGATTTTCAGCTCTTCTCTAGATGATGTAGGTGATTTTCAGCTCTTCTCTAGATGATGTAGGTGATTTTCAGCACTTCTCTAGATGATGTAGGTGATTTTCAGCTATTCTCTAGATGATGTACGGTGATTTTCAGCACTTCTTTAGATGATGTTCGGTGATTTTCAGCTCTTCTCTAGATGATGTAGGTGATTTTCAGCTCTTCTCTAGATGATGTAGGTGATTTTCAGCACTTCTCTAGATGATGTAGGTGATTTTCAGCTCTTCTATAGATGATGTAGGTGATTTTTAGCTCTTCTCTAGATGATGTAGGTGATTTTCAGCTCTTCTCTAGATGATGTAGGTGATTTTCAGCTCTTCTCTAGATGATGTAGGTGATTTTCAGCTCTTCTCTAGATGATGTAGGTGATTTTCAGCACTTCTCTAGATGATGTAGGTGATTTTCAGCTCTTCTCTAGATGATGTACGGTGATTTTCAGCTCTTCTCTAGATGATGTAGGTGATTTTCAGCTATTCTCTAGATGATGTAAGGTGATTTTCAGCACTTCTCTAGATGATGTACGTGATTTTCAGCACTTCTCTAGATGATGTACGGTGATTTTCAGCTATTCTCTAGATGATGTACGGTGATTTTCAGCTCTTCTCTAGATGATGTACGGTGATTTTCAGCTATTCTCTAGATGATGTACGGTGATTTTCAGCTCTTCTCTAGATGATGTAGGTGATTTTCAGCTCTTCTCTAGATGATGTAGGTGATTTTCAGCTCTTCTCTAGATGATGTTCGGTGATTTTCAGCACTTCTCTAGATGATGTAAGGTGATTTTCAGCTCTTCTCTAGATGATGTAAGGTGTTTTTCTGCTCTTCTCTAGATGATGTTTGGTGACTTTCAGCACTTCTCTAGATGATGTAAGGTGATTTTCAGCTCTTCTCTAGATGACGTAGGTGATTTTCAGCACTTCTCTAGATGATATAGGTGATTTTCAGCTCTTCTCTAGATGACGTAGGTGATTTTCAGCTCTTCTCTAGATGACGTAGGTGATTTTCAGCTCTTCTCTAGATGATGTAGGTGATTTTCAGCTCTTCTCTAGATGATGTTTTGTGTTTTTCATCACTTCTCTAGTTGTTGTTCGGTGATTTTCAGCTCTTCTCTAGATGATGTACGGTGATTTTCAGCACTTCTCTAGATGATGTACGGTGATTTTCAGCTCTTCTCTAGATGATGTAGGTGATTTTCAGCTCTTCTCTAGATGATGTACGGTGATTTTCAGCACTTCTCTAGATGATGTACGGTGATTTTCAGCTCTTCTCTAGATGATGTACGGTGATTTTCAGCTCTTCTCTAGATGATGTAGGTGATTTTCAGCACTTCTCTAGATGATGTAGGTGATTTTCAGCTCTTCTCTAGATGATGTAGGTGATTTTCAGCACTTCTCTAGATGATGTAGGTGATTTTCAGCTCTTCTCTAGATGATGTAGGTGATTTTCAGCTCTTCTCTAGATGATGTAGGTGATTTTCAGCACTTCTCTAGATGATGTACGGTGATTTTCAGCTCTTCTCTAGATGATGTACGGTGATTTTCAGCTCTTCTCTAGATGATGTACGGTGATTTTCAGCACTTCTCTAGATGATGTACGGTGATTTTCAGCTCTTCTCTAGATGATGTAGGTGATTTTCAGCTCTTCTCTAGATGATGTACGGTGATTTTCAGCTCTTCTCTAGATGATGTACTGTGATTTTCAACTCTTCTCTAGATGATGTACGGTAATTTTCAGCTCTTCTCTAGATGATGTACGGTGATTTTCAGCACTTCTCTAGATGATGTAGGTGATTTTCAGCTCTTCTCTAGATGATGTACGGTAATTTTCAGCTCTTCTCTAGATGATGTACGGTGATTTTCAGCTCTTCTCTAGATGATGTAGGGTGATTTTCAGCTCTTCTCTAGATGATGTAGGTGATTTTCAGCTCTTCTCTAGATGATGTACGGTGATTTTCAGCTCTTCTCTAGATGATGTAGGTGATTTTCAGCTCTTCTCTAGATGATGTAGGTGATTTTCAGCTCTTCTCTAGATGATGTAGGTGATTTTCAGCTCTTCTCTAGATGATGTAGGTGATTTTCAGCTCTTCTCTAGATGATGTAGGTGATTTTCAGCTCTTCTCTAAATGATGTACGGTGATTTTTAGCTCTTCTCTAGATGATGTAGGTGATTTTCAGCTCTTCTCTAGATGATGTATGGTGATTTTCAGCTCTTCTCTAGATGATGTACGGTGATTTTCAGCTCTTCTCTAGATGATGTTCGGTGATTTTCAGTTCGTCTCTAGTTGATGTAGGTGATTTTCAGCTCTTCTCTAGATGATGTAAGTGATTTTCAGCTCTTCTCTAGATGATGTACGGTGATTTTCAGCTCTTCTCTAGATGATGTAGGTGATTTTCAGCTCTGATCTAGATGATGTAGGTGATTTTCAGCTCTTCTCTAGATGATGTACGGTGATTTTCAGCTCTTCTCTAGATGATGTTCGGTGATTTTCAGTTCGTCTCTAGATGATGTAGGTGATTTTCAGCTCTTCTCTAGATGATGTAGGTGATTTTCAGCTCTTCTCTAGATGATGTACGGTGATTTTCAGCTCTTCTCTAGATGCTGTAGGTGAGTTTCAGCTCTTCTCTAGATGATGTAGGTGATTTTCAGCTCTTCACCAGATGTTGTACGGTGCTTTTCATCTCTTCCGTATATGTTGTTTGGTGATTTTCAGCTCTTCTCTAGATGATGTAGGTGATTTTCAGCTCTTCTCTAGATGATGTAGGTTATTTTCAGCTCTTCTCTATATGATGTAGGTGATTTTCAGCTCTTCTCTAGATGATGTAGGTGATTTTCAGCTCTTCTCTAGATGATGTAGGTGATTTTCAGCTCTTCTCTAGATGATGTAGGTGATTTTCAGCTCTTCTCTAGATGATGTAGGTGATTTTCAGCTCTTCTCTAGATGATGTATGGTGATTTTTAGCACTTCTCTAGATGATGTTCGGTGATTTTCAGCACTTCTCTAGATGATGTAGTTGATTTTCAGTTCTTCTCTAGATGATGTAGGTGATTTTCAGCACTTCCCTAGATGATGTACGGTGATTTTCAGCTCTTCTCTAGATGATGTAGGTGATTTTCAGCTCTTCTATAGATGATGTAGGTGATTTTCAGCACTTCCCTAGATGATGTTCGGTGATTTTCAGCTCTTCTCTAGATGATGTACGGTGATTTTCAGCTCTTCTCTAGATGATGTAGGTGATTTTCAGCACTTCTGTAGATGATTTACGGTGATTTTCAGCTCTTCTCTAGATGATGTACGTGATTTTCAGCACTTCTGTAGATGATTTACGGTGATTTTCAGCTCTTCTCTAGATGATGTAGGTGATTTTCAGCACTTCTGTAGATGATTTACGGTGATTTTCAGCTCTTCTCTAGATGATGTATGTTGATTTTAAGATCTTCTGTAGATGATTTACTGTGATTTTCAGCACTTCTCTAGATGATGTAGGTGATTTTCAGCTCTTCTCTAGATGATCTTCGGTGATTTTCAGCTCTTCTCTAGATGATGTAAGGTGATTTTCCGCTCTTCTCTAGATGATGTACGTGATTTTCAGCACTTCTGTAGATGATTTACGGTGATTTTCAGCTCTTCTCTAGATGATGTAGGTGATTTTCAGCTCTTCTCTAGATGATGTACGTGATTTTCAGCTCTTCTCTAGATGATGTTTGGTGATTTTCAGCTCTTCTCTAGATGATGTAGGTGATTTTCAGCTCTTCTCTAGATGATGTAGGTGATTTTCAGATCTTCTCTAGAAGATCTTCGGTGAGTTTCAGCTCGTCTCTAGATGATCTTCGGTGATTTTCTGCACTTCTCTAGATGATGTAGGTGATTTTCAGCTCTTATCTAGATGATCTTCGGTGATTTTCAGCTCTTCTCTAGATGATGTAGGTGATTTTCAGCACTTCTCTAGATGATGTAGGTGATTTTCAGTTCTTCTCTAGATGATGTAGGTGATTTTCAGCACTTTTCTAGATGATGTACGGTGATTTTCAGCTCTTCTCTAGATGATGTAGGTGATTTTCAGCTCTTCTCTAGATGTTCAGTGATTTTCAGCACTTCTCTAGATGATGTAGGTGATTTTCATCTCTTCTCTAGATGATGTACGGTGATTCTCAGCACTTCTTTAGATGATGTTCGGTGATTTTCAGCTCTTCTCTAGATGATGTAGGTGATTTTCAGCTCTTCTCTAGATGTTCAGTGATTTTCAGCTCTTCTCTAGATGATGTACGGTGATTTTCAGCACTTCTCTAGATGACGTAGGTGATTTTCAGCTCTTCTCTAGATGATCTTCGGTGATTTTCAGCACTTCTCTCGATGATGTAAGGTGATTTTCTGCTCTTCTCTAGATGATGTAGGTGATTTTCAGCACTTCTCTAGATGATGTAGGTGATTTTCAGCTCTTCTCTAGATGATGTAGGTGATTTTCAGCTCTTCTCTAGATGTTCAGTGATTTTAAGCTCTTCTCTAGATGATTAAGGTGATTTTCAGCTCTTCTCTAGATGATCTTCGGTGATTTTCAGCACTTCTCTAGATGATGTAGGTGATTTTCAGCTCTTCTCTAGATGACGTAGGTGATTTTCAGCTCTTCTCTAGATGATCTTCGGTGATTTTCAGCACTTCTCTAGATGATGTAAGGTGATTTTTTGCTCTTCTCTAGATGATGTACGGTGATTTTCAGCTCTTCTCTAGATGATGTAGGTGATTTTCAGCTCCTCTCTAGATGATGTAGGTGATTTTCAGCTCTTCTCTAGATGATCTTCGGTGATTTTCAGCTCTTCTTTAGATGATGTTCGGTGATTTTCAGCTCTTTCTCTATATGTTGTAGGTGATTTTCAGCTCTTCTCTAGATGATGTAGGTGATTTTCAGCACTTCTCTAGATGATGTAGGTGATTTTCAGCTATTCTCTAGATGATGTACGGTGATTTTCAGCACTTCTTTAGATGATGTCCGGTGATTTTCAGCTCTTCTCTAGATGATGTAGGTGTTTTTCAGCTCTTCTCTAGATGTTCTGTGATTTTCAGCTCTTCTCTAGATGATGTACGGTGATTTTCAGCACTTCTCTAGATGACGTAGGTGATTTTCAGCTCTTCTCTAGATGATCTTCGGTGATTTTCAGCACTTCTCTAGATGATGTAAGGTGATTTTCTGCTCTTCTCTAGATGATGTACGGTGATTTTCAGCTCTTCTCGAGATGATGTCGGTGATTTTCAGCACTTCTCTAGATGATGTAGGTGATTTTCAGCTCTTCTCTAGATGATGTAGGTGATTTTCAGCACTTTTCTAGATGATGTACGGTGATTTTCAGCTCTTCTCTAGATGATGTAGGTGATTTTAAGCGCTTCACAATATGGTCAGTGATTTTCTGCTCATCTATAGTTGATTAAGGTGATTTTATGCTCTTCTAAAGATGATGTTGGGTGACTTTCAGCTCTACTCTCGATGATGTACGGTGATTTTCAGCTCTTCTCTAGATGATGTAGGTGATTTTCAGCTCTTCTCTAGATGATGTACGGTGATTTTCAGCACTTCTCTAGATGATGTAAGGTGATTTTCTGCTCTTCTCTAGATGATGTACGGTGATTTTCAGCTCTTCTCTAGATGATGTACGGTGATTTTCAGCTCTTCTCTAGATGATGTAGGTGATTTTCAGCTCTTCTCTAGATGTTCAGTGATTTTCAGCTCTTCTCTAGATGATTACGGTGATTTTCTGCTCTTCTCTAGATGATGTTCGGTGACTTTCAGCTCTTCTCTAGATGATGTATGGTGATTTTCAGCACTTCTCTAGATGACGTAGGTGATTTTCAGCTCTTCTCTAGATGATCTTCGGTGATTTTCAGCACTTCTATAGATGATGTACGGTGATTTTCTGCTCTTTCTCTAGATGATGTACGGTGATTTTCAGCTCTTCTCTAGATGATGTAGGTGATTTTCAGCTCTTCCCTAGATTATGTAGGTGATTTTCAGCTCTTCTTTAGATGATGTTCGGTGATTTTCAGCTCTTCTCTAGATGATGTAGGTGATTTTCAGCTCTTCTCTAGATGATGTAGGTGATTTTCAGCTCTTCTCTAGATGATGTACGGTGATTTTCAGCACTTCTTTAGATGATGTTCGGTGATTTTCAGCTCTTCTCTAGATGATGTAGGTGATTTTCAGCTCTTCTCTAGATGATGTAGGTGATTTTCAGCACTTCCCTAGATGATGTAGGTGATTTTCAGCTCTTCTATAGATGATGTAGGTGATTTTTAGCTCTTCTCTAGATGATGTAGGTGATTTTCAGCTCTTCTCTAGATGATGTAGGTGATTTTCAGCTCTTTCTCTAGATGATGTAGGTGATTTTCAGCTCTTCTCTAGATGATGTAGGTGATTTTCAGCACTTATCTAGATGATGTAGGTGATTTTCAGCTCTTCTCTAGATGATGTACGGTGATTTTCAGCTCTTCTCTAGATGATGTAGGTGATTTTCAGCTATTCTCTAGATGATGTACGGTGATTTTCAGCTATTCTCTAGATGATGTACGTGATTTTCAGCTATTCTCTAGATGATGTACGGTGATTTTCAGCTCTTCTCTAGATGATGTACGGTGATTTTCAGCTCTTCTCTAGATGATGTACGGTGATTTTCAGCTCTTCTCTAGATGATGTACGGTGATTTTCAGCTCTTCTCTAGATGATTTAGGTGATTTTCAGCTCTTCTCTAGATGATGTACGTGATTTTCAGCACTTCTCTAGATGATGTACGTGATTTTCAGCTCTTCTCTAGATGATGTACGGTGATTTTCAGCTCTTCTCTAGATGATGTAGGTGATTTTCAGCTCTTCTCTAGATGATGTAGGTGATTTTCAGCTCTTCTCTAGATGATGTTCGGTGATTTTCAGCACTTCTCTAGATGATGTAAGGTGATTTTCAGCTCTTCTCTAGATGATGTAAGGTGTTTTTCTGCTCTTCTCTAGATGATGTTTGGTGACTTTCAGCACTTCTCTAGATGATGTAAGGTGATTTTCAGCTCTTCTCTAGATGACGTAGGTGATTTTCAGCACTTCTCTAGATGATGT
>CM060673.1:126403-273123 GCA_030686955.1 Odontamblyopus rebecca | reverse complement strand
CACTCTTCCCTTCTCCTCCTCAGCTCACAGACGGAAAGTGTGAGGAGAGGATTCTCCAGCTGCTGCTTCATTATCATCAAAACCACTGTGGGAAAAGTTCTGATCGTGTTTGTGTCGGCGGCGAAACGACAAACCGAGATGACAGAAAAGAGCAGCTGAAGTGTGGGTTTTCTTCCCAAAGACGGAAATACGTTTGTGTCGCTGTCCAATCAGCACCTTCCCCACTACAGACGCTGAGAACTATTAAATAAAGACCATTGAACCTGTTTCCATGGAAACCTCAACTCACTATTATTATTTCCACGGAAACTCCAAAGAGAAGAGTTTAATTCAGAACAATTAATTCAGAATGAAAAAACATTGTGTAAACATGGCCATTTTGGTCTTTGTTCGTATTAACCTGCTCTACATGATCTTGAAGTTTTTTTATTCGCTTTTTATTTGCCTGTAAAAAAATTCTTATTCAGCCCCAAATTAAGCCCATATCTGCTAGCTTCATGAGCTTCATTTGACTGGAGTGAACATACGAGCGAGGTCACACACTGCAAATGTCTCTGATTTGACCAAGATTTTCAAACTTCTCTCAGGTTCTTCATGTTGTTTTCAGATTTATTCTCCTGACTCGTTCTGAGACGCTTCATTCTCGTCTGGAGGTCGTTTATTTTCAGAGAACTTAACTAAAATGATCTCGCTGCAGGAACAGATAATTTCACTACTTTTACATCATTTTCTGATAGATTTGAGTGTTCAGATCTTACACTTTGGACAAGCTTTTTTGCAGTGAACGCAATATGGATTCTAATAAAATCATGACCGTAAAAATCACTCTTTCTTTTGACAACAGGAGATTTTCACATTTAAACTGTAAATTAAATGCTCTGTGTGCGTGGCCATCAGAAATGCCTTTTGATCATCTCCAGCCCCTTTTGTCACTGCTCCACTTTAAATGTGCTCCCACAGAATTGTCCGGTCAGCTGCAGGCCTCCCCTCAGCGCTCAGGGGCCCTGCAGGCCTCACCTCAGCGCTCAGGGGCCCTGCAGGCCTCACCTCAGCGCTCAGGGGCCCTGCAGGCCTCACCTCAGCGCTCAGGGGCCCTGCAGGCCTCACCTCAGCGCTCAGGGGCCCTGCAGGCCTCACCTCAGCGCTCAGGGCCCTGCAGGCCTCACCTCAGCGCTCAGGGGCCCTGCAGGCCTCACCTCAGCGCTCAGGGGCCCTGCAGGCCTCACCTCAGCGCTCAGGGGCCCTGCAGGCCTCACCTCAGCGCTCAGGGGCCCTGCAGGCCTCACCTCAGCGCTCAGGGGCCCTGCAGGCCTCACCTCAGCGCTCAGGGGCCCTGCAGGCCTCACCTCAGCGCTCAGGGGCCCTGCAGGCCTCACCTCAGCGCTCAGGGGCCCTGCAGGCCTCACCTCAGCGCTCAGGGGCCCTGCAGAGACCCGGTGTCCCGTGAGGAGACAGAGACAGGCCACGGCTCAGGTCCTCCTCTGTGACGTCTTCCACACCGGAGCTGCTGTGGGTGTGTGCGAGGGAGAGGGGGCGAGCTCACCAACCCTCCCCAGGAATCACACCTCTCTTCTGGGCACAGCGAGCTTGGAGCGGGGCCCGGCTCACATGAGTAAGGCTTCATCACTTGGCTCGAACACAACAAGCTTTGACTGTTTAATTATGACAAATGCAATTTATGCTCCTCTGGCTTAGACCTGATATAGTCCTGGTTTAGTCCTAGTTTAGATCAGATTTGGACATCTTTCTTGTATAAACCGGGGACAAAGTGGTTTTGTATAAATCTGCAGGGACAGGGGACACAGGGCTCAACACTGGGACTGTCCTGGGGAAATAAGGACATCTGGACTCTACTTATGATGCTAAGAGATTGTATTTTTAAAGCACTTATTATTTTACAGCTAACCTGAGATGACCTCTTTTTTAACTAAATTCTGTCAGTAGTTCCAACAAAAGTATAAATTCTGTTACATCATATTTGCAAAATGAAAGTGAGAGCAAATAAACAGCCCAATTAAGACATGGTTTGATTTGCTCTGGAGAGTTGTTGTTTTTTTCAGCCTTTATTGCTCATGCTATTATTTTGTTGGCATCAATTTAAAGAGAACAAAAGAATCTGACAATTAACATACACAAGTTGGAAAATGTTAATTGCCACGTGTTTTTGTTGTTCTCTTTAAACTGATGTCAACAAAATGCATGAGCAATAAGTAACAAATAAATAATAATAATAATAAATGACTAAAATTCCACTTAAGAAGGCATTTAATGTTCCACTGTATGAAATAAAACTCAAGAGCTGGTTCATGACATCTGTATTTGGAACAAAAACTGTATTTAATGAGTTTTGAGTCATTCTCTTGCTTTTATAGAAATAAAAAACACTTTTTATTCTGTGTATAATTCTGTGACTTTGGTATGAAGCGCGAATTCTCTTGTTTTTCCTGAATCTTTGGCGCTTTTGTTCTCCACAGCCTCCATTCTAACTACAGACACGGTGCTAGCGGCGTTAGCTTCCCTTTCCGCCCGTTTTTCCGCTCCTCTGTTCGGCCTGAGCCCGGGACACTGCCCCTCCGGCCCGATGCGTACCTGTCGGAGCGGGACATGGCTCTGTCCGCCTCGGGGCCGTCTCTCTGCGGCTGCTCTGGACGGGTTTGCCCCGGGTTTGGTCCCGGGTTTTGGCCGCTGCGGCTCGGCTCCTCCATCACGCTGCGCCGCGCGTAAACCAAACTCAGCCGGCGTCATGTCGTCACTGCACGTACACGCAAACACACGCACAGGCAGGTCACGTGGGGTCAAGTCATGAATCTAACAATAAATCTATTAAATCTATGAAATGAAAATATTGATTAAAATACATTATCAATAAAAAATTATAATAAAGATAACATTTAAAGCTACTAATCTATTAAATACACCTATTAACCTATTAAAATAAGGTCAGGTAAGGTAAGGTTTATTTATATAGTGCTTTACACAGCATTTTACACAGCATCTTCATTCACTACACACCCGGTGGTGATAAACTACTGTTGTAGCCACAGCTGCCCTGGGGCAGACGGACGGAGGCGCAGCTGCCAAGCCAGGCGGCGCCAACGGTCCCTCCGACCACCACCAACACTCACTCACACAACTTTCACACCTACATACTAAAATAACAATAATCAATCTATAAAAATAAATAAAAATATAGCCACAAGCGGCGATGATCGGCCCTTGCGTGCACCTACACTGCAACCCGCAAACGCCGCGCCCCACACTAACCCTAATAATCGTAAACCCCAACCACACTTTTCATCTGCTTTACAGTGTGTTATATTCAGGCCGAAATCACGTATTAGTGATTCAAATTTTCCAGACCAACACATTCTCCATCAGAAAAATTACATAGTGCACCTTTAAATGATTTTTGAGAAGTCTTTGCGCCCCTGGTGGCAAACAGTGAAAAATTCGCCATGTCCGTAATGTATTTTTTTGCTCATAGTCATGCATAGAATTTAACTCCCAAATTTGGTACAAATCCGATAATGTTGGCGTTTCATTACACTAGGGGGCGCTATAGTGTAATTTTCCATATGTTTTATAGTGTTTTATATTCAGGCCGAGATCAGCATCAGTGACTCAAATTTCAGAAGGATCGGAGAACGAATGGTTTGTGTCAATGGGAGCAAATCTGCACAGTGAATATTGTCTAAATTTGGATTGAACTTTGTGGCTTCGCTGCACGTAAATGTGACAGTTTTTAAAAAATGGAGGAAACATTTTAAGCAGCTCTTCTCTAGATGATGTAGGTGATTTTCAGCTCTTCTCTAGATGATGTAGGTGATTTTCAGCTCTTCTCTAGATGATGTACGGTGATTTTCAGCTCTTCTCTAGATGATGTAGGTGATTTTCAGCTCTTCTCTAGATGATGTACGGTGATTTTCAGCTCTTCTCTAGATGATGTAGGTGATTTTCAGCTCTTCTCTAGATGATGTAGGTGATTTTCAGCTCTTCTCTAGATGATGTACGGTGATTTTCAGCTCTTCTCTAGATGATGTAGGTGATTTTCAGCTCTTCTCTAGATGATGTAGGTGATTTTCAGCTCTTCTCTAGATGATGTTTGATGATTTTCAGCTCTTCTCTAGATGATGTAGGTGATTTTCAGCTCTTCTCTAGATGATGTAGGTGATTTTCAGCTCTTCTCTAGATGATGTACGGTGATTTTCAGCTCTTCTCTAGATGATGTACGGTGATTTTCAGCTCTTCTCTAGATGATGTACGGTGATTTTCAGCTCTTCTCTAGATGATGTACGGTGATTTTCAGCTATTCTCTAGATGATGTACGTGATTTTCAGCTCTTCTCTAGATGATGTAGGTGATTTTCAGCTCTTCTCTAGATGATGTACGGTGATTTTCAACTCTTCTCTAGATGATGTAGGTGATTTTCAGCTCTTCTATAGATGATGTAGGTGATTTTCAGCTCTTCTCTAGATGATGTAGGTGATTTTCAGCACTTCTCTAGATGATGTACGGTGATTTTCAGCTCTTCTCTAGATGATGTAGGTGATTTTCAGCTATTCTCTAGATGATGTAGGTGATTTTCAGCTCTTCTCTAGATGATGTAGGTGATTTTCAGCTCTTCTCTAGATGATGTACGGTGATTTTCAACTCTTCTCTAGATGATGTAGGTGATTTTCAGCTCTTCTATAGATGATGTAGGTGATTTTCAGCTCTTCTCTAGATGATGTAGGTGATTTTCAGCACTTCTCTAGATGATGTACGGTGATTTTCAGCTCTTCTCTAGATGATGTAGGTGATTTTCAGCTCTTCTCTAGATGATGTACGGTGATTTTCAGCTCTTCTCTAGATGATGTAGGTGATTTTCAGCTCTTCTCTAGATGATGTAGGTGATTTTCAGCTCTTCTCTAGATGATGTAGGTGATTTTCAGCTCTTCTCTAGATGATGTAGGTGATTTTCAGCTCTTCTCTAGATGATGTAGGTGATTTTCAGCTCTTCTCTAGATGATGTAGGTGATTTTCAGCTCTTCTCTAGATGATGTAGGTGATTTTCAGCTCTTCTCTAGATGATGTAGGTGATTTTCAGATCTTCTCTAGATGATGTACAGTGATTTTCAGCTCTTCTCTAGATGATGTAGGTGATTTTCAGCTCTTCTCTAGATGATGTAGGTGATTTTCAGTTCTTCTCTAGATGATGTAGGGTGATTTTCAGCTCTTCTCTAGATGATGTACGGTGATTTTCAGCTATTCTCTAGATGATGTACGTGATTTTCAGCTCTTCTCTAGATGATGTAGGTGATTTTCAGTTCTTCTCTAGATGATGTAGGGTGATTTTCAGCTCTTCTCTAGATGATGTACGGTGATTTTCAGATATTCACTATATGATGTAGGTGATTTTCAGCTCTTCTCTAGATGATGTAGGGTGATTTTCAGCTCTTCTCTAGATGATGTACGGTGATTTTCAGTACTTCTCTAGATGATGTAGGGTGATTTTCAGCTCTTCTCTAGATGATGTAGGTGATTTTCAGCTATTCTCTAGATGATGTAGGTGATTTTCAGTTCTTCTCTAGATGATGTACGTGATTTTCAGCTCTTCTCTAGATGATGTAGGTGATTTTCAGTTCTTCTCTAGATGATGTAGGGTGATTTTCAGCTCTTCTCTAGATGATGTAGGTGATTTTCAGCTCTTCTCTAGATGATGAACGGTGATTTTCAGCTCTTCTCTAGATGATGTACGGTGATTTTCAGCTCTTCTCTAGATGATGTAGGTGATTTTCAGCTCTTCTCTAGATGATGTAGGTGATTTTCAGCTCTTCTCTAGATGATGTAGGTGATTTTCAGCACTTTTCTAGATGATGTACGGTGATTTTCAGCTCTTCTCTAGATGATTAAGGTGATTTTCTGCTCTTCTCTAGATGATTAAGGTGATTTTCTGCTCTTCTCTAGATGATGTTCGGTGATTTTCTGCTCTTCTCTAGATGATGTACGGTGATTTTCAGCTCTTCTCTAGATGATGTAGGTGATTTTCAGCTCTTCTCTAGATGATGTACGGTGATTTTCAGCACTTCTCTAGATGATGTAAGGTGATTTTCTGCTCTTCTCTAGATGATGTACGGTGATTTTCAGCTCTTCTCTAGATGATGTAGGTGATTTTCAGCTCTTCTCTAGATGATGAACGGTGATTTTCAGCTCTTCTCTAGATGATGTAGGTGATTTTCAGCTCTTCTCTAGATGATGTAGGTGATTTTCAGCTCTTCTCTAGATGTTCAGTGATTTTCAGCTCTTCTCTAGATGATTACGGTGATTTTCTGCTCTTCTCTAGATGATGTTCGGTGACTTTCAGCTCTTCTCTAGATGATGTACGGTGATTTTCAGCACTTCTCTAGATGACGTAGGTGATTTTCAGCTCTTCTCTAGATGATGTAGGTGATTTTCAGCTCTTCTCTAGATGATGTAGGTGATTTTCAGCACTTCTCTAGATGATGTAGGTGATTTTCAGCTCTTCTCTAGATGCTGTACGGTGATTTTCAGCTCTTCTCTAGATGATGTAGGTGATTTTCAGCTCTTCTCTAGATGATGTAGGTGATTTTCAACTCTTCTCTAGATGATGTACAGTGATTTTCAGCTCTTCTCTAGATGATGTAGGTGATTTTCAGCTCTTCTCTAGATGATGTACGGTGATTTTCAGCTCTTCTCTAGATGATGTAGGTGATTTTCAGCTATTCTCTAGATGATGTACGGTGATTTTCAGCTATTCTCTAGATGATGTACGTTTTTTTTCAGCTCTTCTCTAGATTATGTACCGTGATTTTCCACTCTTCTCTAGATGATGTACGTGATTTTCAGCTCTTGTCTAGATGATGTACGGTGATTTTCAGCACTTCTCTAGATGATGTACGTGATTTTCAGCTCTTCTCTAGATGATGTACGGTGATTTTCAGCTCTTCTCTAGATGATGTAGGTGATTTTCAGCTCTTCTCTAGATGATGTAGGTGATTTTCAGCACTTAGCTAGATGATGTACGTGATTTTCAGCTCTTCTCTAGATGATGTACGGTGATTTTCAGCTCTTCTCTAGATGATGTAGGTGATTTTCAGCTCTTCTCTAGATGATGTAGGTGATTTTCAGCTCTTCTCTAGATGATGTAAGGTGTTTTTAAGCTCTTGTCTAGATGATTTAGGTGATTTTCAGCTCTTCTCTAGATGATGTACGTGATTTTCAGCACTTCTCTAGATGATGTACGCTGATTTTCAGCTCTTCTCTAGATGATGTGCGGTGATTTTCAGCTCTTCTCTAGATGATGTTCGGTGATTTTCAGCGCTTCTCTAGATGATGTAAGGTGATTTTCAGCTCTTCTCTAGATGATGTAAGGTGATTTTCAGCTATTCTCTAGATGATGTAAGGTGTTTTTCTGCTCTTCTCTAGATGATGTTCGGTGATTTTCAGCACTTCTCTAGATGATGTACGGTGATTTTCAGCTCTTCTCTAGATGATGTATGATGATTTTCAGCTCTTCTCTAGATGATGTACGGTGATTTTCAGCACTTCTCTAGATGATGTACGGTGATTTTCAGCTCTTCTCTAGATGATGTACGTTGATTTTCAGCTCTTCTCTAGATGATGTACGGTGATTTTCAGCTATTCTCTAGATGATGTACGGTGATTTTCAGCTCTTCTCTAGATGATGTAAGGTGATTTTCAGCTCTTCTCTAGATGACGTAGGTGATTTTCAGCACTTCTCTAGATGATATAGGTGATTTTCAGCTCTTCTCTAGATGATGTAGGTGATTTTCAGCTCTTCTCTAGATGATGTAGGTGATTTTCAGCTCTTCTCTAGATGATGTACGGTGATTTTCAGCACTTCTCTAGATGATGTACGGTGATTTTCAGCTCTTCTCTAGATGATGTACGGTGATTTTCAGCACTTCTCTAGATGATGTACGGTGATTTTCAGCTCTTCTCTAGATGATGTAGGGTGATTTTCAGCTCTTCTCTAGATGATGTAGGTGATTTTCAGCTCTTCTCTAGATGATGAACGGTGATTTTCAGCTCTTCTCTAGATGATGTACGGTGATTTTCAGCTCTTCTCTAGATGATGTAGGTGATTTTCAGCTCTTCTCTAGATGATGTAGGTGATTTTCAGCTCTTCTCTAGATGATGTAGGTGATTTTCAGCACTTTTCTAGATGATGTACGGTGATTTTCAGCTCTTCTCTAGATGATTAAGGTGATTTTCTGCTCTTCTCTAGATGATGTTCGGTGACTTTCAGCTCTTCTCTAGATGATGTACGGTGATTTTCTGCTCTTCTCTAGATGATGTTCGGTGACTTTCAGCACTTCTCTAGATGATGTACGGTGATTTTCTGCTCTTCTCTAGATGATGTACGGTGATTTTCAGCACTTCTCTAGATGAGGTAGGGGATTTTCAGCTCTTCTCTAGATGATGTACGGTGATTTTCAGCACTTCTCTAGATGATGTAAGGTGATTTTCTGCTCTTCTCTAGATGATGTACGGTGATTTTCAGCTCTTCTCTAGATGATGTAGGTGATTTTCAGCTCTTCTCTAGATGATGAACGGTGATTTTCAGCTCTTCTCTAGATGATGTACGGTGATTTTCAGCTCTTCTCTAGATGATGTAGGTGATTTTCAGCTCTTCTCTAGATGATGTAGGTGATTTTCAGCTCTTCTCTAGATGATGTAGGTGATTTTCAGCACTTTTCTAGATGATGTACGGTGATTTTCAGCTCTTCTCTAGATGATGTAGGTGATTTTCAGCTCTTCTCTAGATGTTCAGTGATTTTCAGCTCTTCTCTAGATGATTAAGGTGATTTTCTGCTCTTCTCTAGATGATGTACGGTGATTTTCAGCACTTCTCTAGATGACGTAGGTGATTTTCAGCTCTTCTCTAGATGATCTTCGGTGATTTTCAGCACTTCTCTAGATGATGTAAGGTGATTTTCTGCTCTTCTCTAGATGATGTACGGTGATTTTCAGCTCTTCTCTAGATGATGTAGGTGATTTTCAGCTCTTCTCTAGATGATGTAGGTGATTTTCAGCTCTTCTCTAGATGATCTTCGGTGATTTTCAGCTCTTCTTTAGATGATGTTCGGTGATTTTCAGCTCTTCTCTAGATGATGTAGGTGATTTTCAGCTCTTCTCTAGATGATGTAGGTGATTTTCAGCACTTCTCTAGATGATGTAGGTGATTTTCAGCTATTCTCTAGATGATGTACGGTGATTTTCAGCACTTCTTTAGATGATGTTCGGTGATTTTCAGCTCTTCTCTAGATGATGTAGGTGATTTTCAGCTCTTCTCTAGATGATGTAGGTGATTTTCAGCACTTCTCTAGATGATGTAGGTGATTTTCAGCTCTTCTATAGATGATGTATGGTGATTTTTAGCTCTTCTCTAGATGATGTAGCTGATTTTCAGCTCTTCTCTAGATGATGTAGGTGATTTTCAGCTCTTCTCTAGATGATGTAGGTGATTTTCAGCTCTTCTCTAGATGAAGTAGGTGATTTTCAGCACTTCTCTAGATGATGTAGGTGATTTTCAGCTCTTCTCTAGATGATGTACGGTGATTTTCAGCTCTTCTCTAGATGATGTAGGTGATTTTCAGCTCTTCTCTAGATGATGTAGGTGATTTTCAGCTCTTCTCTAGATGATGTAGGTGATTTTCAGCACTTCTCTAGATGATGTAGGTGATTTTCAGCTCTTCTCTAGATGATGTACGGTGATTTTCAGCTCTTCTCTAGATGATGTAGGTGATTTTCAGCTATTCTCTAGATGATGTACGGTGATTTTCAGCTATTATCTAGATGATGTACGGTGATTTTCAGCTATTCTCTAGATGATGTACGGTGATTTTCAGCTCTTCTCTAGATGATGTACGGTGATTTTCAGCTCTTCTCTAGATGATGTACGGTGATTTTCAGCTATTCTCTAGATGATGTACGGTGATTTTCAGCTCTTCTCTAGATGATGTAGGTGATTTTCAGCTCTTCTCTAGATGATGTAGGTGATTTTCAGCTCTTCTCTAGATGATGTACGTGATTTTCAGCTCTTCTCTAGATGATGTACGGTGATTTTCAGCTCTTCTCTAGATGATGTACGGTGATTTTCAGCTCTTCTCTAGATGATGTAAGGTGTTTTTCTGCTCTTCTCTAGATGATGTTTGGTGACTTTCAGCTCTTCTCTAGATGATGTACGGTGATTTTCAGCACTTCTCTAGATGATGTACGGTGATTTTCAGTTCTTCTCTAGATGATGTAGGTGATTTTCAGCTCTTCTCTAGATGATATAGGTGATTTTCAGCTCTTCTCTAGATGATCTTCGGTGATTTTCAGCTCTTCTCTAGATGATGTACGGTGATTTTCAGCACTTCTCTAGATGATGTACGGTGATTTTCAGTTCTTCTCTAGATGATGTAGGTGATTTTCAGCTCTTCTCTAGATGATGTACGGTGATTTTCAGCTCTTCTCTAGATGATGTACCGTGATTTTCAACTCTTCTCTAGATGATGTAGGTGATTTTCAGCTCTTCTCTAGATGATGTATGGTGATTTTCAGCTCTTCTCTTGATGATGTAGGTGATTTTCAGCTATTCTCTAGATGATGTACGGTGATTTTCAGCTCTTCTCTAGATGATGTACGGTGATTTTCAGCTCTTCTCTAGATGATGTAGGTGATTTTCAGCTCTTCTCTAGATGATGTACGGTGATTTTCAGCTCTTCTCTAGATGATGTAGGTGATTTTCAGCTCTTCTCTAGATGATGTAGGTGATTTTCAGCTCTTCTCTAGATGATGTAGGTGATTTTCAGCTCTTCTCTAGATGATGTAGGTGATTTTCAGCTCTTCTCTAGATGATGTAGGTGATTTTCAGCTCTTCTCTAAATGATGTACGGTGATTTTTAGCTCTTCTCTAGATGATGTAGGTGATTTTCAGCTCTTCTCTAGATGATGTATGGTGATTTTCAGCTCTTCTCTAGATGATGTACGGTGATTTTCAGCTCTTCTCTAGATGATGTTCGGTGATTTTCAGTTCGTCTCTAGATGATGTAGGTGATTTTCAGCTCTTCTCTAGATGATGTAGGTGATTTTCAGCTCTTCTCTAGATGATGTACGGTGATTTTCAGCTCTTCTCTAGATGATGTAGGTGAGTTTCAGCTCTGCTCTAGATGATGTAGGTGATTTTCAGCTCTTCTCTAGATGATGTACGGTGATTTTCAGCTCTTCTGTAGATGATGTATGGTGATTTTCAGCTCTTCTCTAGATGATGTAGGTGATTTTCAGCTCTTCTCTAGATGATGTTGGTGATTTTCAGCTCTTCTCTAGATGATGTAGGTGATTTTCAGCTCTTCTCTAGATGATGTAGGTGATTTTCAGCTCTTCTCTAGATGATGTAGGTGATTTTCATCTCTTCTCTAGATGATGTAGGTGATTTTCAGCTCTTCTCTAGATGATGTAGGTGATTTTCAGCACTTCCCAAGATGATGTTCGGTGATTTTCAGCTCTTCTCTAGATGATGTTCAGTGATTTTCAGCACTTCTCTAGATGATGTATGGTGATTTTCAGCTCTTCTCTAGATGATGTAGGTGATTTTCAGCACTTCTGTAGATGATTTACGGTGATTTTCAGCTCTTCTCTAGATGATGTTTGGTGATTTTCAGCTCTTCTCTAGATGATGTACGGTGATTTTCAGCTCTTCTCTAGATGATGTAGGTGATTTTCAGCACTTCTGTAGATGATTTACGGTGATTTTCAGCTCTTCTCTAGATGATGTAGGTGATTTTCAGCTCTTCTCTAGATGATGTACGGTGATTTTCAGCACTTCTCTAGATGATGTAAGATGATTTTCTGCTCTTCTCTAGATGATGTAGGTGATTTTCAGCACTTCTCTAGATGATGTAGGTGATTTTCAGCTCTTCTCTAGATGATGTAGGTGATTTTCAGCTCTTCTCTAGATGATGTTCAGTGATTTTCAGCTCTTCTCTAGATGATGTAGGTGATTTTCAGCTCTTCTCTAGATGATGTAGGTGATTTTCAGCTCTTCTCTAGATGATGTACGGTGATTTTCAGCACTTCTCTAGATGATGTAAGGTGATTTTCTGCTCTTCTCTAGATGATGTACGGTGATTTTCAGCTCTTCTCTAGATGATGTAGGTGATTTTCAGCTCTTCTCTAGATGATGAACGGTGATTTTCAGCTCTTCTCTAGATGATGTACGGTGATTTTCAGCTCTTCTCTAGATGATGTAGGTGATTTTCAGCTCTTCTCTAGATGATGTAGGTGATTTTCAGCTCTTCTCTAGATGATGTAGGTGATTTTCAGCACTTTTCTAGATGATGTACGGTGATTTTCAGCTCTTCTCTTTATGATGTAGGTGATTTTCAGCTCTTCTCTAGATGTTCAGTGATTTTCAGCTCTTCTCTAGATGATGTACGGTGATTTTCTGCTCTTCTCTAGATGATGTACGGTGATTTTCAGCACTTCTCTAGATGACGTAGGTGATTTTCAGCTCTTCTCTAGATGATCTTCGTTGATTTTCAGCAATACTCTATAAGATGTAAGGTGATTTTCTGCACTTCTATATATGATGTACGGTGATTTTCAGCTCTTCTCTAGATGATGTAGGTGATTTTCAGCTCTTCTCTAGATGATGTAGGTGATTTTCAGCTCTTCTCTAGATGATCTTCGGTGATTTTCAGCTCTTCTTTAGATGATGTTCGGTGATTTTCAGCTCTTCTCTAGATGATGTAGGTGATTTTCAGCTCTTCTCTAGATGATGTAGGTGATTTTCAGCACTTCTCTAGATGATGTAGGTGATTTTCAGCTATTCTCTAGATGATGTACGGTGATTTTCAGCACTTCTTTAGATGATGTTCGGTGATTTTCAGCTCTTCTCTAGATGATGTAGGTGATTTTCAGCTCTTCTCTAGATGATGTAGGTGATTTTCAGCACTTCTCTAGATGATGTAGGTGATTTTCAGCTCTTCTATAGATGATGTAGGTGATTTTTAGCTCTTCTCTAGATGATGTAGGTGATTTTCAGCTCTTCTCTAGATGATGTAGGTGATTTTCAGCTCTTCTCTAGATGATGTAGGTGATTTTCAGCTCTTCTCTAGATGAAGTAGGTGATTTTCAGCACTTCTCTAGATGATGTAGGTGATTTTCAGCTCTTCTCTAGATGATGTACGGTGATTTTCAGCTCTTCTCTAGATGATGTAGGTGATTTTCAGCTCTTCTCTAGATGATGTAGGTGATTTTCAGCTCTTCTCTAGATGATGTAGGTGATTTTCAGCACTTCTCTAGATGATGTAGGTGATTTTCAGCTCTTCTCTAGATGATGTACGGTGATTTTCAGCTCTTCTCTAGATGATGTAGGTGATTTTCAGCTATTCTCTAGATGATGTACGGTGATTTTCAGCTATTCTCTAGATGATGTACGTGATTTTCAGCTATTCTCTAGATGATGTACGGTGATTTTCAGCTCTTCTCTAGATGATGTACGGTGATTTTCAGCTATTCTCTAGATGATGTACGTGATTTTCAGCTATTCTCTAGATGATGTAGGTGATTTTCAGCTCTTCTCTAGATGATGTAGGTGATTTTCAGCTCTTCTCTAGATGATGTAGGTGATTTTCAGCTCTTCTCTAGATGATGTTCGGTGATTTTCAGCACTTCTCTAGATGATGTAAGGTGATTTTCAGCTCTTCTCTAGATGATGTAAGGTGTTTTTCTGCTCTTCTCTAGATGATGTTTGGTGACTTTCAGCTCTTCTCTAGATGATGTACGGTGATTTTCAGCACTTCTCTAGATGATGTACGGTGATTTTCAGATCTTCTCTAGATGATGTAGGTGATTTTCAGCTCTTCTCTAGATGATGTAGGTGATTTTCAGCTCTTCTCTAGATGATCTTCGGTGACTTTCAGCTCTTCTCTAGATGATGTACGGTGATTTTCAGCACTTCTCTAGATGATGTACGGTGATTTTCAGTTCTTCTCTAGATGATGTAGGTGATTTTCAGCTCTTCTCTAGATGATGTACGGTGATTTTCAGCTCTTCTCTAGATGATGTACCGTGATTTTCAACTCTTCTCTAGATGATGTAGGTGATTTTCAGCTCTTCTCTAGATGATGTATGGTGATTTTCAGCACTTCTCTAGATGATGTAGGTGATTTTCAGCTCTTCTCTAGATGATGTACGGTGATTTTCAGCTCTTCTCTAGATGATGTACGGTGATTTTCAGCTCTTCTCTAGATGATGTACGGTGATTTTCAGCTCTTCTCTAGATGATGTAGGTGATTTTCAGCTCTTCTCTAGATGATGTACGGTGATTTTCAGCTCTTCTCTAGATGATGTAGGTGATTTTCAGCTCTTCTCTAGATGATGTAGGTGATTTTCAGCTCTTCTCTAGATGATGTAGGTGATTTTCAGCTCTTCTCTAGATGATGTAGGTGATTTTCAGCTCTTCTCTAGATGATGTAGGTGATTTTCAGCTCTTCTCTATATTTTGTATGGTGATTTTAATCACTTCTATATATGATGTACGGTGATTTTCAGCTCTTCTCTAGATGATGTAGGGTGATTTTCAGCTCTTCTCTAGATGATGTACGGTGATTTTCAGCTCTTCTCTAGATGATGTTCGGTGATTTTCAGTTCGTCTCTAGATGATGTAGGTGATTTTCAGCTCTTCTCTAGATGATGTAGGTGATTTTCAGCTCTTCTCTAGATGATGTACGGTGATTTTCAGCTCTTCTCTAGATGATGTAGGTGAGTTTCAGCTCTGCTCTAGATGATGTAGGTGATTTTCAGCTCTTCTCTAGATGATGTACGGTGATTTTCAGCTCTTCTGTAGATGATGTATGGTGATTTTCAGCTCTTCTCTAGATGATGTAGGTGATTTTCAGCTCTTCTCTAGATGATGTTGGTGATTTTCAGCTCTTCTCTAGATGATGTAGGTGATTTTCAGCTCTTCTCTAGATGATGTAGGTGATTTTCATCTCTTCTCTAGATGATGTAGGTGATTTTCAGCTCTTCTCTAGATGATGTAGGTGATTTTCAGCTCTTCTCTAGATGATGTAGGTGATTTTCAGCTCTTCTCTAGATGATGTTCAGTGATTTTCAGCTCTTCTCTAGATGATGTAGGTGATTTTCAGCTCTTCTCTAGATGATGTAGGTGATTTTCAGCTCTTCTCTAGATGATGTAGGTGATTTTCAGCTCTTCTCTAGATGATGTAAGATGATTTTCAGCTCTTCTCTAGATGATGTAGGTGATTTTCAGTTCTTCTCTAGATGATGTAGGGTGATTTTCAGCTCTTCTCTAGATGATGTACAGTGATTTTCAGCTCTTCTCTAGATGATGTAGGTGATTTTCAGTTCTTCTCTAGATGATGTAGGGTGATTTTCAGCTCTTCTCTAGATGATGTACGGTGATTTTCAGTTCTTCTCTAGATGAGGTAGGGTGATTTTCAGCTCTTCTCTAGATGATGTAGGTGATTTTCAGCTCTTCTCTAGATGATGTAGGTGATTTTCAGATCTTCTCTAGATGATGTAGGGTGATTTTCAGCTCTTCTCTAGATGATGTAGGTGATTTTCAGTTCTTCTCTAGATGATGTAGGGTGATTTTCAGCTCTTCTCTAGATGATGTAGGTGATTTTCAGCTCTTCTCTAGATGATGAACGGTGATTTTCAGCTCTTCTCTAGATGATGTACGGTGATTTTCAGCTCTTCTCTAGATGATGTAGGTGATTTTCAGCACTTCTCTAGATGATGTAGGTGATTTTCAGCTCTTCTCTAGATGATGTAGGTGATTTTCAGCACTTTTCTAGATGATGTACGGTGATTTTCAGCTCTTCTCTAGATGATTAAGGTGATTTTCTGCTCTTCTCTAGATGATTAAGGTGATTTTCTGCTCTTCTCTAGATGATGTTCGGTGACTTTCAGCACTTCTCTCGATGATGTACGGTGATTTTCAGCACTTCTCTAGATGACGTAGGTGATTTTCAGCTCTTCTCTAGATGATCTTCGGTGATTTTCAGCACTTCTCTAGATGATGTAAGGTGATTTTCAGCTCTTCTCTAGATGATGTACGGTGATTTTCAGCTCTTCTCTAGATGATGTAGGTGATTTTCAACTCTTCTCTAGATGATGTAGGTGATTTTCAGCTCTTCTCTAGATGATGTAGGTGATTTTCAGCTCTTCTCTAGATGATGTAGGTGATTTTCAGCTCTTCTCTAGATGTTCAGTGATTTTCAGCTCTTCTCTAGATGATTACGGTGATTTTCTGCTCTTCTCTAGATGATGTTCGGTGACTTTCAGCACTTCTCTAGATGATGTTCGGTGACTTTCAGCACTTCTCTAGATGACGTAGGTGATTTTCAGCTCTTCTCTAGATGATCTTCGGTGATTTTCAGCACTTCTCTAGATGATGTAGGTGATTTTCAGCTCTTCTCTAGATGATGTACGGTGATTTTCAGCACTTCTCTAGATGACGTAGGTGATTTTCAGCACTTCTTTAGATGATGTTCGGTGATTTTCAGCTCTTCTCTAGATGATGTAGGTGATTTTCAGCTCTTCTCTAGATGATGTAGGTGATTTTCAGCTCTTCTCTAGATGATGTAGGTGATTTTCAGCTCTTCTATAGATGATGTAGGTGATTTTTAGCTCTTCTCTAGATGATGTAGGTGATTTTCAGCTCTTCTCTAGATGATGTAGGTGATTTTCAGCTCTTCTCTAGATGATGTAGGTGATTTTCAGCTCTTCTCTAGATGATGTAGGTGATTTTCAGCACTTCTCTAGATGATGTAGGTGATTTTCAGCTCTTCTCTAGATGCTGTACGGTGATTTTCAGCTCTTCTCTAGATGATGTAGGTGATTTTCAGCTCTTCTCTAGATGATGTAGGTGATTTTCAACTCTTCTCTAGATGATGTACAGTGATTTTCAGCTCTTCTCTAGATGATGTAGGTGATTTTCAGCTCTTCTCTAGATGATGTACGGTGATTTTCAGCTCTTCTCTAGATGATGTAGGTGATTTTCAGCTATTCTCTAGATGATGTACGGTGATTTTCAGCTATTCTCTAGATGATGTACGGTGATTTTCAGCTCTTCTCTAGATGATGTACGGTGATTTTCAGCACTTCTCTAGATGATGTAGGTGATTTTCAGCTCTTCTCTAGATGATGTAGGTGATTTTCAGCACTTCTCTAGATGATGTACGGTGATTTTCAGCTCTTCTCTAGATGATGTACGGTGATTTTCAGCTCTTCTCTAGATGATGTAGGTGATTTTCAGCTCTTCTCTAGATGATGTACTTGATTTTCAGCACTTCTCTAGATGATGTACTGTGATTTTCAGCTCTTCTCTAGATGATGTACGGTGATTTTCAGCACTTCTCTAGATGATGTAGGTGATTTTCAGCTCTTCTCTAGATGACGTAGGTGATTTTCAGCTCTTCTCTAGATGATCTTCGGTGATTTTCAGCACTTCTCTAGATGATGTAGGTGATTTTCAGCTCTTCTCTAGATGATGTAGGTGATTTTCAGCACTTCTCTAGATGATGTACGTGATTTTCAGCTCTTCTCTAGATGATGTAATGGTGATTTTCAGCTCTTCTCTAGATGATGTAGGTGATTTTCAGCTCTTCTCTAGATGATGTAGGTGATTTTCAGCTCTTCTCTAGATGATGTTCAGTGATTTTCAGCACTTCTCTAGATGATGTACGGTGATTTTCAGCTAGATGATGTAGTGATTTTCAGCTCTTCTCTAGATGATGTAAGGTGTTTTTCTGCTCTTCTCTAGATGATGTTCGGTGATTTTCAGCACTTCTCTAGATGATGTACGGTGATTTTCAGCTCTTCTCTAGATGATGTATGATGATTTTCAGCTCTTCTCTAGATGATGTACGGTGATTTTCAGCACTTCTAGATGATGTACGGTGATTTTCAGCTCTTCTCTATATGATGTACGGTGATTTTCAGCACTTCTCTAGATGATGTACGGTGATTTTCAGCTATTCTCTAGATGATGTACGGTGATTTTCAGCTCTTCTCTAGATGATGTACGGTGATTTTCAGCTTATCTCTAGATGATGTAGGTGATTTTCATTTCTCTAGATGATATAGGTGATTTTCAGCTCTTCTCTAGATGATGTAGGTGATTTTCAGCTCTTCTCTAGATGATGTAGGTGATTTTCAGCTCTTCTCTAGATGATGTAGGGTGATTTTCAGCACTTCTCTAGATGATGTACGGTGATTTTCAGCTCTTCTCTAGATGATGTAGGGTGATTTTCAGCACTTCTCTAGATGATGTACGGTGATTTTCAGCTCTTCTCTAGATGATGTACGGTGATTTTCAGCTCTTCTCTAGATGATGTAGTTGATTTTCAGCTCTTCTCTAGATGATGTAGGTGATTTTCAGCACTTCTCTAGATGATGTAGGTGATTTCAGCTCTTCTCTAGATGATGTAGGTGATTTTCAGCACTTCTCTAGATGATGTGGTGATTTTCAGCTCTTCTCTAGATGATTAAGGTGATTTTCTGCTCTTCTCTAGATGATGTTCGGTGACTTTCAGCTCTTCTCTAGATGATGTACGGTGATTTTCTGCTCTTCTCTAGATGATGTTCGGTGACTTTCAGCACTTCTAGATGATGTCTGGATTTTCTGCTCTTCTCTAGATGATGTCGTGATTTTCAGCACTTCTCTAGATGACGTAGGTGATTTTCAGCTCTTCTCTAGATGATCTTCGGTGATTTTCAGCACTTCTCTAGATGATGTAAGGGTGATTTTCTGCTCTTCTCTAGATGATGTCTGGTGATTTTCAGCTCTTCTCTAGATGATGTAGGTGATTTTCAGCTCTTCTCTAGATGATGAACGGTGATTTTCAGCTCTTCTCTAGATGATGTACGGTGATTTTCAGCTCTTCTCTAGATGATGTAGGTGATTTTCAGCACTTCTCTATATGATGTAGGTGATTTTCAGCTCTTCTCTAGATGATGTAGGTGATTTTCAGCACTTTTCTAGATGATGTGCAGTGATTTTCAGCTCTTCTCTAGATGATGTAGGTGATTTTCAGCTCTTCTCTAGATGTTCAGTGATTTTCAGCTCTTCTCTAGATGATTAAGGTGATTTTCTGCTCTTCTCTAGATGATGTACGGTGATTTTCAGCACTTCTCTAGATGATGTAGGTGATTTTCAGCTCTTCTCTAGATGATGTCGTTGATTTTCAGCTCTTCTCTAGATGATGTAAGGTGATTTTCAGCTCTTCTCTAGATGATGTAAGGTGATTTTCAGCTCTTCTCTAGATGATGTAGGTGATTTTCAGCTCTTCTCTAGATGATGTAGGTGATTTTCAGCTCTTCTCTAGATGATGTAGGTGATTTTCAGCTCTTCTCTAGATGATGTTCGGTGATTTTCAGCTCTTCTCTAGATGATGTTCAGGTGATTTTCAGCTCTTCTCTAGATGATGTAGGTGATTTTCATCTCTTCTCTAGATGATGTAGGTGATTTTCAGCTCTTCTCTAGATGATGTAGGTGATTTTCAGCACTTCTGTAGATGATTTACGGTGATTTTCAGCTCTTCTCTAGATGATGTAGGTGATTTTCAGCTCTTCTCTAGATGATGTCTGCTGATTTTCAGCTCTTCTCTAGATGATGTACGGTGATTTTCAGCTCTTCTCTAGATGATGTATGGTGATTTTCAGCTCTTCTCTAGATGATGTTTGGTGATTTTCAGCTCTTCTCTAGATGATGTAGGTGATTTTCAGCTCTTCTCTAGATGATGTAGGTGATTTTCAGCTCTTCTCTAGATGATGTAGGTGATTTTCAGCACTTCTCTAGATGATGTAGGTGATTTTCAGCTCTTCTCTAGATGATGTAGGTGATTTTCAGCTCTTCTCTAGATGATGTAGGTGATTTTCAGCTCTTCTCTAGATGATGTAGGTGATTTTCAGCTCTTCTCTAGATGATGTAGGTGATTTTCAGCACTTCTCTAGATGATGTAGGTGATTTTCAGCTCTTCTCTAGATGATGTACAGTGATTTTCAGCTCTTCTCTAGATGATGTAGGTGATTTTCAGCACTTCTCTAGATGATGTAGGTGATTTTCAGCTCTTCTTTAGATGATGTCGTGATTTTCAGCTATTCTCTAGATGATGTACGGTGATGTTCACCTCTACTCTAGATGATGTATGGTGATTTTCAGCCCTTCTCTAGATGATGTAGGTGATTTTCAGCACTTCTCTAGATGATGTACGGTGATTTTCAGCTCTTCTCTAGATGATGTACGGTGATGTTCAGCTCTTCTCTAGATGATGTAGGTGATTTTCAGCTCTTCTCTAGATGATGTAGGTGATTTTCAGCACTTCTCTAGATGATGTACGTGATTTTCAGCTCTTCTCTAGATGATGTACGGTGATTTTCAGCTCTTCTCTAGATGATGTAGGTGATTTTCAGCTCTTCTCTAGATGATGTAGGTGATTTTCAGCTCTTCTCTAGATGATGTACGGTGATTTTCAGCTCTTCTCTAGATGATGTAGGTGATTTTCAGCTCTTCTCTAGATGATGTAGGTGATTTTCAGCACTTCTCTAGATGATGTACGTGATTTTCAGCTCTTCTCTAGATGATGTACGGTGATTTTCAGCTCTTCTCTAGATGATGTAGGTGATTTTCAGCTCTTCTCTAGATGATGTAGGTGATTTTCAGCTCTTCTCTAGATGATGTTCGGTGATTTTCAGCACTTCTCTAGATGATGTAAGGTGATTTTCAGCTCTTCTCTAGATGATGTACGGTGATTTTCAGCTCTTCTCTAGATGATGTAAGGTGTTTTCTGCTCTTCTCTAGATGATGTTCGGTGATTTTCAGCACTTCTCTCGATGATGTACGGTGATTTTCAGCTCTTCTCTAGATGATGTATGTGATTTTCAGCTCTTCTCTAGATGATGTACGGTGATTTTCAGCACTTCTCTAGATGATGTACGGTGATTTTCAGCTCTTCTCTAGATGATGTACGATGATTTTCAGCTCTTCTCTAGATGATGTACGGTGATTTTCAGCTATTCTCTAGATGATGTACGGTGATTTTCAGCTCTTCTCTAGATGATGTACGGTGATTTTCAGCTTATCTCTAGATGATGTAGGTGATTTTCAGCACTTCTCTAGATGATATAGGTGATTTTCAGCTCTTCTCTAGATGATGTAGGTGATTTTCAGCTCTTCTCTAGATGATGTAGGTGATTTTCAGCTCTTCTCTAGATGATGTACGGTGATTTTCAGCACTTCTCTAGATGATGTACGGTGATTTTCAGTTCTTCTCTAGATGATGTAGGGTGATTTTCAGCTCTTCTCTAGATGATGTAGGTGATTTTCAGCTCTTCTCTAGATGATGAACGGTGATTTTCAGCTCTTCTCTAGATGATGTACGGTGATTTTCAGCTCTTCTCTAGATGATGTAGGTGATTTTCAGCACTTCTCTAGATGATGTAGGTGATTTTCAGCTCTTCTCTAGATGATGTAGGTGATTTTCAGCACTTTTCTAGATGATGTACGGTGATTTTCAGCTCTTCTCTAGATGATTAAGGTGATTTTCTGCTCTTCTCTAGATGATGTTCGGTGACTTTCAGCTCTTCTCTAGATGATGTACGGTGATTTTCTGCTCTTCTCTAGATGATGTTCGGTGACTTTCAGCACTTCTCTAGATGATGTACGGTGATTTTCTGCTCTTCTCTAGATGATGTACGGTGATTTTCAGCACTTCTCTAGATGACGTAGGTGATTTTCAGCTCTTCTCTAGATGATCTTCGGTGATTTTCAGCACTTCTCTAGATGATGTAAGGTGATTTTCTGCTCTTCTCTAGATGATGTACGGTGATTTTCAGCTCTTCTCTAGATGATGTAGGTGATTTTCAGCTCTTCTCTAGATGATGTACGGTGATTTTCAGCTCTTCTCTAGATGATGTACGGTGATTTTCAGCTCTTCTCTAGATGATGTAGGTGATTTTCAGCTCTTCTCTAGATGATGTAGGTGATTTTCAGCTCTTCTCTAGATGATGTAGGTGATTTTCAGCACTTTTCTAGATGATGTACGGTGATTTTCAGCTCTTCTCTAGATGATGTAGGTGATTTTCAGCTCTTCTCTAGATGTTCAGTGATTTTCAGCTCTTCTCTAGATGATTAAGGTGATTTTCAGCTCTTCTCTAGATGATGTACGGTGATTTTCAGCACTTCTCTAGATGACGTAGGTGATTTTCAGCTCTTCTCTAGATGATCTTCGGTGATTTTCAGCACTTCTCTAGATGATGTAAGGTGATTTTTTGCTCTTCTCTAGATGATGTACGGTGATTTTCAGCTCTTCTCTAGATGATGTAGGTGATTTTCAGCTCTTCTCTAGATGATGTAGGTGATTTTCAGCTCTTCTCTAGATGATCTTCGGTGATTTTCAGCTCTTCTTTAGATGATGTTCGGTGATTTTCAGCTCTTCTCTAGATGATGTAGGTGATTTTCAGCTCTTCTCTAGATGATGTAGGTGATTTTCAGCACTTCTCTAGATGATGTAGGTGATTTTCAGCACTTCTCTAGATGATGTAGGTGATTTTCAGCTCTTCTCTAGATGATGTAGGTGATTTTCAGCTCTTCTCTAGATGATGTAGGTGATTTTCAGCTCTTCTCTAGATGATGTAGGTGATTTTCAGCTCTTCTCTAGATGATGTCGGTGATTTTCAGCTCTTCTCTAGATGATGTAGGTGATTTTCAGCTCTTCTCTAGATGATGTAGGTGATTTTCAGCTCTTCTCTAGATGATGTAGGTGATTTTCAGCTCTTCTCTAGATGATGTAGGTGATTTTCAGCTCTTCTCTAGATGATGTAGGTGATTTTCAGCTCTTCTCTAGATGATGTAGGTGATTTTCAGCTCTTCTCTAGATGATGTAGGTGATTTTCAGCTCTTCTCTAGATGATGTCGGTGATTTTCAGCTCTTCTCTAGATGATGTAGGTGATTTTCAGCTCTTCTCTAGATGATGTAGGTGATTTTCAGCTCTTCTCTAGATGATGTAAGGTGATGTTCAGCACTTCTCTAGATGATGTACGGTGATTTTCAGCTCTTCTCTAGATGATGTAGGTGATTTTCAGCTCTTCTCTAGATGATGTAGGTGATTTTCAGCTCTTCTCTAGATGATGTCGGTGATTTTCAGCTCTTCTCTAGATGATGTACAGTGATTTTCAGCACTTCTCTAGATGATGTAGGTGATTTTCAGCTCTTCTCTAGATGATGTAGGTGATTTTCAGCTCTTCTCTAGATGATGTAGGTGATTTTCAGCTCTTCTCTAGATGATGTACGGTGATTTTCAGCACTTCTTTAGATGATGTTCGGTGATTTTCAGCTCTTCTCTAGATGATGTAGGTGATTTTCAGCTCTTCTCTAGATGATGTAGGTGATTTTCAGCACTTCCCTAGATGATGTAGGTGATTTTCAGCTCTTCTATAGATGATGTAGGTGATTTTTAGCTCTTCTCTAGATGATGTAGGTGATTTTCAGCTCTTCTCTAGATGATGTAGGTGATTTTCAGCTCTTCTCTAGATGATGTAGGTGATTTTCAGCTCTTCTCTAGATGAAGTAGGTGATTTTCAGCACTTCTCTAGATGATGTAGGTGATTTTCAGCTCTTCTCTAGATGATGTACGGTGATTTTCAGCTCTTCTCTAGATGATGTAGGTGATTTTCAGCTCTTCTCTAGATGATGTAGGTGATTTTCAGCTCTTCTCTAGATGATGTAGGTGATTTTCAGCACTTCTCTAGATGATGTAGGTGATTTTCAGCTCTTCTCTAGATGATGTACGGTGATTTTCAGCTCTTCTCTAGATGATGTAGGTGATTTTCAGCTATTCTCTAGATGATGTACGGTGATTTTCAGCTATTCTCTAGATGATGTACGTGATTTTCAGCTATTCTCTAGATGATGTACGGTGATTTTCAGCTCTTCTCTAGATGATGTACGGTGATTTTCAGCTATTCTCTAGATGATGTACGTGATTTTCAGCTATTCTCTAGATGATGTACGGTGATTTTCAGCTCTTCTCTAGATGATGTAGGTGATTTTCAGCTCTTCTCTAGATGATGTAGGTGATTTTCAGCACTTCTCTAGATGATGTAAGTGATTTTCAGCACTACTCTAGATGATGTACGGTGATTTTCAGCTCTTCTCTAGATGATGTAGGTGATTTTCAGCTCTTCTCTAGATGATGTAGGTGATTTTCTGCTCTTCTCTAGATGATGTTTGGTGACTTTCAGCTCTTCTCTAGATGATGTATTCTGATTTTCAGCTCTTCTCTAGATGATGTACGGTGATTTTCAGCTCTTCTCTATATGATGTAAGTGATTTTCTGCACTTATCTAGATGATATAGGTGATTTTCAGCTCTTCTCTAGATGATCTTCGGTGATTTTCAGCTCTTCTCTAGATGATGTACGTTTATTTTCAGCACTTCTCTAGATGATGTACGGTGATTTTCAGTTCTTCTCTAGATGATGTAGGTGATTTTCAGCTCTTCTCTAGATGATGTACGGTGATTTTCAGCTCTTCTCTAGATGATGTACCGTGATTTTCAACTCTTCTCTAGATGATGTAGGTGATTTTCAGCTCTTCTCTAGATGATGTATGGTGATTTTCAGCTCTTCTCTAGATGATGTAGGTGATTTTCAGCTCTTCTCTAGATGATGTACGGTGATTTTCAGCTCTTCTCTAGATGATGTACGGTGATTTTCAGCTCTTCTCTAGATGATGTAGGTGATTTTCAGCTCTTCTCTAGATGATGTACGGTGATTTTCAGCTCTTCTCTAGATGATGTAGGTGATTTTCAGCTCTTCTCTAGATGATGTAGGTGATTTTCAGCTCTTCTCTAGATGATGTAGGTGATTTTCAGCTCTTCTCTAGATGATGTAGGTGATTTTCAGCTCTTCTCTAGATGATGTAGGTGATTTTCAGCTCTTCTCTAAATGATGTACGGTGATTTTTAGCTCTTCTCTAGATGATGTAGGTGATTTTCAGCTCTTCTCTAGATGATGTATGGTGATTTTCAGCTCTTCTCTAGATGATGTACGGTGATTTTCAGCTCTTCTCTAGATGATGTTCGGTGATTTTCAGTTCGTCTCTAGATGATGTAGGTGATTTTCAGCTCTTCTCTAGATGATGTAGGTGATTTTCAGCTCTTCTCTAGATGATGTACGGTGATTTTCAGCTCTTCTCTAGATGATGTAGGTGAGTTTCAGCTCTGCTCTAGATGATGTAGGTGATTTTCAGCTCTTCTCTAGATGATGTACGGTGATTTTCAGCTCTTCTGTAGATGATGTATGGTGATTTTCAGCTCTTCTCTAGATGATGTAGGTGATTTTCAGCTCTTCTCTAGATGATGTTGGTGATTTTCAGCTCTTCTCTAGATGATGTAGGTGATTTTCAGCTCTTCTCTAGATGATGTAGGTGATTTTCAGCTCTTCTCTAGATGATGTAGGTGATTTTCAGCACTTCTCTAGATGATGTACGGTGATTTTCAGCTCTTCTCTAGATGATGTAGGTGATTTTCAGCTCTTCTCTAGATGTTCAGTGATTTTCAGCTCTTCTCTAGATGATTACGGTGATTTTCTGCTCTTCTCTAGATGATGTTCGGTGACTTTCAGCACTTCTCTAGATGACGTAGGTGATTTTCAGCTCTTCTCTAGATGATCTTCGGTGATTTTCAGCACTTCTCTAGATGATGTAAGGTGATTTTTTGCTCTTCTCTAGATGATGTACGGTGATTTTCAGCTCTTCTCTAGATGATGTAGGTGATTTTCAGCTCTTCTCTAGATGATGTAGGTGATTTTCAGCTCTTCTCTAGATGATCTTCGGTGATTTTCAGCTCTTCTTTAGATGATGTTCGGTGATTTTCAGCTCTTCTCTAGATGATGTAGGTGATTTTCAGCTCTTCTCTAGATGATGTAGGTGATTTTCAGCACTTCTCTAGATGATGTAGGTGATTTTCAGCTATTCTCTAGATGATGTACGGTGATTTTCAGCACTTCTTTAGATGATGTTCGGTGATTTTCAGCTCTTCTCTAGATGATGTAGGTGATTTTCAGCTCTTCTCTAGATGATGTAGGTGATTTTCAGCACTTCTCTAGATGATGTAGGTGATTTTCAGCTCTTCTATAGATGATGTAGGTGATTTTTAGCTCTTCTCTAGATGATGTAGGTGATTTTCAGCTCTTCTCTAGATGATGTAGGTGATTTTCAGCTCTTCTCTAGATGATGTAGGTGATTTTCAGCTCTTCTCTAGATGAAGTAGGTGATTTTCAGCACTTCTCTAGATGATGTAGGTGATTTTCAGCTCTTCTCTAGATGATGTACGGTGATTTTCAGCTCTTCTCTAGATGATGTAGGTGATTTTCAGCTCTTCTCTAGATGATGTAGGTGATTTTCAGCTCTTCTCTAGATGATGTAGGTGATTTTCAGCACTTCTCTAGATGATGTAGGTGATTTTCAGCTCTTCTCTAGATGATGTACGGTGATTTTCAGCTCTTCTCTAGATGATGTAGGTGATTTTCAGCTATTCTCTAGATGATGTACGGTGATTTTCAGCTATTCTCTAGATGATGTACGTGATTTTCAGCTATTCTCTAGATGATGTACGGTGATTTTCAGCTCTTCTCTAGATGATGTACGGTGATTTTCAGATCTACTCTAGATGATGTACGGTGATTTTCAGCTATTCTCTAGATGATGTACGGTGATTTTCAGCTCTTCTCTAGATGATGTAGGTGATTTTCAGCTCTTCTCTAGATGATGTAGGTGATTTTCAGCACTTCTCTAGATGATGTAGGTGATTTTCAGCTCTTCTCTAGATGATGTACGGTGATTTTCAGCTCTTCTCTAGATGATGTACGGTGATTTTCAGCTCTTCTCTAGATGATGTAAGGTGTTTTTCTGCTCTTCTCTAGATGATGTATGGTGACTTTCAGCACTTCTCTAGATGATGTAAGGTGATTTTCAGCTCTTCTCTAGATGAGGTAGGTGTTTTTCAGCTCTTCTCTAGATGAGGTAGGTGATTTTCAGCACTTCTCTAGATGATATAGGTGATTTTCAGCTCTTCTCTAGATGATCTTCGGTGATTTTCAGCTCTTCTCTAGATGATGTACGGTGATTTTCAGCACTTCTCTAGATGATGTACGGTGATTTTCAGCTCTTCTCTAGATGATGTACGGTGATTTTCAGCACTTCTCTAGATGATGTACGGTGATTTTCAGCTCTTCTCTAGATGATGTACAGTGATTTTCAACTCTTCTCTAGATGATGTAGGTGATTTTCAGCTCTTCTCTAGATGATGTACGGTGATTTTCAGCACTTCTCTAGATGATGTAGGTGATTTTCAGCTCTTCTCTAGATGATGTACGGTAATTTTCAGCTCTTCTCTAGATGATGTACGGTGATTTTCAGCTCTTCTCTAGATGATGTACAGTGATTTTCAGCTCTTCTCTAGATGATGTAGGTGATTTTCAGCTCTTCTCTAGATGATGTACGGTGATTTTCAGCTCTTCTCTAGATGATGTAGGTGATTTTCAGCTCTTCTCTAGATGATGTAGGTGATTTTCAGCTCTTCTCTAGATGATGTAGGTGATTTTCAGCTATTCTCTAGATGATGTAGGTGATGTTCAGGGCTTCTCTAGATGATGTAGGTGATTTTCAGCTCTTCTCTAAATGATGTATGGTGATTTTCAGCTCTTCTCTAGATGATGTTCGGTGATTTTCAGTTCGTCTCTAGATGATGTAGGTGATTTTCAGCTCTTCTCTAGATGATGTACGGTGATTTTCAGCTCTTCTCTAGATGATGTTCGGTGATTTTCAGTTCGTCTCTAGATGATGTAGGTGATTTTCAGCTCTTCTCTAGATGATGTAGGTGATTTTCAGCTCTTCTCTAGATGATGTACGGTGATTTTCAGCTCTTCTCTAGATGATGTAGGTGAGTTTCAGCTCTGCTCTAGATGATGTAGGTGATTTTCAGCTCTTCTCTAGATGATGTACGGTGATTTTCAGCTCTTCTGTAGATGATGTATGGTGATTTTCAGCTCTTCTCTAGATGATGTAGGTGATTTTCAGCTCTTCTCTAGATGATGTTGGTGATTTTCAGCTCTTCTCTAGATGATGTAGGTGATTTTCAGCTCTTCTCTAGATGATGTAGGTGATTTTCATCTCTTCTCTCGATGATGTAGGTGATTTTCAGCACTTCTCTAGATGATGTAGGTGATTTTCAGCTCTTCTCTAGATGATGTAGGTGATTTTCAGCTCTTCTCTAGATGATGTTCAGTGATTTTCAGCTCTTCTCTAGATGATGTAGGTGATTTTCAGCTCTTCTCTAGATGATGTAGGTGATTTTCAGCTCTTCTCTAGATGATGTAGGTGATTTTCAGCTCTTCTCTAGATGATGTAAGATGATTTTCTGCTCTTCTCTAGATGATGTAGGTGATTTTCAGCACTTCTCTAGATGATGTAGGTGATTTTCAGCTCTTCTCTAGATGATGTAGGTGATTTTCAGCTCTTCTCTAGATGATGTAGGTGATTTTCAGCTCTTCTCTAGATGATGTAGGTGATTTTCAGCTCTTCTCTAGATGATGTAGGTGATTTTCAGCTCTTCTCTAGATGATGTAGGTGATTTTCAGCTCTTCTCTAGATGATGTAGGTGATTTTCAGCTCTTCTCTAGATGATGTAGGTGATTTTCAGCTCTTCTCTAGATGATGTAGGTGATTTTCAGCTCTTCTCTAGATGATGTAGGTGATTTTCAGCTCTTCTCTAGATGATGTAGGTGATTTTCAGCTCTTCTCTAGATGATGTTTGGTGATTTTCAGCTCTTCTCTAGATGATGTACGGTTATTTTCAGCTCAAAAGACTCACCAGTGTTGATTATGTTTAAAAAGCCTTTGTGTGATTGTCTCAAAACTCCGGACTCGTCTCAGGCCCTGCACACTCCGAACATTCCCGCACACTCCGAATATTCCCGCACACACCGAACATTCCCCTCACACTCCGAACATTCCCGCACACTCCGAACATTCCCACACACTCCGAATATTCCCTGCACACACCGAACATTCCCGCACACACCGAACATTCCACGCACACTCCGAACATTCCCACACACTCCGAATATTCCCGCACACTCCGAACATTCCCCGCACACTCCAGACGTTCCCCTCACACTCGGAACATTCCCCGCACACTCCGAACATACCCGCACGCTCCGAATATTCCCGCACACTCCAAACATTCCCCGCACGCTCCGAACATTCCCGCACACTCGGAACATTCCCCGCACACTCCGAACATTCCCGCACACTCCGAACATTCCCCTCACACTCCGAACATTCCCGCACACTCCAAACATTCCCCGCACGCTCCGAACATTCCCGCACACTCGGAACATTCCCCGCACACTCCGAACATTCCCGCACACTCCGAACATTCCCCTCACACTCCGAACATTCCCGCACACTCCGTACATTCGCCTCACACTCCGAACATTCCCCGCACACTCCGAACATTCCCGCACGCTCCGAACATTCCCGCACACTCCGAACATTCCCGCACACTCCGAACATTCCCCGCACACTCCGAACATTCCCCTCACACTCCGAACATTCCCCTCACGCTCCAAACATTCCCCGTACACTCCGAACATTCCCCTCACATTCCAAACGTTCCCCTCACACTCCAAACATTCCCACACATTCCGAACTTTCCCCGCACACTCCGAACATTCCCCTCACACTCCGAACATTCCCGCACACTCCGAACATTCCCCGCACACTCCGAACATTCCCCTCACACTCAAAACATTCCCCGCACACTCCAAACATTCCCGCACACTCCTAACATACCCGCACACTCCGAACATTCCCCACACTCCGAACATTCCCCGCACACTCCGAATATTCCCGCACACTCCGAACATTCCCGCACACTCCGAACATTCCCGCACACTCCGAACAATCCCCTCACACTCCGAACATTCCCGCACACTCCGAACATTCCCCACACACTCCGAACATTCCCGCACACTCCAAACATTCCCGCACAATCCGAACATTCCCCTCACACTCCGAACATTCCCCTCACACTCCAAACATTCCCCTCACACTCCGAACATTCCCCGTACACTCCGAACATTCCCCGCACACTCCGAACATTCCCCTCAGACTCCGAACATTCCCCGCACACTCCGAACTTTCCCCTCACACTCAGAACATTTCCCGCACACTCCGAACATTCCCGCACACTCCGAACATTCCCGCACGCTCCGAACATTCCCGCACACTCCGAACATTCCCGCACACTCCGAACATTCCCCGCACACTCCGAACATTCCCGCACACTCCGAACATTCCCCTCACACTCCGAACATTCCCCTCACGCTCCAAACATTCCCCGTACACTCCGAACATTCCCCTCACATTCCAAACGTTCCCCTCACACTCCAAACATTCCTTGCACACTCCGAACATTCCCCTCACACTCCAAACATTCCCCTCACACTCCGAACATTCCCGCACACTCCGAACATTCCCCTCACACTCCGAACATTCCCGCACACTCCGAACATTCCCCTCACACTCCGAACATTCCCCTCAGACTCCGAACATTCCCCGCACACTCCGAACTTTCCCCTCACACTCAGAACATTTCCCGCACACTCCGAACATTCCCCTCACACTTAGAACATTTCCCGCACACTCCAAACATTCCCGCACGCTCCGAACATTCCCGCACGCTCCGAACATTCCCCGCACACTCCGAACATTCCCGCACACTCCGAACATTCCCCACACACTCCGAACATTCCCCCACACTCCAAACATTCCCGCACAATCCGAACATTCCCCTCACACTCCGAACATTCCCCTCACACTCCGAACATTCCCCTCACATTCCAAATGTTCCCCTCACACTCCAAACATTCCTTGCACACTCCGAACATTCCCCGTACACTCCGAACATTCCCCGTACACTCCGAACATTCCCGCACACTCCGAACATTCGCCGCACACTCCGAACATTCCCGCACACTCCGAACAATCCCCTCACACTCCGAACATTCCCGCACACTCCGAACATTCCCCTCACACTCCGAACATTCCCCTCAGACTCCGAACATTCCCCGCACACTCCGAACTTTCCCCTCACACTCAGAACATTTCCCGCACACTCCGAACATTCCCCTCACACTCAGAACATTTCCCGCACACTCCGAACATTCCCGCACGCTCCGAACATTCCCGCACGCTCCGAACATTCCCGCACGCTCCGAACATTCCCGCACACTCCGAACATTCCCCGCACACTCCGAACATTCCCGCACGCTCCGAACATTCCCCTCACACTCCGAACATTCCCCTCACGCTCCAAACATTCCCCGTACACTCCGAACATTCCCCTCACACTCCAAACGTTCCCCTCACACTCCAAACATTCCTTGCACACTCCGAACATTCCCCTCACGCTCCGAACTTTCCCCTCACGCTCCGAACATTCCCCGTACACTCCGAACATTCCCCGTACACTCCGAACATTCCCGCACACTCCGAACATTCGCCGCACACTCCGAACATTCCCCGTACACTCCGAACATTCCCCGCACACTCCGAACATTCCCTTCACACTCCGAACATTCCCCGCACACTCCGAACTTTCCCCTCACACTCAGAACATTTCCCGCACACTCCGAACATTCCCCGTACACTCCGAACATTCCCCGCACACTCCGAACATTCCTTTCACACTCCAAACGTTCCCCTCACACTCCGAACATTCCCCGCACACTCCGAACATACCCGCACACTCCGAACATTCCCCTCACACTCCGAACATTCCCGCACACTCCGAACATTACCCTCACACTCCGAACATTCCCGCACACTCCGAACATTCCCCGCACACTCCGAACATTCCCCTTACACTCAGAACATTCCCCGCACACTCCAAACATTCCCGTACACTCCTAATATACCCGCACACTCCGAACATTCCCCACACTACGAACATTCCCCGCACACTCCGAACATTCCCGCACACTCCGAACATTCCCGCACACTCCGAACATTTTCCGCACACTCCGAACATTTCCCGCACACTCCGAACATTCCCGCACACTCCGAACATTCCCCGCACTCTCCGAACATTCCCGCACACTCCGAACATTCCCCGCACACTCCGAACATTCCCCGTACACTCCGAACATTCCCCGCACACTCCGAACATTCCCCTCACACTCCGAACATTCCCGCACACTCCAAACATTCCCCTCACACTCCGAACATTCCCCTCAGACTCCGAACATTCCCCGCACACTCCGAACTTTCCCCTCACACTCAGAACATTTCCCGCACACTCCGAACATTCCCGCACGCTCCGAACATTCCCGCACACTCCGAACATTCCCCGCACACTCCGAACATTCCCGCACACTCCGAACATTCCCCTCACACTCCAAACGTTCCCCTCACACTCCAAACATTCCTTGCACACTCCGAACATTCCCCTCACGCTCCGAACATTCCCCTCACGCTCCGAACATTCCCCGTACACTCCGAACATTCCCCGTACACTCCGAACATTCCCGCACACTCCGAACATTCGCCGCACACTCCGAACATTCCCGCACACTCCGAACATTCCCCTCACACTCCGAACATTCCCGCACACTCCGAACATTCCCCTCACAATCCTAACATACCCGCACACTCCGAACATTCCCCACACTCCGAACATTCCTTTCACGCTCCAAACATTCCCCGTACACTCCGAACATTCCCGCACACTCCAAACGTTCCCCTCACACTCCAAACATTCCCCTCACGCTCCGAACATTCCCCACACACTCCAAACATTCCCCGTACACTCCGAACATTCCCCGCACACTGCGAACATTCCCTTCACACTCCAAACGTTCCCCTCACACTCCGAACATTCCCCGCACACTCCGAACATACCCGCACACTCCGAACATTCCCCGCACACTCCGAACATTCTCGCACACTCCGAACATTCCCCACACACTCCGAACATTCCCCGTACACTCCGAACATTCCCCTCACTCTCCAAAGGTTCCCCACACTCCGAACATTCCCATCACGCTCCAAACATTCCCCGTACACTCCGAACATTCCCCTGACACTCCAAACCTTCCCCTCACACTCCAAACATTCCCCGCACACTCCGAACATTCCCCTCACGCTCCGAACATTCCCCACACACTCCGAACATTCCCCGTACACTCCGAACATTCCCCGCACACTCCGAACATTCCCCGCACACTCCAAACATTCCCGCACACTCCGAACATTCCCCACACTCCGAACATTCCCCGCACACTCCGAACATTCCCACACACTCCGAACATTCCCGCACACTCCGAACATTCCCGCACACTCCGAACATCCCCGCACACTCCAAACATTTCCCGCACACTCCGAACATTTCCCGCACACTCCGAACATTCCCGCACACTCCTAACATTCCCCGTACACTCCGAACATTCCCCTCACACTCCAAACCTTCCCCTCACACTCCAAACATTCCCCGCACACTCCGAACATTCCCCTCACGCTCCGAACATTCCCCACACACTCCGAGCATTCCCCACACACTCCGAGCATTCCCCACACTCCGAACATTCCCCGCACACTCCGAACATTCCCTACACTCCGAACATTCCCCGCACACTCCGAACATTCCCGCACACTCCGAACATTCCCCGCACACTCCTAACATACCCGCATACTCCTAACATACCCGCACACTCCGAACATTCCCGCACACTCCAAACATTCCCCGCACACTCCGAACATTCCCCGCACACTCCGAACATTCCCCGCACACTCCGAACATTCCCCGCACACTCCGAACATTCCCCACACTCCGAACATTCCCCGCACACTCCGAACATTCCCGCACACTCCGAACATTCCCGCACACTCCTAACATACCCGCATACTCCTAACATACCCGCACACTCCGAACATTCCCCGCACACTCCGAACATTCCCCTCACACTCCGAACATTCCCACACACTCCGAACATCCCCGCACACTCCGAACATTTCACGCACACTCCGAACATTTTCCGCACACTCCGAACATTCCCGCACACTCCGAACATTCCCCGCACACTCCGAACATTCCCGCACACTCCGAACATTCCCCGCACACTCCGAACATTCCCCTCACACTCAGAATATTCTTGCACACTCCGAACATTCTCGCACACTCCGAACATTTCCCACACACTCCGAACATTCCCCTTACACTCCGAACCTTCCTCCCACTCTCCAAACGTTCCCCACACTCCGAACATTCCCCTCACGCTCCAAACATTCCCCGTACACTCCGAACATTCCCATCGCACTCCAAACATTCCCGCACACTCCGAACATTCCCCGCACACTCCGAACATACCCCTCACACTCCGAACATTTCCCGCACACTCCGAACATTTCCGCACACTCCGAACATTCCCCGCACCCTCCGAACATTCCCCTCACACTCCGAACATTCCCCGCACACTCCGAACATTCCCCGCACACTCCAAACATTCCCCGCACACTCCGAACATTCCCCGCACACTCCGAACATTCCCCGCACACTCCAAACATTCCCCTCACACTCCGAACATTCCCGCACACTCCTAACATTCCCGCACACTCCTAACATACCCGCACGCTCCGAACATTCCCGCACGCTCCGAACATTCCCGCACACTCCGAACATTCCCCGCACACTCCGAACATTCCCGCACACTCCGTACATTCCCCTCACACTCCGAACATTCCCCTCACGCTCCAAACATTCCCCGTACACTCCGAACATTCCCCTCACACTCCAAACGTTCCCCTCACACTCCAAACATTCCCCGCACACTCCGAACATTCCCCTCACGCTCCGAACATTCCCCTCACACTCCGAACATTCCCCGTACACTCCGAACATTCCCCGCACACTCCGAACAATCCCGCACACTCCGAACATTCCCCGCACACTCCGAACATTCCCGCACACTCCGAACATTCCCCTCACACTCCGAACATTCCCGCACACTCCGAACATTCCCCTCACAATCCTAACATACCCGCACACTCCGAACATTCCCCACACTCCGAACATTCCCCTCACGCTCCAAACATTCCCCACACTCCGAACATTCCCCTCACACTCCAAACGTTCCCCTCACACTCCAAACATTCCCCGCACACTCCAAACATTCCCCTCACGCTCCGAACATTCCCCACACACTCTGAACATTCCCCGTACACTCCGAATATTCCCCTCACTCTCCAAACGTTCCCCGTACACTCCGAACATTCCCCTCACACTCCAAACGTTCCCCTCACACTCCAAACATTCCCCGCACACTCCGAACATTCCCCTCACGCTCGGAACATTCCCCACACACTCCGAACATTCCCCTCACACTCTGAACATTCCCGCACACTCCGAACATTCCCCTCAAACTCCGAACATTCCCGCACACTCCGAACATTCCCCTCACACTCCGAACATTCCCGCACACTCCGAACATTCCCCTCACACTCCGAACATTCCCGTACACTCCTAATATACCCGCACACTCCGAACATTCCCCACACTCCGAACATTCCCCGCACACTCCGAACATTTTCCACACTCTCCGAACATTTCCCGCACACTCCGAACATTCCCGCACACTCCGAACATTCCCCGCACTCTCTGAACATTCCCGCATACTCCGAACATTCCCCGCACACTCCGAACATTCTCGCACTCTCCGAAAATTCCCCACACACTCCGAACATTCCCGCACACTCCGAACATTCCCCGCACTCTCTGAACATTCCCGCATACTCCGAACATTCCCTGCACACTCCAAACATTCCCCTCATGCTCCGAACATTCCCCACACACTCTGAACATTCCCCGTACACTCCGAACATTCCCCTCACTCTCCAAACGTTCCCCACACTCCGAATATTCCCCTCACGCTCCAAACATTCCCCGTACACTCCGCACATTCCCCTCACACTCCAAACGTTCCCCTCACACTCCAAACATTCCCCGCACACTCCGAACATTCCCCTCACGCTCGGAACATTCCCCACACACTCCGAACATTCCCCTCACACTCTGAACATTCCCGCACACTCCGAACATTCCCCTCAAACTCCGAACATTCCCGCACACTCCGAACATTCCCCTCACACTCCGAACATTCCCGCACACTCCGAACATTCCCCTCACACTCCGAACATTCCCGTACACTCCTAATATACCCGCACACTCCGAACATTCCCCACACTCCGAACATTCCCCGCACACTCCGAACATTTTCCACACACTCCGAACATTTTCCACACACTCCGAACATTTTCCACACACTCCGAACATTTCCCGCACACTCCGAACATTCCCCGCACTCTCTGAACATTCCCGCATACTCCGAACATTCCCCGCACACTCCGAACATTCTCGCACACTCCGAAAATTCCCCACACACTCCGAACATTCCCCGTACACTCCGAACATTCCCCTCACTCTCCAAACGTTCCCCACACTCCGAACATTCCCGTCACGCTCCAAACATTCAACGTACACTCCGAACATTCCCCTCACACTCCAAACGTTCCCCTCACACTCCAAACATTCCCCGCACACTCCGAACATTCCCCACACTCCGAACATTCCCCGCACACTCCTAACATACCTGCACACTCCGAACATTCCCGCACACTCCGAACATTCCCCGCACACTCCGAACATTCCCGCACACTCCGAACATTCCCCGCACACTCCGAACATTCCCGCACACTCCGAACATTCCCCGCACACTCCTAACATACCCGCACACTCCGAACATTCCCCGCACACTCCGAACATTCCCGCACACTCCGAACATTCCCCGCACACTCCTAACATACCCGCATACTCCTAACATACCCGCACACTCCGAACATTTCCCGCACTCCGAACATTTCCCGCACACTCCGAACATTCCCCACACACTCCGAGCATTCCCCACACACTCCGAGCATTCCCCACACTCCGAACATTCCCTGCACACTCCTAACATACCCGCACACTCCGAACATTTCCCGCACTCCGAACATTCCCCACACACTCCGAACATTCCCCACACACTCCGAGCATTCCCCACACACTCCGAGCATTCCCCACACTCCGAACATTCCCTGCACACTCCGAACATTCCCTACACTCCGAACATTCCCCGCACACTCCGAACATTCCCGCACACTCCGAACATTCCCCGCACACTCCTAACATACCCGCATACTCCGAACATTCCCGCACACTCCGAACATTTCCCGCACACTCCGAACATTTCCCGCACACTCCAAACATTCCCGCACACTCCGAACATTCCTGCACACTCCGAACATTCCCCTCACACTCAGAATATTCTCGCACACTCCGAACATTCTCGCACACTCCGAACATTCCCCACACACTCCGAACATTCCCCGTATACTCCGAACATTCCCCTCACTCTCCAAACATTCCCCACACTCCGAACATTCCCTTCACGCTCCAAACATTCCCCGCACACTCAGAACATTCCCGCACACTCCTAACATTCCCCACACTCCGAACATTCCCCGCACACTCCGAACATTCCCCACACTCCAAACATTCCCCACACTCCGAACATTCCCTTCACGCTCCGAACATTCCCCACACTCCGAACATTCCCCACACTCCGAACATTCCCCACACTCCGAACATTCCCCGCACACTCCGAACATTCCCTACACTCCGAACATTCCCCGCACACTCCGAACATTCCCCACACTCCGAACATTCCCCGCACACTCCGAACATTCCCGCACACTCCGAACATTCCCCACACACTCCGAGCATTCCCCACACACTCCGAGCATTCCCCACACTCCGAACATTCCCCGCACACTCCGAACATTCCCTACACTCCGAACATTCCCCGCACACTCCGAACATTCCCGCACACTCCGAACATTCCCCGCACACTCCTAACATACCCGCATACTCCTAACATACCCGCACACTCCGAACATTCCCTACACTCCGAACATTCCCGCACACTCCGAACATTCCCCGCACACTCCGAACATTCCCTACACTCCGAACATTCCCCGCACACTCCGAACATTCCCTACACTCCGAACATTCCCCGCACACTCCAAACATTCCCGCACACTCCGAACATTCCCCGCACACTCCTAACATACCCGCATACTCCTAACATACCCGCACACTCCGAACATTCCCTACACTCCGAACATTCCCCGCACACTCCGAACATTCCCCACACTCCGAACATTCCCTACACTCCGAACATTCCCGCACACTCCGAACATTCCCGCACACTCCGAACATTCCCCGCACACTCCGAACATTCCCCGCACACTCCGAACATTCCCCGCACACTCCGACCATTCCCCACACTCCGAACATTCCCCGCACACTCCGAACATTCCCCGCACACTCCGAACATTCCTCGCACACTCCGAACATTCCCCACACTCCGAACATTCCCCGCACACTCCTAACATACCCGCACACTCCGAACATTCCCGCACACTCCGAACCTTCCCCGCACACTCCGAACATTCCCGCACACTCCGAACATTCCCGCACACTCCGAACATTCCCGCACACTCCGAACATTCCCGCACACTCCGAACATTCCCGCACACTCCGAACATTCCCGCACACTCCGAACATTCCCCGCACACTCCGAACATTCCCCGCACACTCCGAACATTCCCGCACACTCCGAACATTCCCCGCACACTCCGAACATTCCCCGCACACTCCGAACATTCCCCACACTCCGAACATTCCCCGCACACTCCGAACATTCCCGCACACTCCGAACATTCCTCGCACACTCCTAACATACCCGCACACTCCGAACATTCCCGCACACTCCGAACATTCCCGCACACTCCGAACATTCCCGCACACTCCGAACATTCCCCGCACACTCCGAACATTCCCGCACACTCCCAAAATTCCCGCACACTCCGAACATTCCCGCACACTCCGAACATTCCCGCACACTCCGAACATTCCCGCACTCTCCGAACTTTCCCGCACACTCCGAACATTCCCGCACACTCCGAACATTCCCCGCACACTCCGAACATTCCCGCACACTCCGAACATTCCCCACACTCCGAACATTCCCCGCACACTCCGAACATTCCCGCACACTCCGAACATTCCCGCACACTCCGAACATTCCCGCACACTCCAAACATTCCCCTCACACTCCGAACATTCCCGCACACTCCGAACATTCCCGCACACTCCGAACATTCCTCGCACACTCCTAACATACCCGCACACTCCGAACATTCCCGCACACTCCGAACATTCCCGCACACTCCGAACATTCCCGCACACTCCGAACATTCCCCGCACACTCCGAACATTCCCCGCACATTCCGAACATTCCCCGCACACTCCGAACATTCCCCGCACACTCCGAACATTCGTCCCTGTTTTCGGGGACAGTTCCGGTCCTGATCCTGTGTTCCGCAGATTTACACAAAAACACTGATTTGTACAAGACCAGAAATGTCCCAGTGTCTCTATTTTTGACCTGATCCTGCAACAGTAAAAAGGCAGAAACTGGCATTTGTTTCGGTAAATTACAGAAAAGCTGCTTAAAAACACAAAGAAAATGTGACAGACTCAGGTTAGTCCCAAGTGCAGAACCGTTTAAATTAATTACGCTTCACAGTTTTAGTATTACCAACCCCCATAAACCAGGGATGTCCTAGTTTTTATATTGAAAATCTGGTATTTCAAGCGTTTACATGACGTAAATTAACGTGAAAATGAACGCGCTGCAACGTGATGTGACATTTGGTCCCTAAGACACAGGCAAATCAAAAAACACCTAACCATAAATAAAATAAAACAAAAATCTTTTCTGTGACCGTTTCGACCCGGACCGCGGTGATAATCCAATAAAAACATAAATGAATTTCAGGCATTTGCATAAAAATAATGAAGACACTTAAACATTTACGCGAGTTATAGGCAAACGTGACGAACATTTTACGCATGGCACGTTACGCACAGGACGTCGCTGCAGTGGCTCTTTCTCTCCTTCTGTCCCTCTCTCTTTCTCTCTCTCCTTCTCCCTCTCTCCTCCCGGGACTCTGCTGTTGTCCCAGTCCGCCGCAGAGCTCCTCCTGCCCGGCCACAGCTCCACACCCGCGCCGCTCTCCCTCCGCCTCACGCCCGGACCGAAGCGCCGTCCCCGGCTCCAGCTCCACGGACGCACCGCGATGAGGAAGTGTCCCTGCGCCCGGTGATTTTTACCACTTTTCTCCAACAAATCCCCATATTTTACACATTTGATTTGCTTCTAAAGAAGCAGAACCTTTTGATTTCGGGGCTGACGCGCAGGATTGTGCCATGGAGAAGGAATCCACGCACCTGATCCACGAGAAAAGCGCCAAGATGTACTCGCTCAAACTCCAAAGGTCAGAGTCAGACTTTTACAAATTATTACGATATTTCTGCAAAAGAACATTTTAAACTTGACCATTTCTCAACAAAGTATTTAGCAAAAATAAAGTATTCTAATAAAAAGTAAAGCGGGTTTGTACTTTCTGGTGGAATTATAAAGAGCAGTAAGTGTTTTTGGAATTTCCTGTAGTTTGAGTTTAATACGAATGATAGAAAATGATTCTTGAATTTGCGCTGAGTGTGCGGAACAAAAAGAGCCTGCGGGATGTGCGGGACAAAAAGAGCCTGCGGGATGTGCGGGACAAAAAGAGCCTGCGGGATGTGCGGGACAAAAAGAGCCTGCGGGATGTGCGGGACAAAAAGAGCCTGCGGGAGGTGCGGGACAAAAGCCTGCGGGATGTGAGGGACAAAAGAGCCTGCGGGATGTGAGGGACAAAACCTGCGGGATGTGCGGGACAAAAAGAGCCTGCGGGATGTGCGGGACAAAAAGAGCCTGCGGGATGTGCGGGACAAAAAGAGCCTGCGGGATGTGCGGGACAAAAAGAGCCTGCGGGATGTGCGGGACAAAAAGAGCCTGCGGGAGGTGCGGGACAAAAAGAGCCTGCGGGATGTGCGGGACAAAAAGAGCCTGCGGGATGTGCGGGACAAAAAGAGCCTGCGGGATGTGCGGGACAAAAAGAGCCTGCGGGATGTGCGGGACAAAAAGAGCCTGCGGGATGTGCGGGTTTCAAAGGGACAGAAAATAAACAAAAATGCATAAAGAAGAATATGGGGATTGTCTTATAAGAATAAGAATAAGAATAAGAATAAGAATAAGAATAAGAATAATTGGTAAACATATTTTATGAAGCAGAAACGTGTGAAAAATGATCTTTGTGCGTCCGAATTTGGTCAAATATACAGAATATTTACAGTATTTATAGAGCATATTTACAGTATTTATAGAGGATATTTACAGTATTTATAGAGGATATTTACAGTATTTATAGAGGATATTGACAGTATTTATAGAGCATATTTACAGTATTTATAGAGGATATTTACAGTATTTATAGAGGATATTTACAGTATTTATAGAGCATATTTACAGTATTTATAGAGCATATTTACAGTATTTATAGAGGATATTTACAGTATTTATAGAGGATATTTACAGTATTTATAGAGGTTATTTACAGTATTTATAGAGCATATTTACAGTATTTATAGAGGATATTTACAGTATTTATAGAGCATATTTACAGTATTTATAGAGCATATTTACAGTATTTATAGAGCATATTTACAGTATTTATAGAGCATATTTACAGTATTTATAGAGCATATTTACAGTATTTATAGAGGATATTTACAGTATTTATAGAGCATATTTACAGTATTTATAGAGCATATTTACAGTATTTATAGAGCATATTTACAGTATTTATAGAGCATATTTACAGTATTTATAGAGGATATTTACAGTATTTATAGAGCATATTTACAGTATTTATAGAGCATATTTACAGTATTTATAGAGCATATTTACAGTATTTATAGAGGATATTTACAGTATTTATAGAGGATATTTACAGTATTTATAGAGGATATTTACAGTATTTATAGAGCATATTTACAGTATTTATAGAGCATATTTACAGTATTTATAGAGGATATTTACAGTATTTATAGAGGATATTTACAGTATTTATAGAGCATATTTACAGTATTTATAGAGGATATTTACAGTATTTATAGAGCATATTTACAGTATTTATAGAGGATATTTACAGTATTTATAGAGGATATTTACAGTATTTATAGAGCATATTTACAGTATTTATAGAGGATATTTACAGTATTTATAGAGCATATTTACAGTATTTATAGAGCATATTTACAGTATTTATAGAGCATATTTACAGTATTTATAGAGCATATTTACAGTATTTATAGAGGATATTTACAGTATTTATAGAGCATATTTACAGTATTTATAGAGGATATTTACAGTATTTATAGAGCATATTTACAGTATTTATAGAGCATATTTACAGTATTTATAGAGCATATTTACAGTATTTATAGAGCATATTTACAGTATTTATAGAGCATATTTACAGTATTTATAGAGCATATTTACAGTATTTATAGAGGATATTTACAGTATTTATAGAGGATATTTACAGTATTTATAGAGCATATTTACAGTATTTATAGAGGATATTTACAGTATTTATAGAGGATATTTACAGTATTTATAGAGCATATTTACAGTATTTATAGAGCATATTTACAGTATTTATAGAGCATATTTACAGTATTTATAGAAACATATTTACAGTATTTATAGAGCATATTTACAGTATTTATAGAGCATATTTACAGTATTTATAGAGGATATTTACAGTATTTATAGAGCATATTTACAGTATTTATAGAGCATATTTACAGTATTTATAGAGGATATTTACAGTATTTATAGAGCATATTTACAGTATTTATAGAGGATATTTACAGTATTTATAGAGCATATTTACAGTATTTATAGAGCATATTTACAGTATTTATAGAGGATATTTACAGTATTTATAGAGGATATTTACAGTATTTATAGAGCATATTTACAGTATTTATAGAGGATATTTACAGTATTTATAGAGCATATTTACAGTATTTATAGAGGATATTTACAGTATTTATAGAGGATATTTACAGTATTTATAGAGGATATTTACAGTATTTATAGAGGATATTTACAGTATTTATAGAGGATATTTACAGTATTTATAGAGCATATTTACAGTATTTATAGAGGATATTTACAGTATTTATAGAGCATATTTACAGTATTTATAGAGCATATTTACAGTATTTATAGAGGATATTTACAGTATTTATAGAGCATATTTACAGTATTTATAGAGGATATTTACAGTATTTATAGAGCATATTTACAGTATTTATAGAGGATATTTACAGTATTTATAGAGCATATTTACAGTATTTATAGAGCATATTTACAGTATTTATAGAGCATATTTACAGTATTTATAGAGGATATTTACAGTATTTATAGAGCATATTTACAGTATTTATAGAGCATATTTACAGTATTTATAGAGCATATTTACAGTATTTATAGAGGATATTTACAGTATTTATAGAGCATATTTACAGTATTTATAGAGGATATTTACAGTATTTATAGAGGATATTTACAGTATTTATAGAGCATATTTACAGTATTTATAGAGCATATTTACAGTATTTATAGAGGATATTTACAGTATTTATAGAGCATATTTACAGTATTTATAGAGGATATTTACAGTATTTATAGAGCATATTTACAGTATTTATAGAGGATATTTACAGTATTTATAGAGGATATTTACAGTATTTATGAAGGATATTTACAGTATTTATAGAGGATATTTACAGTATTTATAGAGCATATTTACAGTATTTATAGAGCATATTTACAGTATTTATAGAGGATATTTACAGTATTTATAGAGCATATTTACAGTATTTATAGAGCATATTTACAGTATTTATAGAGCATATTTACAGTATTTATAGAGCATATTTACAGTATTTATAGAGGATATTTACAGTATTTATAGAGCATATTTACAGTATTTATAGAGCATATTTACAGTATTTATAGAGGATATTTACAGTATTTATAGAGCATATTTACAGTATTTATAGAGGATATTTACAGTATTTATAGAGCATATTTACAGTATTTATAGAGCATATTTACAGTATTTATAGAGCATATTTACAGTATTTATAGAGCATATTTACAGTATTTATAGAGCATATTGACAGTATTTATAGAAACATATTTACAGTATTTATAGAGCATATTTACAGTATTTATAGAGCATATTTACAGTATTTATAGAGGATATTTACAGTATTTATAGAGCATATTTACAGTATTTATAGAGCATATTTACAGTATTTATAGAGCATATTTACAGTATTTATAGAGGATATTTACAGTATTTATAGAGCATATTTACAGTATTTATAGAAACATATTTACAGTATTTATAGAGGTTATTTACAGTATTTATAGAGCATATTTACAGTATTTATAGAGCATATTTACAGTATTTATAGAGCATATTTACAGTATTTATAGAGGATATTTACAGTATTTATAGAGCATATTTACAGTATTTATAGAGGATATTTACAGTATTTATAGAGGATATTTACAGTATTTATAGAGGATATTTACAGTATTTATAGAGGATATTTACAGTATTTATAGAGCATATTTACAGTATTTATAGAGCATATTTACAGTATTTATAGAGGATATTTACAGTATTTATAGAGCATATTTACAGTATTTATAGAGCATATTTACAGTATTTATAGAGCATATTTACAGTATTTATAGAGCATATTTACAGTATTTATAGAGGATATTTACAGTATTTATAGAGCATATTTACAGTATTTATAGAGCATATTTACAGTATTTATAGAGCATATTTACAGTATTTATAGAGCATATTTACAGTATTTATAGAGGATATTTACAGTATTTATAGAGCATATTTACAGTATTTATAGAGCATATTTACAGTATTTATAGAGCATATTTACAGTATTTATAGAGCATATTTACAGTATTTATAGAGCATATTTACAGTATTTATAGAGCATATTTACAGTATTTATAGAGCATATTTACAGTATTTATAGAGCATATTTACAGTATTTATAGAGCATATTTACAGTATTTATAGAGGATATTTACAGTATTTATAGAGCATATTTACAGTATTTATAGAGCATATTTACAGTATTTATAGAGGATATTTACAGTATTTATAGAGCATATTTACAGTATTTATAGAGCATATTTACAGTATTTATAGAGGATATTTACAGTATTTATAGAGCATATTTACAGTATTTATAGAGCATATTTACAGTATTTATAGAGCATATTTACAGTATTTATAGAGCATATTTACAGTATTTATAGAGGTTATTTACAGTATTTATAGAGCATATTTACAGTATTTATAGAGCATATTTACAGTATTTATAGAGGATATTTACAGTATTTATAGAGCATATTTACAGTATTTATAGAGGATATTTACAGTATTTATAGAGCATATTTACAGTATTTATAGAGCATTATATATATATACAGCACTACAGTCTGCACTCTGACCCACTACAGTCTGACCCACTACAGTCTGACCCACTACAGTCTGCACTCTGACCCACTCCAGTCTGACCCACTACAGTCTGACCCACTACTCTCTGACCCACTACACTCTGACCCACTACAGTCTGACCCACTACAGTCTGACCCACTACAGTCTGCACTCTGACCCACTACAGTCTGACCCACTACAGTCTGACCCACTACACTCTGACCCACTACATTCTGACCCACTACAGTCTGACCCACTACACTCTGACCCACTACACTCTGACCCACTACAGTCTGACCCACAACACTCTGACCCACTACACTCTGACCCACTACAGTCTGACCCACTACAGTCTGCACTCTGACCCACTACAGTCTGCACTCTGACCCACTACAGTCTGACCCACTACAGTCTGACCCACTACACTCTGACCCACTACACTCTGACCCACTACAGTCTGACCCACTACAGTCTGACCCACTACAGTCTGCACTCTGCCCCACTACAGTCTGACCCACTACACTCTGACCCACTACACTCTGACCCACTACAGTCTGCACTCTGACCCACTACACTCTGACCCACTACACTCTGACCCACTACAGTCTGACCCACTACAGTCTGGCCCACTACAGTCTGACCCACTACAGTCTGACCCACTACAGTCTGCACTCTGACCCACTACAGTCTGACCCACAACACTCTGACCCACTACACTCTGACCCACTACAGTCTGACCCACTACAGTCTGACCCACAACACTCTGACCCACTACACTCTGACCCACTACAGTCTGACCCACTACAGTCTGACCCACTACACTCTGACCCACTACAGTCTGACCCACTACAGTCTGACCCACTACAGTCTGCACTCTGACCCACTACAGTCTGCACTCTGACCCACTACAGTCTGACCCACTACACTCTGACCCACTACAGTCTGACCCACTACAGTCTGCACTCTGACCCACTACAGTCTGACCCACTACAGTCTGACCCACTACAGTCTGACCCACTACAGTCTGCACTCTGACCCACTACAGTCTGCACTCTGACCCACTACAGTCTGACCCACTACAGTCTGACCCACTACAGTCTGACCCACTACACTCTGACCCACTACAGTCTGACCCACTACACTCTGACCCACTACAGTCTGACCCACTACAGTCTGACCCACTACAGTCTGCACTCTGACCCACTACAGTCTGACCCACTACAGTCTGACCCACTACAGTCTGACCCACTACAGTCTGACCCACTACACTCTGACCCACTACACTCTGACCCACTACAGTCTGACCCACTACAGTCTGACCCACTACACTCTGACCCACTACACTCTGACCCACTACACTCTGACCCACTACAGTCTGACCCACTACAGTCTGACCCACTACACTCTGACCCACTACACTCTGACCCACTACAGTCTGACCCACTACAGTCTGACCCACTACACTCTGACCCACTACACTCTGACCCACTACAGTCTGACCCACTACAGTCTGACCCACTACACTCTGACCCACTACACTCTGACCCACTACAGTCTGACCCACTACACTCTGACCCACTACAGTCTGACCCACTACAGTCTGACCCACTACAGTCTAACCCACTACAGTCTGCATATCTGCTGCATGAGACCATCTCTCACCTGGAAAAGCCAAAATCCCATGTCCGCCTCGTCTTTGTGGACTTCTCAAGTGCATTTAACCCAGTGCAGCCACATCTCACGGGAAGAACGCTGCTTCAGATGAATGTCGACCCCCTCCTCATCCTCCGGGTCCTCTCCGTCCTCACGGAAAGGGATCAGAGGGTCAGGGGTCACCTCAGCACTGTCAGGACAATATCCACCGGGGTCCCCCAAGGCTCAGTGATGTCTCCACTTCTCTTCACTTTGTACACGAATGACTGCAGGAGCTCCACCCCAGGAAGAACATGTTACCATCAGGACAGAGGTTCAGGTCCCTCTCACTCTACAGTCTGTTACCATCAGGACAGAGGTTCAGGTCCCTCTCACTCTACAGTCTGTTACCATCAGGACAGAGGTTCAGGTCCCTCTCACTCACTCTACAGTCTGTTACCATCAGGACAGAGGTTCAGGTCCCTCTCACTCTACAGTCTGTTACCATCAGGACAGAGGTTCAGGTCCCTCTCACTCTACAGTCTGTTACCATCAGGACAGAGGTTCAGGTCCCTCTCACTCTACAGTCTGTTACCATCAGGACAGAGGTTCAGGTCCCTCTCACTCACTCTACAGTCTGTTACCATCAGGACAGAGGTTCAGGTCCCTCTCACTCACTCTACAGTCTGTTACCATCAGGACAGAGGTTCAGGTCCCTCTCACTCTACAGTCTGTTACCATCAGGACAGAGGTTCAGGTCCCTCTCACTCTACAGTCTGTTACCATCAGGACAGAGGTTCAGGTCCCTCTCACTCTACAGTCTGTTACCATCAGGACAGAGGTTCAGGTCCCTCTCACTCACTCTACAGTCTGTTACCATCAGGACAGAGGTTCAGGTCCCTCTCACTCACTCTACAGTCTGTTACCATCAGGACAGAGGTTCAGGTCCCTCTCACTCTACAGTCTGTTACCATCAGGACAGAGGTTCAGGTCCCTCTCACTCACTCTACAGTCTGTTACCATCAGGACAGAGGTTCAGGTCCCTCTCACTCACTCTACAGTCTGTTACCATCAGGACAGAGGTTCAGGTCCCTCTCACTCACTCTACAGTCTGTTACCATCAGGACAGAGGTTCAGGTCCCTCTCACTCTACAGTCTGTTACCATCAGGACAGAGGTTCAGGTCCCTCTCACTCACTCTACAGCCTGTTACCATCAGGACAGAGGTTCAGGTCCCTCTCACTCTACAGTCTGTTACCATCAGGACAGAGGTTCAGGTCCCTCTCACTCACTCTACAGCCTGTTACCATCAGGACAGAGGTTCAGGTCCCTCTCACTCACTCTACAGCCTGTTACCATCAGGACAGAGGTTCAGGTCCCTCTCACTCACTCTACAGCCTGTTACCATCAGGACAGAGGTTCAGGTCCCTCTCACTCTACAGTCTGTTACCATCAGGACAGAGGTTCAGGTCCCTCTCACTCTACAGTCTGTTACCATCAGGACAGAGGTTCAGGTCCCTCTCACTCTACAGTCTGTTACCATCAGGACAGAGGTTCAGGTCCCTCTCACTCACTCTACAGTCTGTTACCATCAGGACAGAGGCTCAGGTCCCTCTCACTCACTCTACAGTCTGTTACCATCAGGACAGAGGTTCAGGTCCCTCTCACTCACTCTACAGTCTGTTACCATCAGGACAGAGGTTCAGGTCCCTCTCACTCTACAGTCTGTTACCATCAGGACAGAGGTTCAGGTCCCTCTCACTCTACAGTCTGTTACCATCAGGACAGAGGTTCAGGTCCCTCTCACTCACTCTACAGTCTGTTACCATCAGGACAGAGGTTCAGGTCCCTCTCACTCACTCTACAGTCTGTTACCATCAGGACAGAGGTTCAGGTCCCTCTCACTCTACAGTCTGTTACCATCAGGACAGAGGTTCAGGTCCCTCTCACTCTACAGTCTGTTACCATCAGGACAGAGGTTCAGGTCCCTCTCACTCTACAGTCTGTTACCATCAGGACAGAGGTTCAGGTCCCTCTCACTCACTCTACAGTCTGTTACCATCAGGACAGAGGTTCAGGTCCCTCTCACTCACTCTACAGTCTGTTACCATCAGGACAGAGGTTCAGGTCCCTCTCACTCTACAGTCTGTTACCATCAGGACAGAGGTTCAGGTCCCTCTCACTCACTCTACAGTCTGTTACCATCAGGACAGAGGTTCAGGTCCCTCTCACTCACTCTACAGTCTGTTACCATCAGGACAGAGGTTCAGGTCCCTCTCACTCACTCTACAGTCTGTTACCATCAGGACAGAGGTTCAGGTCCCTCTCACTCTACAGTCTGTTACCATCAGGACAGAGGTTCAGGTCCCTCTCACTCACTCTACAGTCTGTTACCATCAGGACAGAGGTTCAGGTCCCTCTCATTCACTCTACAGTCTGTTACCATCAGGACAGAGGTTCAGGTCCCTCTCACTCACTCTACAGCCTGTTACCATCAGGACAGAGGTTCAGGTCCCTCTCACTCACTCTACAGTCTGTTACCATCAGGACAGAGGTTCAGGTCTCTCTCACTCACTCTACAGTCTGTTACCATCAGGACAGAGGTTCAGGTCCCTCTCACTCTACAGTCTGTTACCATCAGGACAGAGGTTCAGGTCCCTCTCACTCTACAGTCTGTTACCATCAGGACAGAGGTTCAGGTCCCTCTCACTCACTCTACAGCCTGTTACCATCAGGACAGAGGTTCAGGTCCCTCTCACTCTACAGCCTGTTACCATCAGGACAGAGGTTCAGGTCCCTCTCACTCACTCTACAGTCTGTTACCATCAGGACAGAGGTTCAGGTCCCTCTCACTCACTCTACAGTCTGTTACCATCAGGACAGAGGTTCAGGTCCCTCTCACTCTACAGTCTGTTACCATCAGGACAGAGGTTCAGGTCCCTCTCACTCTACAGTCTGTTACCATCAGGACAGAGGTTCAGGTCCCTCTCACTCACTCTACAGTCTGTTACCATCAGGACAGAGGTTCAGGTCCCTCTCACTCACTCTACAGTCTGTTACCATCAGGACAGAGGTTCAGGTCCCTCTCACTCTACAGTCTGTTACCATCAGGACAGAGGTTCAGGTCCCTCTCACTCTACAGTCTGTTACCATCAGGACAGAGGTTCAGGTCCCTCTCACTCTACAGTCTGTTACCATCAGGACAGAGGTTCAGGTCCCTCTCACTCTACAGTCTGTTACCATCAGGACAGAGGTTCAGGTCCCTCTCACTCTACAGTCTGTTACCATCAGGACAGAGGTTCAGGTCCCTCTCACTCACTCTACAGTCTGTTACCATCAGGACAGAGGTTCAGGTCCCTCTCACTCACTCTACAGTCTGTTACCATCAGGACAGAGGTTCAGGTCCCTCTCACTCTACAGTCTGTTACCATCAGGACAGAGGTTCAGGTCCCTCTCACTCACTCTACAGTCTGTTACCATCAGGACAGAGGTTCAGGTCCCTCTCACTCACTCTACAGTCTGTTACCATCAGGACAGAGGTTCAGGTCCCTCTCACTCACTCTACAGTCTGTTACCATCAGGACAGAGGTTCAGGTCCCTCTCACTCTACAGTCTGTTACCATCAGGACAGAGGTTCAGGTCCCTCTCACTCACTCTACAGCCTGTTACCATCAGGACAGAGGTTCAGGTCCCTCTCACTCACTCTACAGTCTGTTACCATCAGGACAGAGGTTCAGGTCCCTCTCACTCTACAGTCTGTTACCATCAGGACAGAGGTTCAGGTCCCTCTCACTCTACAGTCTGTTACCATCAGGACAGAGGTTCAGGTCCCTCTCACTCTACAGTCTGTTACCATCAGGACAGAGGTTCAGGTCCCTCTCACTCACTCTACAGTCTGTTACCATCAGGACAGAGGTTCAGGTCCCTCTCATTCACTCTACAGTCTGTTACCATCAGGACAGAGGTTCAGGTCCCTCTCACTCACTCTACAGCCTGTTACCATCAGGACAGAGGTTCAGGTCCCTCTCACTCACTCTACAGTCTGTTACCATCAGGACAGAGGTTCAGGTCCCTCTCACTCTACAGTCTGTTACCATCAGGACAGAGGTTCAGGTCCCTCTCACTCACTCTACAGTCTGTTACCATCAGGACAGAGGTTCAGGTCTCTCTCACTCACTCTACAGTCTGTTACCATCAGGACAGAGGTTCAGGTCCCTCTCACTCACTCTACAGTCTGTTACCATCAGGACAGAGGTTCAGGTCCCTCTCACTCTACAGTCTGTTACCATCAGGACAGAGGTTCAGGTCCCTCTCACTCACTCTACAGTCTGTTACCATCAGGACAGAGGTTCAGGTCCCTCTCACTCACTCTACAGTCTGTTACCATCAGGACAGAGGTTCAGGTCCCTCTCACTCTACAGTCTGTTACCATCAGGACAGAGGTTCAGGTCCCTCTCACTCTACAGCCTGTTACCATCAGGACAGAGGTTCAGGTCCCTCTCACTCACTCTACAGTCTGTTACCATCAGGACAGAGGTTCAGGACCCTCTCACTCTACAGTCTGTTACCATCAGGACGGAGGTTCAGGTCCCTCTCACTCACTCTACAGTCTGTTACCATCAGGACAGAGGTTCAGGTCCCTCTCACTCTACAGTCTGTTACCATCAGGACAGAGGTTCAGGTCCCTCTCACTCTACAGTCTGTTACCATCAGGACAGAGGTTCAGGTCCCTCTCACTCTACAGCCTGTTACCATCAGGACAGAGGTTCAGGTCCCTCTCACTCTACAGTCTGTTACCATCAGGACAGAGGTTCAGGTCCCTCTCACTCACTCTACAGTCTGTTACCATCAGGACAGAGGTTCAGGTCCCTCTCACTCTACAGTCTGTTACCATCAGGACAGAGGTTCAGGTCCCTCTCACTCTACAGCCTGTTACCATCAGGACAGAGGTTCAGGTCCCTCTCACTCACTCTACAGTCTGTTACCATCAGGACAGAGGTTCAGGTCCCTCTCACTCACTCTACAGTCTGTTACCATCAGGACAGAGGTTCAGGTCCCTCTCACTCTACAGTCTGTTACCATCAGGACAGAGGTTCAGGTCCCTCTCACTCTACAGTCTGTTACCATCAGGACAGAGGTTCAGGTCCCTCTCACTCACTCTACAGTCTGTTACCATCAGGACAGAGGTTCAGGTCCCTCTCACTCACTCTACAGTCTGTTACCATCAGGACAGAGGTTCAGGTCCCTCTCACTCTACAGTCTGTTACCATCAGGACAGAGGTTCAGGTCCCTCTCACTCTACAGTCTGTTACCATCAGGACAGAGGTTCAGGTCCCTCTCACTCTACAGTCTGTTACCATCAGGACAGAGGTTCAGGTCCCTCTCACTCACTCTACAGTCTGTTACCATCAGGACAGAGGTTCAGGTCCCTCTCACTCACTCTACAGTCTGTTACCATCAGGACAGAGGTTCAGGTCCCTCTCACTCTACAGTCTGTTACCATCAGGACAGAGGTTCAGGTCCCTCTCACTCACTCTACAGTCTGTTACCATCAGGACAGAGGTTCAGGTCCCTCTCACTCACTCTACAGTCTGTTACCATCAGGACAGAGGTTCAGGTCCCTCTCACTCACTCTACAGTCTGTTACCATCAGGACAGAGGTTCAGGTCCCTCTCACTCTACAGTCTGTTACCATCAGGACAGAGGTTCAGGTCCCTCTCACTCACTCTACAGCCTGTTACCATCAGGACAGAGGTTCAGGTCCCTCTCACTCTACAGTCTGTTACCATCAGGACAGAGGTTCAGGTCCCTCTCACTCACTCTACAGCCTGTTACCATCAGGACAGAGGTTCAGGTCCCTCTCACTCACTCTACAGCCTGTTACCATCAGGACAGAGGTTCAGGTCCCTCTCACTCACTCTACAGCCTGTTACCATCAGGACAGAGGTTCAGGTCCCTCTCACTCTACAGTCTGTTACCATCAGGACAGAGGTTCAGGTCCCTCTCACTCTACAGTCTGTTACCATCAGGACAGAGGTTCAGGTCCCTCTCACTCTACAGTCTGTTACCATCAGGACAGAGGTTCAGGTCCCTCTCACTCACTCTACAGTCTGTTACCATCAGGACAGAGGCTCAGGTCCCTCTCACTCACTCTACAGTCTGTTACCATCAGGACAGAGGTTCAGGTCCCTCTCACTCACTCTACAGTCTGTTACCATCAGGACAGAGGTTCAGGTCCCTCTCACTCTACAGTCTGTTACCATCAGGACAGAGGTTCAGGTCCCTCTCACTCTACAGTCTGTTACCATCAGGACAGAGGTTCAGGTCCCTCTCACTCACTCTACAGTCTGTTACCATCAGGACAGAGGTTCAGGTCCCTCTCACTCACTCTACAGTCTGTTACCATCAGGACAGAGGTTCAGGTCCCTCTCACTCTACAGTCTGTTACCATCAGGACAGAGGTTCAGGTCCCTCTCACTCTACAGTCTGTTACCATCAGGACAGAGGTTCAGGTCCCTCTCACTCTACAGTCTGTTACCATCAGGACAGAGGTTCAGGTCCCTCTCACTCACTCTACAGTCTGTTACCATCAGGACAGAGGTTCAGGTCCCTCTCACTCACTCTACAGTCTGTTACCATCAGGACAGAGGTTCAGGTCCCTCTCACTCTACAGTCTGTTACCATCAGGACAGAGGTTCAGGTCCCTCTCACTCACTCTACAGTCTGTTACCATCAGGACAGAGGTTCAGGTCCCTCTCACTCACTCTACAGTCTGTTACCATCAGGACAGAGGTTCAGGTCCCTCTCACTCACTCTACAGTCTGTTACCATCAGGACAGAGGTTCAGGTCCCTCTCACTCTACAGTCTGTTACCATCAGGACAGAGGTTCAGGTCCCTCTCACTCACTCTACAGTCTGTTACCATCAGGACAGAGGTTCAGGTCCCTCTCATTCACTCTACAGTCTGTTACCATCAGGACAGAGGTTCAGGTCCCTCTCACTCACTCTACAGCCTGTTACCATCAGGACAGAGGTTCAGGTCCCTCTCACTCACTCTACAGTCTGTTACCATCAGGACAGAGGTTCAGGTCTCTCTCACTCACTCTACAGTCTGTTACCATCAGGACAGAGGTTCAGGTCCCTCTCACTCTACAGTCTGTTACCATCAGGACAGAGGTTCAGGTCCCTCTCACTCTACAGTCTGTTACCATCAGGACAGAGGTTCAGGTCCCTCTCACTCACTCTACAGCCTGTTACCATCAGGACAGAGGTTCAGGTCCCTCTCACTCTACAGCCTGTTACCATCAGGACAGAGGTTCAGGTCCCTCTCACTCACTCTACAGTCTGTTACCATCAGGACAGAGGTTCAGGTCCCTCTCACTCACTCTACAGTCTGTTACCATCAGGACAGAGGTTCAGGTCCCTCTCACTCTACAGTCTGTTACCATCAGGACAGAGGTTCAGGTCCCTCTCACTCTACAGTCTGTTACCATCAGGACAGAGGTTCAGGTCCCTCTCACTCACTCTACAGTCTGTTACCATCAGGACAGAGGTTCAGGTCCCTCTCACTCACTCTACAGTCTGTTACCATCAGGACAGAGGTTCAGGTCCCTCTCACTCTACAGTCTGTTACCATCAGGACAGAGGTTCAGGTCCCTCTCACTCTACAGTCTGTTACCATCAGGACAGAGGTTCAGGTCCCTCTCACTCTACAGTCTGTTACCATCAGGACAGAGGTTCAGGTCCCTCTCACTCTACAGTCTGTTACCATCAGGACAGAGGTTCAGGTCCCTCTCACTCACTCTACAGTCTGTTACCATCAGGACAGAGGTTCAGGTCCCTCTCACTCACTCTACAGTCTGTTACCATCAGGACAGAGGTTCAGGTCCCTCTCACTCTACAGTCTGTTACCATCAGGACAGAGGTTCAGGTCCCTCTCACTCACTCTACAGTCTGTTACCATCAGGACAGAGGTTCAGGTCCCTCTCACTCACTCTACAGTCTGTTACCATCAGGACAGAGGTTCAGGTCCCTCTCACTCACTCTACAGTCTGTTACCATCAGGACAGAGGTTCAGGTCCCTCTCACTCTACAGTCTGTTACCATCAGGACAGAGGTTCAGGTCCCTCTCACTCACTCTACAGCCTGTTACCATCAGGACAGAGGTTCAGGTCCCTCTCACTCACTCTACAGTCTGTTACCATCAGGACAGAGGTTCAGGTCCCTCTCACTCTACAGTCTGTTACCATCAGGACAGAGGTTCAGGTCCCTCTCACTCTACAGTCTGTTACCATCAGGACAGAGGTTCAGGTCCCTCTCACTCTACAGTCTGTTACCATCAGGACAGAGGTTCAGGTCCCTCTCACTCACTCTACAGTCTGTTACCATCAGGACAGAGGTTCAGGTCCCTCTCATTCACTCTACAGTCTGTTACCATCAGGACAGAGGTTCAGGTCCCTCTCACTCTACAGTCTGTTACCATCAGGACAGAGGTTCAGGTCCCTCTCACTCACTCTACAGTCTGTTACCATCAGGACAGAGGTTCAGGTCCCTCTCACTCTACAGTCTGTTACCATCAGGACAGAGGTTCAGGTCCCTCTCACTCACTCTACAGTCTGTTACCATCAGGACAGAGGTTCAGGTCCCTCTCACTCACTCTACAGTCTGTTACCATCAGGACAGAGGTTCAGGTCCCTCTCATTCACTCTACAGTCTGTTACCATCAGGACAGAGGTTCAGGTCCCTCTCACTCACTCTACAGTCTGTTACCATCAGGACAGAGGTTCAGGTCCCTCTCACTCACTCTACAGTCTGTTACCATCAGGACAGAGGTTCAGGTCCCTCTCACTCACTCTACAGTCTGTTACCATCAGGACAGAGGTTCAGGTCCCTCTCACTCACTCTACAGTCTGTTACCATCAGGACAGAGGTTCAGGTCTCTCTCACTCACTCTACAGTCTGTTACCATCAGGACAGAGGTTCAGGTCCCTCTCACTCACTCTACAGTCTGTTACCATCAGGACAGAGGTTCAGGTCCCTCTCACTCTACAGTCTGTTACCATCAGGACAGAGGTTCAGGTCCCTCTCACTCACTCTACAGTCTGTTACCATCAGGACAGAGGTTCAGGTCCCTCTCACTCACTCTACAGTCTGTTACCATCAGGACAGAGGTTCAGGTCCCTCTCACTCTACAGTCTGTTACCATCAGGACAGAGGTTCAGGTCCCTCTCACTCTACAGCCTGTTACCATCAGGACAGAGGTTCAGGTCCCTCTCACTCACTCTACAGTCTGTTACCATCAGGACAGAGGTTCAGGTCCCTCTCACTCTACAGTCTGTTACCATCAGGACGGAGGTTCAGGTCCCTCTCACTCACTCTACAGTCTGTTACCATCAGGACAGAGGTTCAGGTCCCTCTCACTCTACAGTCTGTTACCATCAGGACAGAGGTTCAGGTCCCTCTCACTCTACAGTCTGTTACCATCAGGACAGAGGTTCAGGTCCCTCTCACTCTACAGCCTGTTACCATCAGGACAGAGGTTCAGGTCCCTCTCACTCTACAGTCTGTTACCATCAGGACAGAGGTTCAGGTCCCTCTCACTCACTCTACAGTCTGTTACCATCAGGACAGAGGTTCAGGTCCCTCTCACTCTACAGTCTGTTACCATCAGGACAGAGGTTCAGGTCCCTCTCACTCTACAGCCTGTTACCATCAGGACAGAGGTTCAGGTCCCTCTCACTTAAAACTATGAGCCACGTCCAGCTTTATTCCCTCCTCCATTCGCCTGTTAAACGGCTGATGAAGCCACATGTTCAGCTCATCTGCATTGGGGAAGTGAGAGGTGCTGTTATGGATGTATCTTTTATTGATCTATTTATTATTCTGCATTTGATGAATGTGCTTTTTATTCATGTTTGTGTGGAGGCTTCACTTGTGCTGGTGCTCTGTCTGCAAACGAAGTTCCTAACGGATAAATAAAGTTATTTGACTTGAGTTATAGAGTATATTTACAGTATATAGTATTTCTCTCCTCCTCCTCCTCCTCCTCCTCTTCCTCTCCTCCTCCTCTCCTCCTCCTCTTCCTCTCCTCCTCCTCTCCTCCTCCTCTTCCTCTCCTCCTCCTCTTCCTCTCCTCCTCCTCCTCTCCTCCTCTCCTCCTCTTCTCCTCTCCTCCTCCTCTTCTCCTTTCCTCCTCCTCCTCTTCCTCTCCTCCTCCTCCTCTCCTCCTCCTCTTCTCCTCTCCTCCTCCTCTTCCTCCTCTCCTCCTCTCCTCTTCCTCCTCCTCTCCTCCTCCTCTTCCTCTTCTCCTTCTCTCCTCCTCCCCTCCTCCTCTTCTCCTTTCGTCCTCCTCCTCCTCCTCTTTCTCTCCTCCTCCTCTCTCCTCCTCTTCCTCTCCTCCTCCTCTCCTCCTCCTCTCTCCTCCTCCTCTCCTCCTCTTCCTCCTCTTCCTCCTCTCCTCCTCCTCCTCTCCTCCTCCTCCCTTCTTCCTCTCCTCCTCCCCTCTTCCTCTCCTCCTCTCCTCCTCCTCCTCCTCTCCTCCTCTTCCTCTCCTCCTCCTCCTCCTCTTTCTCTCCTCCTCTTCCTGTCCTCTTCCTCCTCTCCTCCTCTTCCTCTTTTCCTCTTCCTCTCCTCCTCCTCCTCTCCTCCTCCTCCTCTCCTCCTCCTCATCCTCTCCTCCTCATCCTCTCCTTCTCGTCCTCCTCCTCCTCTTCCTCCTCTCCTCCTCCTCTTCCTCTCCTCCTCTCCTCGTCCTCCTCCTCTTCCTCTCCTCCTCCTCTTCTCCTTTCCTCCTCCTCCTCCTCTTCCTCTCCTCCTCCTCTTCCTCCTCCGCCTCCTCTTCTCCTCTCCTCCTCCTCTCCTCCTCCTCTTCCTCCTCCGCCTCCTCTTCTCCTCTCCTCCTCCTCTTCTCCTTTCCTCCTCCTACTCCTCTCCTCTCTCTTCTCTCCTCTCTCCTCCTCTTCCTCTCTCCTCTCTCCTCTCCTCCTCTCTCTCTTCCTCTCCTCCTCCCTTCCTCCTCCTGTTCTCTCTCTCCTCCTCTTCTCCCTCTCTCTCCTCTCCTCCTCTTCTCCTTTCCTCCTCCTCCTCTTCTCCTCCCTCTCTCTCCTCTCCTCTTCCTCTCTCCTCCCTTCCCTCTCCTCTCCTCCTCCTCTCCTCCTCCTCCTCTCTTCCTCCCTTCCTCTCTCTCTCTCTTCTTCCTTCTCCTCCTCTTCTCTCTCCTCTCCTTCCTCCTCCTCCTCTTCTCCTTTCCTCCTCCTCCTCCTCCTCTCCTCTCCTCCTCCTCCTCTCCTCCTCTCCTCCTCCTCTTCCTCTCCTCCTCCTCTCCTCCTCCTGTTCCTCTCCTCCTCCTCTTCTCCTCTCCTCCTCCTCTTCTCCTTTCCTCCTCCTACTCCTCTCCTCCTCCTCTTCTCCTTTCCTCCTCCTCTTCCTCTCCTCCTCCTCTCCTCCTCCTCTTCTCCTTTCCTCCTCCTCTTCCTCTCCTCCTCTCCTCCTCCTCCTCTTCCTCTCCTCTCCTCTTCCTCCTCTCCTCCTCCTCCTCTCCTCCTTCTCTCTTGTGTTTCTCCAGTTGCTTTTAAGTGTTCAGACTGATCCATTTCTCGCTCCAGTGGGTTTTGGACGTTTGTTCGTGACAAATGCTCCGAGCTTCACTTGGCTAAAGCGAAACGCTGAAACGATCAGAGGAGCGAAAACGCTGAAACGATCAGAGGAGCGAAAACGCTGAAACGATCAGAGGAGCGAAAACGCTGAAACGATCAGAGGAGCGAAAACGCTGAAACGATCAGAGGAGCGAAAATGCTGAAACGATCAGAGGAGCGAAAACGCTGAAACGATCAGAGGAGCGAAAACGCCCCTCTGTGTTCCCCTAGGAAGGAAAAATCTTTACGAAGGACGAGTCTTTACGAAGGACGAGTCTTTACGAAGGACGAGTCTTTAGGAAGGACGAGTCTTTAGGAAGGACGAGTCTTTACGAAGGACGAGTCTTTACGAAGGACGAGTCTTTAGGAAGGACGAGTCTTTAGGAAGGACGAGTCTTTACGAAGGACGAGTCTTTACGAAGGACGAGTCTTTACGAAGGACGAGTCTTTAGGAAGGACGAGTCTTTAGGAAGGACGAGTCTTTACGAAGGACGAGTCTTTACGAAGGACGAGTCTTTAGGAAGGACGAGTCTTTAGGAAGGACGAGTCTTTAGGAAGGACGAGTCTTTACGAAGGACGAGTCTTTACGAAGGACGAGTCTTTAGGAAGGACGAGTCTTTAGGAAGGACGAGTCTTTAGGAAGGACGAGTCTTTACGAAGGACGAGTCTTTAGGAAGGACGAGTCTTTAGGAAGGACGAGTCTTTAGGAAGGACGAGTCTTTACGAAGGACGAGTCTTTACGAAGGACGAGACTTTAGGAAGGACGAGTCTTTAGGAAGGACTAGTCTTTAGGAAGGACGAGTCTTTAGGAAGGACGAAACTTTAGGAAGGGCGAGTCTTTACGAAGGGCAAGTCTTTACGAAGGGCGAGTCTTTACGAAGGGCGAGTCTTTAGGAAGGACGAGTCTTTAGGAAGGACGAGTCTTTAGGAAGGACGAGTCTTTAGGAAGGACGAGTCTTTACGAAGGATGAGTCTTTACGAAGGACGAGACTTTAGGAAGGACGAGTCTTTAGGAAGGACGAGTCTTTAGGAAGGACGAGTCTTTAGGAAGGACGAGTCTTTAGGAAGGACGAGACTTTATAAAGGACGAGTCTTTACGAAGGACAAGTCTTTACGAAGGGCGAGACTTTACGAAGGGCGAGTCTTTAGGAAGGACGAGTCTTTAGGAAGGACGAGTCTTTAGGAAGGACGAGTCTTTATGAAGGACGAGTCTTTACGAAGGACGAGACTTTAGGAAGGACGAGTCTTTAGGAAGGACGAGTCTTTACGAAGGGCGAGTCTTTACGAAGGATGAGTCTTTACGAAGGACGAGTCTTTAGGAAGGACGAGTCTTTAGGAAGGACGAGTCTTTACGAAGGACGAGTCTTTACGAAGGACGAGTCTTTACGAAGGACGAGTCTTTAGGAAGGACGAGTCTTTAGGAAGGACGAGTCTTTACGAAGGACGAGTCTTTAGGAAGGACGAGTCTTTAGGAAGGACGAGTCTTTACGAAGGACGAGTCTTTAGAAAGGACGAGTCTTTAGGAAGGACGAGTCTTTAGAAAGGACGAGTCTTTAGGAAGGACGAGTCTTTAGAAAGGACGAGTCTTTAGGAAGGACGAGACTTTAGGAAGGACGAGTCTTTAGGAAGGACTAGTCTTTAGGAAGGACGAGACTTTAGGAAGGACGAGTCTTTAGGAAGGACGAGACTTTAGGAAGGACGAGTCTTTAGGAAGGACGAGTCTTTACGAAGGGCGAGACTTTAGGAAGGACGAGTCTTTAGGAAGGACGAGTCTTTACGAAGGACGAGTCTTTAGGAAGGACGAGTCTTTAGGAAGGACGAGTCTTTAGGAAGGACGAGTCTTTAGGAAGGACGAGACTTCGGTAAAGAGATGAGACCAAAGACCGGACAAGAAACAGGAAAATGTCTCCGACTCTGCTCCGCCAAGAATCCAGACCAAAAACCAGAGACCAGAGTTTGGACCTGGTTTAAGTCATTAGACCTGGTGCAGTCATGGTTTAGTCCTGGTTTTGTCCTGGTTTAGTCCTGGTTCAGTCCTGGTTCAGTCCTGGTTCAGTCCTGGTTAAGTCCTGGTTCAGTCCTTGTTTAGTCCTGGTTTAGTCCTGGTTCAGTCCTGGTTTAGTCCTGGTTCAGTCCTGGTTCAGTCCTGGTTTAGTCCTGGTTCAGTCCTGGTTTAGTCCTGGTTTATTCCTGGTTAAGTCCTGGTTAAGTCCTGGTTTAGTCCTGGTTTAGTCCTGGTTCAGTCCTGGTTCAGTCCTGGTTCAGTCCTGGTTTAGTCCTGGTTCAGTCCTTGTTTAGTCCTGGTTTAGTCCTGGTTCAGTCCTTTTTTAGTCCTTGTTTAGTCCTGGTTCAGTCCTGGTTTAGTCCTGGTTTATTCCTGGTTCAGTCCTGGTTCAGTCCTGGTTCAGTCCTGGTTCAGTCCTGGTTTAGTCCTGGTTTAGTCCTGGTTTAGTCCTGGTTCAGTCCTGGTTTAGTCCTGGTTTAGTCCTGGTTCAGTCCTTGTTTAGTCCTGGTTTATTCCTGGTTCAGTCCTGGTTCAGTCCTGGTTCAGTCCTGGTTCAGTCCTTGTTTAGTCCTGGTTTATTCCTGGTTCAGTCCTGGTTCAGTCCTGGTTCAGTCCTGGTTCAGTCCTGGTTCAGTCCTGGTTTAGACCTGGTTTATTCCTGGTTCAGTCCTGGTTCAGTCCTGGTGCAGTCCTGGTTTAGTCCTGGTTTAGTTCTGGTTTAGTTCTGGTTTAGTCTTGGTTGCGTCCGGGGTCAGTCCTGGTGCAGTCCTGGTTTAGGCCTGGATGAGGCCCGGTTCAGTCCTGGTACAGTCCTGGTTCAGTCCTGGTTCAGTCCTGGTTCAGTCCTGGTTTAGTCCTGGTTCAGTCCTGGTTCAGTCCTGGTTAAGTCCTGGTTCAGTCCTTGTTTAGTCCTGGTTTAGTCCTGGTTCAGTCCTGGTTTAGTCCTGGTTTAGTCCTGGTTCAGTCCTTGTTTAGTCCTGGTTTATTCCTGGTTAAGTCCTGGTTTAGTCCTGGTTAAGTCCTGGTTCAGTCCTGGTTTATTCCTGGTTAAGTCCTGGTTTAGTCCTGGTTTAGTCCTGGTTCAGTCCTTGTTTAGTCCTGGTTTATTCCTGGTTAAGTCCTGGTTAAGTCCTGGTTTATTCCTGGTTTAGTCCTGGTTCAGTCCTGGTTCAGTCCTGGTTCAGTCCTGGTTTAGTCCTGGTTCAGTCCTGGTTTAGTCCTGGTTCAGTCCTGGTTCAGTCCTGGTTTAGTCCTGGTTAAGTCCTGGTTCAGTCCTGGTTTAGTCCTGGTTTAGTCCTGGTTAAGTCCTGGTTCAGTCCTGGTTTAGTCCTGGTTAAGTCCTGGTTTAGTCCTGGTTTAGTCCTGGTTCAGTCCTTGTTTAGTCCTTGTTTAGTCCTGGTTCAATCCTGGTTCAGTCCTGGTTCAGTCCTGGTTTAGTCCTGGTTTAGTCCTGGTTTAGTCCTGGTTTAGTCCTGGTTCAGTCCTGGTTTAGTCCTGGTTTAGTCCTGGTTTAGTCCTGGTTCAGTCCTGGTTTAGTCCTGGTTTAGTCCTGGTTCAGTCCTGGTTTATTCCTGGTTAAGTCCTGGTTTAGTCCTGGTTTAGTCCTGGTTCAGTCCTGGTTTAGTCCTGGTTTAGTCCTGGTTAAGTCCTGGTTTAGTCCTGGTTTAGTCCTGGTTCAGTCCTTGTTTAGTCCTGGTTTAGTCCTGGTTAAGTCCTGGTTAAGTCCTGGTTTAGTCCTGGTTTAGTCCTGGTTCAGTCCTGGTTCAGTCCTGGTTCAGTCCTGGTTCAGTCCTGGTTTAGTCCTGGTTTAGTCCTGGTTCAGTCCTTGTTTAGTCCTGGTTAAGTCCTGGTTCAGTCCTTGTTTAGTCCTGGTTAAGTCCTGGTTCAGTCCTGGTTTAGTCCTGGTTTATTCCTGGTTAAGTCCTGGTTTATTCCTGGTTCAGTCCTGGTTCAGTCCTGGTTCAGTCCTGGTTTAGTCCTGGTTTAGTCCTGGTTTAGTCCTGGTTCAGTCCTGGTTTAGTCCTGGTTTAGTCCTGGTTCAGTCCTGGTTCAGTCCTGGTTTAGTCCTGGTTTAGTCCTGGTTTAGTCCTGGTTCAGTTCTGGTTTAGTCCTGGTTTAGTCCTGGTTTAGTCCTGGTTTAGTCCTGGTTCAGTCCTGGTTTAGTCCTGGTTTAGTCCTGGTTCAGTCCTGGTTCAGTCCTGGTTTAGTCCTGGTTTAGTCCTGGTTCAGTCCTGGTTTAGTCCTGGTTTAGTCCTGGTTCAGTCCTGGTTTAGTCCTGGTTTAGTCCTGGTTTAGTCCTGGTTCAGTCCTGGTTCAGTCCTGGTTTAGTCCTGGTTTAGTCCTGGTTCAGTCCTGGTTCAGTCCTGGTTTAGTCCTGGTTCTGGTTTAGTCCTGGTTCAGTCCTGGTTTAGTCCTGGTTTAGTCCTGGTTCAGTCCTGGTTTAGTCCTGGTTTAGTCCTGGTTCAGTCCTGGTTCAGTCCTGGTTTAGTCCTGGTTTAGTCCTGGTTCAGTCCTGGTTTAGTCCTGGTTTAGTCCTGGTTCAGTCCTGGTTTAGTCCTGGTTTAGTCCTGGTTAAGTCCTGGTTTAGTCCTGGTTAAGTCCTGGTTCAGTCCTGGTTTAGTCCTGGTTAAGTCCTGGTTTAGTCCTGGTTTAGTCCTGGTTTATTCCTGGTTAAGTCCTGGTTTAGTCCTGGTTTAGTCCTGGTTCAGTCCTTGTTTAGTCCTGGTTTATTCCTGGTTAAGTCCTGGTTAAGTCCTGGTTTATTCCTGGTTTAGTCCTGGTTCAGTCCTGGTTCAGTCCTGGTTCAGTCCTGGTTTAGTCCTGGTTCAGTCCTGGTTTATTCCTAGTTTAGTCCTGGTTTAGTCCTGGTTCAGTCCTGGTTTAGTCCTGGTTTAGTCCTGGTTTAGTCCTGGTTAAGTCCTGGTTTAGTCCTGGTTCAGTCCTGGTTCAGTCCTGGTTTAGTCCTGGTTCAGTCCTGGTTTAGTCCTGGTTTATTCCTGGTTCAGTCCTGGTTTAGACCTGGTTTAGTCCTGGTTTATTCCTGGTTTATTCCTGGTTAAGTCCTGGTTTATTCCTGGTTCAGTCCTGGTTTAGTCCTGGTTTAGTCCTGGTTTAGTCCTGGTTAAGTCCTGGTTTAGTCCTGGTTCAGTCCTGGTTCAGTCCTGGTTTAGTCCTGGTTCAGTCCTGGTTTATTCCTGGTTTATTCCTGGTTCAGTCCTGGTTTAGACCTGGTTTAGTCCTGGTTTATTCCTGGTTTAGTCCTGGTTAAGTCCTGGTTTAGTCCTGGTTCAGTCCTGGTTCAGTCCTGGTTTAGTCCTGGTTTAGTCCTGGTTCAGTCCTGGTTTAGTCCTGGTTTAGTCCTGGTTTAGTCCTGGTTTAGTCCTGGTTCAGTCCTGGTTTAGTCCTGGTTTAGTCCTGGTTTAGTCCTGGTTTAGTCCTGGTTCAGTCCTGGTTCAGTCCTGGTTCAGTCCTGGTTCAGTCCTGGTTTAGTCCTGGTTCAGTCCTGGTTTAGTCCTGGTTTAGTCCTGGTTCAGTCCTGGTTCAGTCCTGGTTTAGTCCTGGTTCAGTCCTGGTTTAGTCCTGGTTTAGTCCTGGTTCAGTCCTTGTTTAGTCCTGGTTAAGTCCTGGTTCAGTCCTTGTTTAGTCCTGGTTAAGTCCTGGTTAAGTCCTGGTTTAGTCCTGGTTTATTCCTGGTTAAGTCCTGGTTCAGTCCTGGTTTATTCCTGGTTAAGTCCTGGTTTAGTCCTGGTTTAGTCCTGGTTCAGTCCTTGTTTAGTCCTGGTTTATTCCTGGTTAAGTCCTGGTTAAGTCCTGGTTTAGTCCTGGTTTAGTCCTGGTTTAGTCCTGGTTTAGTCCTGGTTCAGTCCTGGTTCAGTCCTGGTTTAGTCCTGGTTTAGTCCTGGTTCAGTCCTGGTTCAGTCCTGGTTCAGTCCTGGTTTAGTCCTGGTTCAGTCCTGGTTTATTCCTGGTTTAGTCCTGGTTTATTCCTGGTTCAGTCCTGGTTTAGACCTGGTTTAGTCCTGGTTTAGTCCTGGTTAAGTCCTGGTTTAGTCCTGGTTCAGTCCTGGTTCAGTCCTGGTTTAGTCCTGGTTTAGTCCTGGTTCAGTCCTGGTTCAGTCCTGGTTTAGTCCTGGTTCAGTCCTGGTTCAGTCCTGGTTCAGTCCTGGTTTAGTCCTGGTTTAGTCCTGGTTCAGTCCTGGTTCAGTCCTGGTTTAGTCCTGGTTTAGTCCTGGTTTAGTCCTGGTTTAGTGCTGGTTTAGTGCTGGTTCAGTCCTGGTTCAGTCCTGGTTTAGTCCTGGTTTAGTCCTGGTTCAGTCCTGGTTCAGTCCTGGTTCAGTCCTAGTTTAGTCCTGGTTTAGTCCTGGTTCAGTCCTGGTTCAGTCCTGGTTCAGTCCTGGTTTAGTCCTGGTTTAGTCCTGGTTCAGTCCTGGTTCAGTCCTGGTTTAGTCCTGGTTTAGTCCTGGTTCAGTCCTGGTTCAGTCCTGGTTTAGTCCAGGTTTAGTGCTGGTTTAGTCCTGGTTCAGTCCTGGTTTAGTCCTGGGTTTGTCCTGGTTCAGTCCTGGTTCAGTCCTGGTTCAGTCCTGGTTTAGTCCTGGTTTAGTCCTGGTTCAGTCCTGGTTCAGTCCTGGTTCAGTCCTGGTTTAGTCCTGGTTTAGTCCTGGTTCAGTCCTGGTTCAGTCCTGGTTCAGTCCTGGTTTAGTCCTGGTTTAGTCCTGGTTTAGTCCTGGTTTAGTCCTGGTTCAGTCTTGGTTTAGTCCTGGTTTAGTCCTGGTTTAGTCCTGGTTTAGTCCTGGTTCAGTCCTGGTTTAGTCCTGGTTTAGTCCTGGTTCAGTCCTAGTTTAGTCCTGGTTTAGTCCTGGTTCAGTCCTGGTTCAGTCCTGGTTCAGTCCTGGTTCAGTCCTGGTTTAGTCCTGGTTTAGTCCTGGTTCAGTCCTGGTTCAGTCCTGGTTCAGTCCTGGTTTAGTCCTGGTTTACTCCTGGTTCAGTCCTGGTTCAGTCTTGGTTTAGTCCTGGTTTAGTCCTGGTTTAGTCCTGGTTTAGTCCTGGTTCAGTCCTGGTTCAGTCCTGGTTTAGTCCTGGTTTAGTCCTGGTTTAGTCCTGGTTCAGTCTTGGTTTAGTCCTGGTTTAGTCCTGGTTTAGTCCTGGTTCAGTCCTGGTTTAGTCCTGGTTTAGTCCTGGTTTAGTCCTGGTTCAGTCCTGGTTCAGTCCTGGTTTAGTCCTGGTTTAGTCCTGGTTCAGTCCTGGTTCAGTCCTGGTTCAGTCCTGGTTTAGTCCTGGTTCAGTCCTGGTTCAGTCCTGGTTCAGTCCTGGTTTAGTCCTGGTTTAGTCCTGGTTTAGTCCTGGTTTAGTCCTGGTTTAGTCCTGGTTCAGTCTTGGTTTAGTCCTGGTTTAGTCCTGGTTTAGTCCTGGTTTAGTCCTGGTTTAGTCCTGGTTCAGTCCTGGTTCAGTCCTGGTTTAGTCCTGGTTTAGTCCTGGTTCAGTCCTGGTTCAGTCCTGGTTCAGTCCTGGTTTAGTCCTGGTTTAGTCCTGGTTCAGTCCTGGTTCAGTCCTGGTTCAGTCCTGGTTCAGTCCTGGTTTAGTCCTGGTTCAGTCCTGGTTCAGTCCTGGTTTAGTCCTGGTTTAGTCCTGGTTCAGTCCTGGTTCAGTCCTGGTTTAGTCCTGGTTTAGTGCTGGTTTAGTCCTGGTTCAGTCCTGGTTTAGTCCTGGGTTAGTCCTGGTTCAGTCCTGGTTCAGTCCTGGTTCAGTCCTGGTTTAGTCCTGGTTTAGTCCTGGTTCAGTCCTGGTTCAGTCCTGGTTCAGTCCTGGTTTAGTCCTGGTTTAGTCCTGGTTCAGTCCTGGTTCAGTCCTGGTTCAGTCCTGGTTTAGTCCTGGTTTAGTCCTGGTTTAGTCCTGGTTTAGTCCTGGTTCAGTCTTGGTTTAGTCCTGGTTTAGTCCTGGTTTAGTCCTGGTTTAGTCCTGGTTCAGTCCTGGTTTAGTCCTGGTTTAGTCCTGGTTTAGTCCTGGTTTAGTCCTGGTTTAGTCCTGGTTCAGTCTTGGTTTAGTCCTGGTTTAGTCCTGGTTTAGTCCTGGTTTAGTCCTGGTTCAGTCCTGGTTCAGTCCTGGTTTAGTCCTGGTTTAGTCCTGGTTTAGTCCTGGTTTAGTCCTGGTTTAGTCCTGGTTCAGTCTTGGTTTAGTCCTGGTTTAGTCCTGGTTTAGTCCTGGTTTAGTCCTGGTTCAGTCCTGGTTTAGTCCTGGTTTAGTCCTGGTTTAGTCCTGGTTCAGTCCTGGTTCAGTCCTGGTTTAGTCCTGGTTTAGTCCTGGTTCAGTCCTGGTTCAGTCCTGGTTTAGTCCTGGTTCAGTCCTGGTTCAGTCCTGGTTCAGTCCTGGTTTAGTCCTGGTTTAGTCCTGGTTTAGTCCTGGTTCAGTCTTGGTTTAGTCCTGGTTTAGTCCTGGTTTAGTCCTGGTTTAGTCCTGGTTTAGTCCTGGTTCAGTCCTGGTTCAGTCCTGGTTTAGTCCTGGTTTAGTCCTGGTTTAGTCCTGGTTTAGTCCTGGTTCAGTCTTGGTTTAGTCCTGGTTTAGTCCTGGTTTAGTCCTGGTTTAGTCCTGGTTCAGTTCTGGTTCAGTCCTGGTTTAGTCCTGGTTTAGTCCTGGTTTAGTCCTGGTTTAGTCCTGGTTCAGTCTTGGTTTAGTCCTGGTTTAGTCCTGGTTTAGTCCTGGTTTAGTCCTGGTTCAGTCTTGGTTTAGTCCTGGTTCAGTCCTGGTTTAGTCCTGGTTCAGTCCTGGTTCAGTCCTGGTTTAGTCCTGGTTCAGTCCTGGTTCAGTCCTGGTTTAGTCCTGGTTTAGTCCTGGTTTAGTCCTGGTTCAGTCCTGGTTCAGTCCTGGTTCAGTCCTGGTTTAGTCCTGGTTTAGTCCTGGTTTAGTCCTGGTTCAGTCCTGGTTTAGTCCTGGTTTAGTCCTGGTTTAGTCCTGGTTTAGTCCTGGTTCAGTCCTGGTTTAGTCCTGGTTTAGTCCTGGTTTAGTCCTGGTTCAGTCCTGGTTTAGTCCTGGTTTAGTCCTGGTTTAGTCCTGGTTCAGTCCTGGTTCAGTCCTGGTTTAGTCCTGGTTTAGTCCTGGTTCAGTCCTGGTTTAGTCCTGGTTTAGTCCTGGTTTAGTCCTGGTTTAGTCCTGGTTCAGTCCTGGTTCAGTCCTGGTTCAGTCCTGGTTTAGTCCTGGTTCAGTCCTGGTTCAGTCCTGGTTTAGTCCTGGTTTAGTCCTGGTTTAGTCCTGGTTCAGTCCTGGTTTAGTCCTGGTTTAGTCCTGGTTTAGTCCTGGTTCAGTCCTGGTTCAGTCCTGGTTTAGTCCTGGTTCAGTCCTGGTTTAGTCCTGGTTTAGTCCTGGTTTAGTCCTGGTTCAGTCCTGGTTCAGTCCTGGTTTAGTCCTGGTTTAGTCCTGGTTCAGTCCTGGTTCAGTCCTGGTTTAGTCCTGGTTTAGTCCTGGTTCAGTCCTGGTTTAGTCCTGGTTTAGTCCTGGTTCAGTCCTGGTTTAGTCCTGGTTTAGTCCTGGTTTAGTCCAGTCCTGGTTTAGTCCTGGTTTAGTCCTGGTTTAGTCCTGGTTCAGTCCTGGTTTAGTCCTGGTTCAGTCCTGGTTTAGTCCTGGTTTAGTCCTGGTTCAGTCCTGGTTCAGTCCTGGTTTAGTCCTGGTTTAGTCCTGGTTTAGTCCTGGTTCAGTCCTGGTTTAGTCCTGGTTTAGTCCTGGTTTAGTCCTGGTTTAGTCCTGGTTCAGTCCTGGTTCAGTCCTGGTTTAGTCCTGGTTTAGTCCTGGTTTAGTCCTGGTTCAGTCCTGGTTCAGTCCTGGTTTAGTCCTGGTTCAGTCCTGGTTTAGTCCTGGTTTAGTCCTGGTTTAGTCCTGGTTTAGTCCCAGGGGAGGAGTGGGTGATAAATTCCCTCCTGAGCGTCTGGAGGCCTTTATCTGCTCCACACACGGACCATTACCTCCATCATCCTCCTGAAGCCCTGAGAGACGGGGGGAGGGGGGGGGCAGAGGAGGGGGCAGAGGAGGGGGCAGAGGGGGGCAGAGGAGGGGGCAGAGGGGGGCAGAGGAGGGGGGCAGAGGAGGGGGCAGGAGGGGGCAGAGGATGGGGGCAGAGGAGGGGGCAGAGGATGGGGGCAGAGGAGGGGGCAGAGGATGGGGGCAGAGGAGGGGGCAGAGGAGGGGCAGAGGGGGGGCAGAGGAGGGGGGGCAGAGGAGGGGGCAGAGGAGGGGGCAGAGGAGGGGGCAGGGAACAGCTCCGTCAGCAGCTCCTGAAAGAGGACGGGGGGGGGGGGGGGGTCCTGCACCTGGAGAACGACACATTTTTATACAAAGACTCAAAGCTTCAGAACAGAAGTGTCCTGCTCAAGAACACAACAGCAGAACCTCACATGTTCAAACAGAAGTGTCCTGCTCAAGAACACAACAGCAGAACCTCACATGTTCAAACAGAAGTGTCCTGCTCAAGAACACAACAGCAGAACCTCACATGTTCAAACAGAAGTGTCCTGCTCAAGAACACAACAGCAGAACCTCACATGTTCAAACAGAAGTGTCCTGCTCAAGAACACAACAGCAGAACCTCACATGTTCAGACAGAAGTGTCCTGCTCAAGAACACAACAGCAGAACCTCACATGTTCAGGACCGGGGGTCAGGACCGGGGTCAGGACCGGGGTCAGGACCGGGGGTCAGGATCGGGTCAGGACCGGGGTCAGGACCGGGGTCAGGACCGGGGTCAGGACCGGGGTCAGGACCGGGATGGTCCTGGGGACGTCTGAATTCCCAGTTTTGGTCTGAACTTTTGTCTTAAACACGATAATTAAACGTGTTTGTTGCTGTATGTTTGACATAAGACAATAATCTGTCTCACCTGTCTGCCCCTGTCTGCTCCTGCCTGCTCCTGTCTGCTCCTGTCTGCTCCTGTCTGCTCCTGCCTGCTCCTGTCTGCTCCTGTCTGCTCCTGTCTGCTCCTGTCTCACCTGTCTGCTCCTGTCTGCTCCTGTCTGCTCCTGTCTGCTCCTGCCTCCTCCTGTCTGCTCCTGACTCACCTGTCTGCTCCTGTCTCACCTGTCTCACCTGTCTGCTCCTGTCTGCTCCTGTCTGCTCCTGTCTCACCTGTCTCACCTGTCTGCTCCTGTCTGTACCTGTCTGCTCCTGTCTCACCTGTCTGCTCCTGTCTGCTCCTGTCTGCTCCTGTCTCACCTGTCTGCTCCTGTCTGTACCTGTCTGCTCCTGTCTCACCTGTCTGCTCCTGTCTCACCTGTCTGCTCCTGTCTGCTCCTGTCTGCTCCTGTCTGCTCCTGTCTGCTCCTGTCTGCTCCTGTCTCACCTGTCTGCTCCTGTCTGCTCCTGTCTGCTCCTGTCTCACCTGTCTGCTCCTGTCTGCTCCTGTCTCACCTGTCTGCTCCTGTCTCACCTGTCTGCTCCTGTCTGCTCCTGTCTGCTCCTGTCTGCTCCTGTCTGCTCCTGTCTGCTCCTGTCTGCTCCTGTCTCACCTGTCTGCTCCTGTCTGCTCCTGTCTGCTCCTGTCTGCTCCTGTCTCACCTGTCTGCTCCTGTCTGCTCCTGTCTCACCTGTCTGCTCCTGTCTGCCCCTGTCTGCTCCTGTCTCACCTGTCTGCTCCTGTCTGCCCCTGTCTGCTCCTGTCTCACCTGTCTGCTCCTGTCTGCCCCTGTCTGCTCCTGTCTGCTCCTGTCTCACCTGTCTGCTCCTGTCTGCTCCTGTCTGCTCCTGTCTGCTCCTGTCTGCTCCTCTCTGCTCCTGTCTGCTCCTGTCTCACCTGTCTGCTCCTGTCTGCTCCTGTCTGCTCCTGTCTGCTCCTGTCTCACCTGTCTGCCCCTGTCTGCCCCTGTCTGCTCCTCTCTGCTCCTGTCTGCTCCTGTCTCACCTGTCTGCTCCTGTCTGCTCCTGTCTCACCTGTCTGCCCCTGTCTGCCCCTGTCTGCTCCTGCCTGCTCCTGTCTCACCTGTCTGCTCCTGTCTGCTCCTGTCTGCTCCTGTCTGCTCCTGTCTCACCTGTCTGCTCCTGTCTGCTCCTGTCTGCTCCTGCCTGCTCCTGCCTGCTCCTGTCTCACCTGTCTGCTCCTGTCTGCTCCTGTCTCACCTGTCTGCTCCTGTCTGCTCCTGTCTCACCTGTCTGCCCCTGTCTGCCCCTGTCTGCTCCTCTCAGCTCCTGTCTCACCTGTCTGCTCCTGCCTGCTCCTGCCTGCTCCTGTCTCACCTGTCTGCTCCTGTCTGACCTGTCTGCTCCTGTCTGTACCTGTCTCACCTGTCTGCCCCTGTCTGCCCCTGTCTGCTCCTCTCAGCTCCTGTCTCACCTGTCTGCTCCTGCCTGCTCCTGCCTGCTCCTGTCTCACCTGTCTGCTCCTGTCTGGTCCTGTCTCACCTGTCTGCTCCTGTCTGCTCCTGTCTCACCTGTCTGCTCCTGTCTGCTCCTGTCTCACCTGTCTGCTCCTGTCTGCTCCTGTCTGCTCCTGTCTGCTCCTGTCTCACCTGTCTGCTCCTGTCTGCTCCTGTCTCACCTGTCTGCTCCTGTCTGCTCCTCTCAGCTCCTGTCTCACCTGTCTGCTCCTGTCACACCTCTCTGCTCCTCTCTGCCCCTGTCTGCTCCTCTCAGCTCCTGTCTCACCTGTCTGCTCCTGCCTGCTCCTGCCTGCTCCTGTCTCACCTGTCTGCTCCTGTCTGACCTGTCTGCTCCTGCCTGCTCCTGTCTCACCTGTCTGCCCCTGTCTGCCCCTGTCTGCTCCTCTCAGCTCCTGTCTCACCTGTCTGCTCCTGCCTGCTCCTGTCTGCTCCTGTCTCACCTGTCTGCTCCTGTCTGGTCCTGTCTCACCTGTCTGCTCCTGTCTGCTCCTGTCTCACCTGTCTGCCCCTGTCTGCCCCTGTCTGCTCCTCTCTGCTCCTGTCTGCTCCTGTCTCACCTGTCTGCTCCTGTCTGCTCCTGTCTCACCTGTCTGCTCCTGTCTGCTCCTGTCTCACCTGTCTGCTCCTGTCTCACCTGTCTGCTCCTGTCTCAGCTCCTTCCCGGACTCGAAGGCGGAGTTTGGGGACTTCTCTCTGTCAAACGGGGCCATAGAGCTGAAACGGCAGGTGCGGCAGGTGCGGCAGGTGCGGCAGGTGCAGAGTCACTGTCACCGTCACCTGTCGCAGACGGACGACGCCTCTGACAAACTCCAGGCCAAGAACAAACTGCTGATCGCCTCCGGGGTGTGTCTGGTCTTCATGATCGGGGAGGTCATCGGTACGTCCATCCTTTAGTCTGTCGCTCTGCTCCACCCTGTGATGTCATCATGTGAACAGCTCCTTCCTGTATCACCACATGATGACATCACAGGGTGGAACAGAGTGTTTTCAGTCTGAGAGAAGAACTCGTGTAAATGTGCAGGTTTGTGACTTAAACACATGTTCCGTATAAATGAGTGTTTTCAGTGCCGTCAGCGTTGCTCAGATTCGCTCCCGTTGCCACGGTTACAGGAGCGAATCTGGAGCCGGCTCTGTGATGGGGGAGGAGTCCTGTGTGGGACATTTAAGAGCAGAGGATTCTGGGAGTTTGAGTCTCAGCTCCTTCAATGTTCCACATCCACTCAGCTTCCAGATCAGCTTCAGTCCAAACAGTGATACGAGTCCTTCCGGATCTCTCCATCCTCCTCCTCCTCCTCAGACTCTGGATCTCTCCATCCTCCTCCTCCTCAGACTCTGGATCTCTCCATCCTCCTCCTCCTCCTCAGACTCTGGATCTCTCCATCCTCCTCCTCTTCAGACTCTGGATCTCTCCATCCTCCTCCTCCTCCTCCTCAGACTCCGGATCTCTCCATCCTCCTCCTCAGACTGTGGATCTCTCCATCCTCCTCCTCCTCCTCAGACTCTGGATCTCTCCATCCTCCTCCTCCTCCTCAGACTCTGGATCTCTCCATCCTCCTCCTCCTCCTCAGCCTCGCGATCTCTCCATCCTCCTCCTCCTCCTCAGACTCTGGATCTCTCCATCCTCCTCCTCCTCCTCAGACTCCGGATCTCTCCATCCTCCTCCTCCTCCTCAGACTCCGGATCTCTCCATCCTCCTCCTCCTCCTCAGACTCTGGATCTCTCCATCCTCCTCCTCCTCCTCAGACTCTGGATCTCTCCATCCTCCTCCTCCTCCTCAGACTCCGGATCTCTCATCCTCCTCCTCCTCCTCAGACTCTGGATCTCTCCATCCTCCTCCTCCTCCTCAGACTCCGGATCTCTCCATCCTCCTCCTCCTCCTCAGACTCTGGATCTCTCCATCCTCCTCCTCCTCCTCAGACTCCGGATCTCTCCATCCTCCTCCTCCTCCTCAGACTCCGGATCTCTCCATCCTCCTCCTCCTCCTCAGACTCTGGATCTCTCCATCCTCCTCCTCCTCCTCAGACTCTGGATCTCTCCATCCTCCTCCTCCTCCTCAGACTCAGGATCTCTCCATCCTCCTCCTCCTCCTCAGACTCTGGATCTCTCCATCCTCCTCCTCCTCCTCCTCAGACTCTGGATCTCTCCATCCTCCTCCTCCTCCTCAGACTCTGGATCTCTCCATCCTCCTCCTCCTCCTCAGACTCCGGATCTCTCCATCCTCCTCCTCCTCCTCAGACTCTGGATCTCTCCATCCTCCTCCTCAGACTCTGGATCTCTCCATCCTCCTCCTCCTCAGACTCTGGATCTCTCCATCCTCCTCCTCCTCCTCAGACTCCGGATCTCTCCATCCTCCTCCTCCTCCTCAGACTCTGGATCTCTCCATCCTCCTCCTCCTCCTCAGACTCTGGATCTCTCCATCCTCCTCCTCCTCCTCAGACTCTGGATCTCTCCATCCTCCTCCTCCTCAGACTCTGGATCTCTCCATCCTCCTCCTCCTCCTCCTCAGACTCTGGATCTCTCCATCCTCCTCCTCCTCCTCAGACTCTGGATCTCTCCATCCTCCTCCTCCTCCTCAGACTCTGGATCTCTCCATCCTCCTCCTCCTCAGACTCTGGATCTCTCCATCCTCCTCCTCCTCCTCAGACTCCGGATCTCTCCATCCTCCTCAGACTGTGGATCTCTCCATCCTCCTCCTCAGACTGTGGATCTCTCCATCCTCCTCCTCCTCCTCAGACTCTGGATCTCTCCATCCTCCTCCTCCTCCTCAGACTCCGGATCTCTCCATCCTCCTCCTCCTCCTCAGACTCTGGATCTCTCCATCCTCCTCCTCCTCCTCCTCCTCAGACTCTGGATCTCTCCATCCTCCTCCTCCTCCTCCTCAGACTCTGGATCTCTCCATCCTCCTCCTCCTCCTCAGACTCTGGATCTCTCCATCCTCCTCCTCCTCAGACTCCGGATCTCTCCATCCTCCATCCTCCTCCTCCTCAGACTCCGGATCTCTCCATCCTCCTCCTCCTCAGACTCCGGATCTGTCCATCCTCCTCAGACTCTGGATCTCTCCATCCTCCTCCTCCTCCTCAGACTCCGGATCTGTCCATCCTCCTCCTCCTCCTCAGACTCCGGATCTCTCCATCCTCCTCCTCCTCCTCAGACTCCGGATCTCTCCATCCTCCTCCTCCTCCTCAGACTCTGGATCTCTCCATCCTCCTCCTCCTCCTCCTCCTCAGACTCTGGATCTCTCCATCCTCCTCCTCCTCCTCCTCAGACTCTGGATCTCTCCATCCTCCTCCTCCTCCTCAGACTCTGGATCTCTCCATCCTCCTCCTCCTCAGACTCCGGATCTCTCCATCCTCCTCCTCCTCAGACTCCGGATCTCTCCATCCTCCATCCTCCTCCTCCTCAGACTCCGGATCTCTCCATCCTCCTCCTCCTCCTCAGACTCCGGATCTCTCCATCCTCCTCCTCCTCAGACTCTGGATCTCTCCATCCTCCTCCTCCTCCTCAGACTCCGGATCTGTCCATCCTCCTCCTCCTCCTCAGACTCCGGATCTCTCCATCCTCCTCCTCCTCCTCAGACTCCGGATCTCTCCATCCTCCTCCTCCTCCTCAGACTCTGGATCTCTCCATCCTCCTCCTCAGACTCTGGATCTCTCCATCCTCCTCCTCCTCCTCAGACTCCGGATCTCTCCATCCTCCTCCTCCTCCTCAGACTCTGGATCTCTCCATCCTCCTCCTCCTCCTCAGACTCTGGATCTCTCCATCCTCCTCCTCACCTCAGACTCTGGATCTCTCCATCCTCCTCCTCCTCCTCAGACTCCGGATCTCTCCATCCTCCTCCTCCTCCTCAGACTCCGGATCTCTCCATCCTCCTCCTCATCAGACTCTGGATCTCTCCATCGTCCTCCTCACCTCAGACTCCGGATCTCTCCATCCTCCTCCTCCTCAGACTCCGGATCACTCCATCGTCCTCTTCGCCTCAGACTCCGGATCTCTCCATCCTCCTCCTCCTCCTCAGACTCCGGATCTCTCCATCCTCCTCCTCCTCCTCAGACTCTGGATCTCTCCATCCTCCTCCTCAGACTCTGGATCTCTCCATCCTCCTCCTCCTCCTCAGACTCCGGATCTCTCCATCCTCCTCCTCCTCCTCAGACTCTGGATCTCTCCATCGTCCTCCTCACCTCAGACTCCGGATCTCTCCATCCTCCTCCTCCTCAGACTCTGGATCTCTCCATCCTCCTCCTCCTCAGACTCCGGATCTCTCCATCCTCCTCCTCCTCAGACTCCGGATCTCTCCATCCTCCTCCTCCTCAGACTCCGGATCTCTCCATCCTCCTCCTCCTCCTCAGACTCCGGATCTCTCCATCCTCCTCCTCATCAGACTCTGGATCTCTCCATCGTACTCCTCACCTCAGACTCCGGATCTCTCCATCCTCCTCCTCCTCAGACTCCGGATCACTCCATCGTCCTCTTCGCCTCAGACTCTGGATCTCTCCATCCTTCTCCTCGCGTTTGACACAACTAATCCCTCCATTCTCCTCTACTGTCTTCGCTCCATTGGCAACACCGGTTCTGGTCTCTCCTGGTTCACCTTGTCCCTCTCAAATCGAACCCTAACCCACAACATTTCCATCCATAACTGTTCATCTCACCCCGGTTACCCGCGGAGTCCCCTAAGGCTCGGTGCTCGGTCCCCTCCTCTTCATCCTCCTGCTTCCCCTCGGTCACATCATCCACCGACACAGACTCAAACTTCACTGCTCTGCCGACGACAGTCTTTATGTCTCCACCAAAGCCATCACCTGTTCCACCACCTCCGCCCTCTCAAACTGCCTCTGCCATAAAATCCTGGATGAAAAACAAACTCAACTGTCACAAGTCTGAAATCCTCATCATCGGCCCCAAATCTCTCGTCCCCTCAGCTCAGACCCTTCGGACCACACGTCACCAAGACCTCCTCCCTAACCCCTAACCCTAACCCTAACCCCTAACTCCTAACTCCTAACTCCTAACTCCTAACCCCTAGCCCAAACCCTAACCCTAACCCCTAACTCCTAACTCTAACCCCTAACTCCTAACTCCTAACTCCTAACTCCTAACCCCTAGCCCTAACCCTAACCCCTAACTCCTAACTCCTAACTCCTAACCCCTAACCTAATTTTAACCTTTAACCTAACCCTAACCTAACCTTTCTAACCCTAACCTTTAATTTCTAATTTTAACCCTAACTCCTAACTCCTAACTCCTAGCCCTAACCCTAACCCTAACCCCTAACCCTAACCCCTAACTCCTAACTCCTAACTCCTAACCCCTAGCCCTAACCCTAACCCTAACCCCTAACCCTAACCCCTGTGGGTGTGAACAGAGCAGAGGATTCTGGGAGTTTGAGTCCCAGTACATTAGGACAGTGTCATATTCGCTCTAAATATTCTGCTTTCTTTCGGGTTTTTCTAAATTGAGGTTGTTCAAAGATCTTTTCTCTGTGTTCGAGTAGTTTCTTCTCATTACGTGTCGGAAGTTGACGTTGTGTTTGGCGGCGTGTTTGATGTGTTTGGCAGCATGTTTGGCGGCGTGTTTTAGAGGCGCGTTTGGTGGCGTTGGCATCATGTTTGGTGGCGTTTGCGTCGTGTTTGATGGCGTTGGCGTCACCTTTGACCTCTCCACAGGCGGGTACCTGGCCCACAGTTTGGCGATCATGACGGACGCCGCTCACCTGCTCACAGACTTCGGCAGCATGATGGTGTCTCTGTTCTCCCTGTGGATCTCGTCCCGAACGCCGACCAAGACCCTGACCTACGGGTGGCGCCGCTCAGGTGAGCACCACGACACCTATGACACCCACCAACACCCATGACACCCACCAACACCTACGACAGCCCACGACACCTACGACACCCACCAACACCCATGACACCCACCAACACCCATGACACCCACCAACACCTACGACACCCACCAACACCCATGACACCCACCAACACCTACGACACCCACCAACACCCATGACACCCACCAACACCTACGACAGCCCACGACACCTACGACACCCACCAACACCCATGACACCCACCAACACCCATGACACCCACCAACACCTACGACACCCACCAACACCCATGACACCCACCAACACCTACGACACCCACCAACACCCATGACACCCACCAACACCTACGACAGCCCACGAAACCCACGACACCCACCAACACCCATGACACCTACCAACACCCACAGCACCCACCAAAACCCATGACACCCACCAAAACCCACCAACACCCACCAACACCTACAACACCCACCAACACCTACGACACCCACAACACCCACAAAACCCATGACACCCACCAACACCTACGACAGCCCACGACACCCACGACACCCACCAACACCCACGACACCCACGACACCCACCAACACCCATGACACCCACCAAAACCCACCAACACCTACAACACCCACCAACACCTACAACACCCACCAACACCTACGACACCCACAACACCCACAACACCCACCAACACCCATGACACCCACGACACCCACCAACACCTACAACACCCACCGACACCTACGACACGCACTGACACCCACCAACACCCACGAAACCAACCAACACCTACGACACCCACCAACACCCACCAACACCCACCAACACCTACGACACCCACCGACACCTACGACACCCACTGACATCCACCAACACCCACGAAACCCACCAACACCTACAACACCCAACAACACCTACGACACCCACCAACACCCATGACACCTACCAACACCCACAACACCCACCAACACCCACAACACCCACCAACACCTACAACACCCACCGACACCTACGACACGCACTGACACCCACCAACACCCACGAAACCAACCAACACCTACAACACCCATCAACACCTACAACACCCACCAACACCTACGACACCCACCAACACCCATGACACCTACCAACACCCACAACACCCACCAACACCCATGACACCCACCAAAACCCACCAACACCTACAACACCCACCAACACCTACAACACCCACCAACACCTACGACACCCACAACACCCACAACACCCACCAACACCCATGACACCCACGACACCCACCAACACCTACAACACCCACTGACACCTACGACACGCACTGACACCCACCAACACCCACGAAACCAACCAACACCTACGACACCCACCAACACCCACCAACACCCACCAACACCTACGACACCCACCGACACCTACGACACCCACTGACATCCACCAACACCCACGAAACCCACCAACACCTACAACACCCACCAACACCTACGACACCCACCAACACCTACAACACCCACCAACACCTACGACACCCACCAACACCTACGACACCCACTGACATCCACCAACACCCACGAAACCCACCAACACCTACAACACCCACCAACACCTACGACACCCACCAACACCTACAACACCCACCAACACCTACGACACCCACAACACCCACAACACCCACCAACACCCATGACACCCACGACACCCACCAACACCTACGACACCCACCGACACCTACGACACCCACCGACACCCACCAACACCTACGACACCCACTGACACCCACCAACACCCACGAAACCCACCAAAACCTACAACACCCACCAACACCCACCAACACCCACCAACACCTACGACACCCACCGACACCCACCAACACCTACGACACCCACTGACACCCACCAACACCCACGAAACCCACCAACACCTACAACACCCACCAACACCTACGACACCCACCGACACCCACCAACACCTACGACACCCACTGACACCCACTGACACCCACCAACACCCACGAAACCCACCGACACCCACAAGACCCACGAAACCCACCGACACCCACGACACCCACGAAACCCACCGACACCCACCAACACCTACGACACCCACCGACACCTACGACACCCACAACACCCACAACACCCACCAACACCCATGACACCCACGACACCCACCAACACCTACAACACCCACCGACACCTACGACACGCACTGACACCCACCAACACCCACGAAACCAACCAACACCTACGACACCCACCAACATCCACCAACACCCACCAACACCTACGACACCCACCGACACCTACGACACCCACTGACACCCACCAACACCCACGAAACCCACCAACACCTACAACACCCACCAACACCTACGACACCCACCGAAACCCACCAACACCTACGACACCCACTGACACCCACTGACACCCACCAACACCCACGAAACCCACCGACACCCACAAGACCCACGAAACCCACCGACACCCACGACACCCACGAAACCCACCGACACCCACCAACACCTACGACACCCACCGACACCTACGACACCCACAACACCCACAACACCCACCAACACCCATGACACCCACGACACCCACCAACACCTACAACACCCACCGACACCTACGACACGCACTGACACCCACCAACACCCACGAAACCAACCAACACCTACGACACCCACCAACATCCACCAACACCCACCAACACCTACGACACCCACCGACACCTACGACACCCACTGACACCCACCAACACCCACGAAACCCACCAACACCTACAACACCCACCAACACCTACGACACCCACCGAAACCCACCAACACCTACGACACCCACTGACACCCACTGACACCCACCAACACCCACGAAACCCACCGACACCCACCAACACCTACGACACCCACCGACACCTACGACACCCACAACACCCACAACACCCACCAACACCCATGACACCCACGACACCCACCAACACCTACAACACCCACCGACACCTACGACACGCACTGACACCCACCAACACCCACGAAACCAACCAACACCTACGACACCCACCAACATCCACCAACACCCACCAACACCTACGACACCCACCGACACCTACGACACCCACTGACATCCACCAACACCCACGAAACCCACCAACACCTACAACACCCACCAACACCTACGACACCCACCAACACCTACAACACCCACCAACACCTACGACACCCACCAACACCTACGACACCCACTGACATCCACCAACACCCACGAAACCCACCAACACCTACAACACCCACCAACACCTACAACACCCACCAACACCTACGACACCCACAACACCCACAACACCCACCAACACCCATGACACCCACGACACCCACCAACACCTACGACACCCACCGACACCCACCAACACCTACGACACCCACTGACACCCACCAACACCCACGAAACCCACCAACACCTACAACACCCACCAACACCCACCAACACCCACCAACACCTACGACACCCACCAACACCTACGACACCCACCGACACCCACCAACACCTACGACACCCACTGACACCCACCAACACCCACCAACACCTACGACACCCACCGACACCTACGACACGCACTGACACCCACCAACACCTACGAAACCAACCAACACCTACGACACCCACCAACACCCACCAACACCCACCAACACCTACGACACCCACCGACACCTACGACACCCACTGACATCCACCAACACCCACGAAACCCACCAACACCTACAACACCCACCAACACCTACGACACCCACCAACACCTACAACACCCACCAACACCTACGACACCCACCAACACCTACGACACCCACTGACATCCACCAACACCCACGAAACCCACCAACACCTACAACACCCACCAACACCTACGACACCCACCAACACCTACAACACCCACCAACACCTACGACACCCACAACACCCACAACACCCACCAACACCCATGACACCCACGACACCCACCAACACCTACGACACCCACCGACACCTACGACACCCACCGACACCCACCAACACCTACGACACCCACTGACACCCACCAACACCCACGAAACCCACCAAAACCTACAACACCCACCAACACCCACCAACACCCACCAACACCTACGACACCCACCGACACCCACCAACACCTACGACACCCACTGACACCCACCAACACCCACGAAACCCACCAACACCTACAACACCCACCAACACCTACGACACCCACCGACACCCACCAACACCTACGACACCCACTGACACCCACTGACACCCACCAACACCCACGAAACCCACCTCCACCCCCAACACCCACGAAACCCACCGACACCACGACACCCATTTAAACCCACCGACACCCACCAACACCTACGACACCCACCGACACCTACGACACCCACAGACACCCACAACACCCACCAACACCCATGACACCCACGACACCCACCAACACCTACAACACCCACCGACACCTACGACACGCACTGACACCCACCAACACCCACGAAACCAACCAACACCTACGACACCCACCAACATCCACCAACACCCACCAACACCTACGACACCCACCGACACCTACGACACCCACTGACACCCACCAACACCCACGAAACCCACCAACACCTACAACACCCACCAACACCTACGACACCCACCAAACCCACCAACACCTACGACACCCACTGACACCCACTGACACCCACCAACACCCACGAAACCCACCGACACCCACAAGACCCACGAAACCCACCGACACCAACGACACCCACGAAACCCACCGACACCCACCAACACCTACGACACCCACCGACACCTACGACACCCACAACACCCACAACACCCACCAACACCCATGACACCCACGACACCCACCAACACCTACAACACCCACCGACACCTACGACACGCACTGACACCCACCAACACCCACGAAACCAACCAACACCTACGACACCCACCAACATCCACCAACACCCACCAACACCTACGACACCCACCGACACCTACGACACCCACTGACACCCACCAACACCCACGAAACCCACCAACACCTACAACACCCACCAACACCTACGACACCCACCGAAACCCACCAACACCAACGACACCCACTGACACCCACTGACACCCACCAACACCCACTTAAACCCACCGACACCCACCAACACCTACGACACCCACCGACACCTACGACACCCACAACACCCACAACACCCACCAACACCCATGACACCCACGACACCCACCAACACCTACAACACCCACCGACACCTACGACACGCACTGACACCCACCAACACCCACGAAACCAACCAACACCTACGACACCCACCAACATCCACCAACACCCACCAACACCTACGACACCCACCGACACCTACGACACCCACTGACATCCACCAACACCCACGAAACCCACCAACACCTACAACACCCACCAACACCTACGACACCCACCAACACCTACAACACCCACCAACACCTACGACACCCACCAACACCTACGACACCCACTGACATCCACCAACACCCACGAAACCCACCAACACCTACAACACCCACCAACACCTACGACACCCACCAACACCTACAACACCCACCAACACCCACCAACACCAACGACACCCACCGACACCCACCAACACCTCCTACACCCACTGACACCCACCAACACCCACGAAACCCACCAACACCTACAACACCCACCAACACCCACCAACACCCACCAACACCTACGACACCCACCAACACCTACGACACCCACCGACACCCACCAACACCTACGACACCCACTGACACCCACCAACACCCACGAAACCCACCAACACCTACAACACCCACCAACACCTACGACACCCACCGAAACCCACCAACACCTACGACACCCACTGACACCCACTGACACCCACCAACACCCACGAAACCCACCGACACCCACCAACACCCACGAAACCCACCGACACCCACCAACACTCACGAAACCCACCGACACCCACGAAACCCACGGACACCCACCAACACCCACGAAACCCACCAACACCTACGACACCCACGAAACCCACCGACACCCACGACACCCACGAAACCCACCGACACCCACCAACACTCACGAAACCCACCAACACCTACGACACCCACGAAACCCACGGACACCCACCAACACCCACGAAACCCACCAACACCTACAACACCCACCAACACCTACGACACCCACCGACACCTACGACACCCACAACACCCACAACACCCACCAACACCCATGACACCCACGACACCCACCAACACCTACAACACCCACCGACACCTACGACACGCACTGACACCCACCAACACCCACGAAACCAACCAACACCTACGACACCCACCAACATCCACCAACACCCACCAACACCTACGACACCCACCGACACCTACGACACCCACTGACATCCACCAACACCCACGAAACCCACCAACACCTACAACACCCACCAACACCTACGACACCCACCAACACCTACAACACCCACCAACACCTACGACACCCACCAACACCTACGACACCCACTGACATCCACCAACACCCACGAAACCCACCAACACCTACAACACCCACCAACACCTACGACACCCACAACACCCACAACACCCACCAACACCCATGACACCCACGACACCCACCAACACCTACGACACCCACCGACACCCACCAACACCAACGACACCCACAGACACCCACCAACACCCACGAAACCCACCAACACCTACAACACCCACCAACACCCACCAACACCCACCAACACCTACGACACCCACCAACACCTACGACACCCACCGACACCCACCAACACCTACGACACCCACTGACACCCACCAACACCCACGAAACCCACCAACACCTACAACACCCACCAACACCTACGACACCCACCGAAACCCACCAACACCTACGACACCCACTGACACCCACCAACACCCACGAAACCCACCGACACCCACCAACACCCACGAAACCCACCGACACCCACCAACACTCACGAAACCCACCGACACCCACGAAACCCACGGACACCCACCAACACCCACGAAACCCACCAACACCTACGACACCCACGAAACCCACCGACACCCACGACACCCACGAAACCCACCGACACCCACCAACACTCACGAAACCCACCAACACCTACGACACCCACGAAACCCACGGACACCCACCAACACCCACGAAACCCACCAACACCTACGACACCCACCGACACCTACGACACCCACCAACACCTACGACACCCAGGGACACCTACGACACCCACCGACACCTACGACACCCACCGACACCTATGACACCCACCAACACCTACGACACCCACCAACACCTACGACACCCACAAACACCTACGACACCCACCAACACCCACAAAACCCACCAACACCCACCAACACCTACGACACCCACCGACACCTACGACACCCACCGACACCTACGACACCCATGACACCCACGACATCCACGACACCCACAACACCCAACAACACCTACAACACCCACCGACACCTACAACACCCACCGACACCTACGACACACACCGACACCTACGACACCCACCGACACCTATGACACCCACCAACACCTACGACACCCACCGACACCTACGACACCCACTGACACCTATGACACCCACCAACACCTACGACACCCACCAACACCTACAACACCCACAAACACCTACGACACCCACCAACACCCACAAAACCCACCGACACCTACGACACCCACCGACACCTACGACACCCACGACACCCACGACATCCACGACACCCACAACACCCAACAACACCCACCAACACCCACGAAACCCACCGACACCTACGACACCCACCAACACCGACGACACCCACCAACACCCACGACACCCACAACACCCAACAACACCTACAACACCCACCAACACCCACAAAACCCACCAACACCTACGACACCCACCAACACCTACGACACCCACCAACACTCACGAAACCCACCGACACCCACGAAACCCACAAAACCCACCGACAACAACCAACACCTACGACACCCACCAACACCGACGACACCCACTGACACCCACCAACACCCACGAAACCCACCGACACCCACGAAACCCACAAAACCCACCGACAACAACCAACACCTACGACACCCACCAACACCTACGACACCCACCGACACCTACGACACCCACCAACACCTACGACACCCACCAACACCCACGACACCCACTGACACCCACCAACACCTACGACACCCACCAACACCCAACAACACCTACAACAACCACCGACAACAACCAACACCTACAACACCCACCAACACCTACAACACCCACAGCACCTACGACACCCACTGACACCTACGACATCCACCAACACCCAACAACACCTACAACACCCACCGACTACAACCAACACCTACGACACCCACCAACACCTACGACACCCACCAACACCCAACAACACCCACCGACAACAACCAACACCTACGACACCCACCAACACCTACGACACCCACAGCACCTACGACACCCACCGACACCTACGACACCCACCAACACCTACGACACCCACCAACACCCACGACACCCACTGACACCCACCAACACCTACGACACCCACCAACACCTACAACACCCACCGACACCCACCGACACCTACGACACCCACCGACACCTATGACACCCACCAACACCTACGACACCCACCAACACCTACGACACCCACAAACACCTACGACACCCACCAACACCCACGACACCCACTGACACCCTCCAACACCTACGACACCCACCAACACCCACAACACCCACTGACACCCACCAACACCTACGACACCCACCAACACCTACAACACCCACCGACACCCACCTACTCCTACTACACCCACCGACACCTACGACACCCACCGACACCTACGACACCCACCGACACCTATGACACCCACCAACACCTACGACACCCACCAACACCTACGACACCCACAAACACCTACGACACCCACCAACACCCACGACATCCACGACACCCACAACACCCAACAACACCTACAACACCCACCAACACCCACGAAACCCACCGACACCTACGACACCCACCAACCCACCAACACCCACGACACCCACGACACCCACAACACCCAACAACACCTACAACACCCACCAACACCCACAAAACCCACCAACACCTACGACACCCACCAACACCCACGACACCCACGACACCCACGACACCCACAACACCCAACAACACCTACAACACCCACCAACACCCACGAAACCCACCAACACCTACGACACCCACCAACACCCACGACACCCAAGACACCCACAACACCCAACAACACCTACAACACCCACCAACACACACAAAACCCACCAACACCTACGACACCCACCAACACCCACGACACCCACGACACCCACAACACCCAACAACACCTACAACACCCACCAACACCCACGAAACCCACCGACACCTACGACACCCACCGACACCTACGACACCCACCAACACTCACGAAACCCACCGACACCCACCAACACCGACGACACCCACTGACACCCACCAACACCCACGAAACCCACCGACACCCACGAAACCCACAAAACCCACCGACAACAACCAACACCTACGACACCCACCAACACCTACGACACCCACCAACACCCACGACACCCACTGACACCCACCAACACCTACGACACCCACCAACACCCAACAACACCTACAACACCCACCGACACCTACGACACCCACGACACCCACCGACACCTATGACACCCACCAACACCGGACACCCACCGACACCCACGAAACCCACCGACACCCACCAACACCTACGACACCCACCGACACCTACGACACCCACCGACACCTACGACACCCACCGACACCTACGACACCCACCGACACCTACGACACCCACAAACACCTACGACACCCACCAACACCCACAAAACCCACCGACAGCTATGACACCCACCGACACCTACGACACCCACGACACCCACGACACCCACAACACCCAACAACACCTACAACACCCACCAACACCCACGAAACCCACCGACACCTACGACACCCACCAACACCTACGACACCCACCAACACCCACGACACCCACGTCACCCACAACACCCAACACCTACAACACCCACAAAACCCACCAACACCTATGACACCCACCAACACCCAACAACACCTACAACACCCACCAACACCCACGAAACCCACCAACACCTACGACACCCACCAACACCCACGACACCCACAACACCCAACAACACCTACAACACCCACCAACACCCACAAAACCCACCAACACCTACGACACCCACCAACACCCACGACACCCACGACACCCACAACACCCAACAACACCTACAACACCCACCAACACCCACGAAACCCACCGACACCTACGACACCCACCGACACCCACCGACACCCACGAAACCCACAAAACCCACCAACAACAACCAACACCTATGACACCCACCAACACCTACGACACCCACCGACACCTACGACACCCACCAACACCTACGACACCCACCGACACCCACCGACACCCACAACACCCAACAACACCTACAACACCCACCAACACCCACGAAACCCACCGACACCTACGACACCCACCAACACTCACGAAACCCACCGACACCCACCAACACCGACGACACCCACTGACACCCACCAACACCCACGAAACCCACCGACACCCACGAAACCCACAAAACCCACCGACAACAACCAACACCTACGACACCCACCAACACCTACGACACCCACCGACACCTACGACACCCACCAACACCCATGACACCCACCGACACCCACCAACACCGACGACACCCACTGACACCCACCAACACCCACGAAACCCACCGACACCCAACAACACCTACGACACCCACCGACACCTACGACACCCACCGACACCTACGACACCCACCGACACCTACGACACCCACCGACACCTACGACACCCACAAACACCTACGACACCCACCAACACCCACAAAACCCACCGACAGCTATGACACCCACCGACACCTACGACACCCACGACACCCACGACACCCACAACACCCAACAACACCTACAACACCCACCAACACCCACGAAACCCACCGACACCTACGACACCCACCAACACCTACGACACCCACCAACACCCACGACACCCACGTCACCCACAACACCCAACAACACCTACAACACCCACAAAACCCACCAACACCCAACAACACCTACGACACCCACCAACACCCACGACACCCACAACACCCAACAACACCTACAACACCCACCAACACCCACAAAACCCACCAACACCTACGACACCCACCAACACCCACGACACCCACGACACCCACAACACCCAACAACACCTACAACACCCACCAACACCCACGAAACCCACCGACACCTACGACACCCACCGACACCCACCGACACCCACGAAACCCACAAAACCCACCAACAACAACCAACACCTATGACACCCACCAACACCTACGACACCCACCGACACCTACGACACCCACCAACACCTACGACACCCACCGACACCCACCGACACCCACAACACCCAACAACACCTACAACACCCACGAAACCCACCGACACCTACGACACCCACCAACACTCACGAAACCCACCGACACCCACCAACACCGACGACACCCACTGACACCCACCAACACCCACGAAACCCACCGACACCCACGAAACCCACAAAACCCACCGACAACAACCAACACCTACGACACCCACCGACACCTACGACACCCACCAACACCCATGACACCCACCGACACCCACCAACACCGACGACACCCACTGACACCCACCAACACCCACGAAACCCACCGACACCCACGAAACCCACAAAACCCACCGACAACAACCAGGGCTCTACAGTGCGCCCATTTCACTCGCATTTGCGAGTAAATATTTCGTTGTGCGAACGAGGAAATCAAAACAGTCGCACCAGTGCGAGTGCTTCTGCAGCCACAATAAGGAGAACTGCGCACAGACGTAACTGATGAGCTAAACGTTCTAAATGTGTCAAACATTAGGGGCAAACTCACACTAGGACTGTGGAACCTGCCCAAGCCTGGATCGCCCCTAAAGCGCCTCACGCTTGCCCAGCGCGAGCGCAACCGAACCGTGCACGACACCTCCGACCGCGCACGACCCCAGCATACGAGCTCCGCGTGTGGCCGATATCACTCATACGAACAAACTCCGCTTCAAAACACACCCACGCCCCCTTAAACGAGGAGCGGCACCGCAGCAGGACCCACACCTGTTTCACTACTCAGTAGATTCCCCTGTGCCGCCGGACTTCCTTCTCCGCTAAAGCAATGGTTTTGTCTTGGTCTCGTCTCGGACTCGAGCGCATTTGGACTCAGTCTCGTCACGGATTCAAGGTCTGAATAGTGAGTGCGGTCATATTTCATTACGGCCGCTGCCTTTGGCAATAAACTTGTACCGGTGTGCGGGACCTGTGCGCTGGACCCCGCGCAGCCTCGTGCACCAGTGTGTATCACAGGGCAGGTTAAACATCCCACCTGTCCATCCGCCTCACATCAACACGCCAATATTAATTTTATGTCCGTGTCTGCACAGAGCAGAGCTACGGCACAGAGCAGGTGATATGTGGGCTGAAGTTTGCCTAAGAAAATGCCAAATAAATCTGTTTGTCACAATGTGCGTTTGGTTTGGTAAATGTGCAGAGTCTAAAAACCACTGTAAAACCACTAAGAGAATGTAACTCCAGTTAGGAATTTGAAAATACAGGTTTAATAATCCTGCCCACTTTTTACACTTTGAAACAGTTTTGTGTAAAGTGCCAGTGGAAGTTCTCTTAAAGAAGAGGTTCTTAAACTGTGGGTGAGGGTCCAGAAAGGGCCACAGAGTGTTTCAGTGCAGTACAGTTTGTTTGGCTTATTTTAAGTCTAAATATTAATCAGATAAAATGAAGATATATTTATAAAAACATTGCGATCATGCAGGAAAAGTACAGTCATAATTCTTTTTTTTGTATTAAATTTATTCAGTGTTAGTGTTGGTGTGCGCAAGTTCTGCACTGTAATAATCATTGAAAACGAAAACCTACTTGTGCCCCCATTTTTTTTCTGTGCTCCTAAAATTTTAAACTTAGGGGCACATGTGCTCCTGAAAAAAAAAGTTAGCGTAGAGCCCTGACAACAACCAACACCTACGACACCCACCAACATCTACGACACCCACCGACACCTACGACACCCACCAACACCTACGACACCCACCGACACCTACGACACCCACCAACACCCACGACACCCACTGACACCCACCAACACCTACAACACCCACCGACACCTACGACACCCACCGACACCTACGACACCCACCGACACCTACGACACCCACCGACACCTACGACACCCACCAACACCTACGACACCCACCAACACCCACGACACCCACTGACACCCACCAACACCTACGACACCCACCGACACCTACGACACCCACCAACACCCACGACACCCACTGACACCCACCAACACCTACAACACCCACCGACACCTACGACACCCACCAACACCTACGACACCCACCGACACCTACGACACCCACCGACACCTACGACACCCACCAACACCCACGACACCCACTGACACCCACCAACACCTACAACACCCACCGACACCTACGACACCCACCAACACCTACGACACCCACCTACACCTACGACACCCACCAACACCTACGACACCCACCAACACCCACGACACCCACCGACACCTACGACACCCACCAACATCTACGACACCCACCGACACCTACGACACCCACCAACACCTACGACACCCACCGACACCTACGACACCCACCAACACCTACGACACCCACCGACACCTACGACACCCACCAACACCTACGACACCCACCGACACCTACGACACCCACCGACACCTACGACACCCACCAACACCCACGACACCCACTGACACCCACCAACACCTACAACACCCACCGACACCTACGACACCCACCAACACCTACGACACCCACCGACACCTACGACACCCACCGACACCTACGACACCCACCAACACCTACGACACCCACCGACACCTACGACACCCACCGACACCTACGACACCCACCAACACCTACGACACCCACCGACATCTACGACACCCACCGACACCTACGACACCCACCAACACCTACGACACCCACCGACACCTACGACACCCACCAACACCCACGACACCCACTGACACCCACCAACACCTACAACACCCACCGACACCTACGACACCCACCAACACCTACGACACCCACCGACACCTACGACACCCACCGACACCTACGACACCCACCAACACCTACGACACCCACCAACACCCACGACACCCACTGACACCCACCAACACCTACGACACCCACCGACACCTACGACACCCACCAACACCCACGACACCCACTGACACCCACCAACACCTACAACACCCACCGACACCTACGACACCCACCAACACCTACGACACCCACCGACACCTACGACACCCACCGACACCTACGACACCCACCAACACCCACGACACCCACTGACACCCACCAACACCTACAACACCCACCGACACCTACGACACCCACCAACACCTACGACACCCACCGACACCTACGACACCCACCGACACCTACGACACCCACCAACACCCACGACACCCACTGACACCCACCAACACCTACGACACCCACCAACACCCAACAACACCTACAACACCCACCGACACCTACGACACCCACCGACACCTATGACACCCACCAACACCGGACACCCACCAACACCCACGAAACCCACCGACACCCACCAACACCTACGACACCCACCGACACCTACGACACCCACCGACACCTACGACACCCACCGACACCTACGACACCCACAAACACCTACGACACCCACCAACACCCACAAAACCCACCGACACCTATGACACCCACCGACACCTACGACACCCAAAACACCCACGACACCCACAACACCCAACAACACCTACAACACCCACCAACACCCACGAAACCCACCGACACCTACGACACCCATCAACACCTACGACACCCACCAACACCCACGACACCCACGTCACCCACAACACCCAACAACACCTACAACACCCACAAAACCCACCAAAACCTACGACACCCACCAACACCTACGACACCCACAACACCCACGACACCCACAACACCCAACAACACCTACAACAACCACCAACACCCACGAAACCCACCGACACCTACGACACCCACCGACACCTACGACATCCACCAACACTCACGAAACCCACCGACACCCACCAACACCCACGAAACCCACCGACACCCACGAAACCGACAAAACCCACCGACACCAACCAACACCTACGACACCCACCAACACCTACGACACCCACCGACACCCACCAACACCTACGACACCCACTGACACCCACCAACACCTACCACACCCACTGACACCCACCAACACCCACGAAACCCACCGACACCCACCAACACCCACGAAACCCACCGACACCCACAAGACCCTCGAAACCCACCGACACCCACGACACCCACGAAACCCACCGACACCCACCAACACCTACGACACCCACTGACACCTATGACACCCACTGACACCCACCAACACTCACGAAACCCACCAACACCCACCAACACCCACGAAACCCACTGACACCCACCAACACCCACGAAACCCACTGACACCCACCAACACCCACGAAACCCACCAACACCCACCAACACCTACGACACCCACCAACACCCACCAACACCTACGACACCCACCAACACTCACGAAACCCACCAACACCCACCAACACCCACGAAACCCACTGACACCCACCAACACCCACGAAACCCACCAACACCCACCAACACCTACGACACCCACCAACACCCACCAACACCTACGACACCCACCGACACCTACGACACCCACCGACACCTACGACACCCACCAACACCCACGAAACCCACGGACACCCACCAACACCCACGAAACCCACCGACACCCACCAACATATACGACACCCACCGACACCTACGACACCCACCGACACCTACGACACCCACCAACACCTACGACACCCACCAACACCTACGACACCCACAAACACCTACGACACCCACCAACACCCACAAAACCCACCAACACCTACGACACCCACCAACACCCACGACACCCACTGACACCCACCAACACCTACGACACCCACCAACACCCACAACACCCAACAACACCTACAACACCCACCAACACCCACGAAACCCACCGACACCTACGACACCCACCAACACCTACGACACCCACCAACACCGACGACACCCACTGACACCCACCAACACCCACGAAACCCACCGACACCGACGACACCCACTGACACCCACCAACACCCACGAAACCCACCGACACCCACCAACACCTACGACACCCACCAACACCCACAAAACCCACCGACACCCACAACACCGACGACACCCACCAACACCCACGAAACCCACCGACACCAACCAACACCTACGACACCCAACAACACCTACAACACCCACCAACACCCACGAAACCCACCGACACCTACGACACCCACCAACACTCACGAAACCCACCGACACCCACCAACACCGACGACACCCACTGACACCCACCAACACCCACGAAACCCACCGACACCCACCAACACCTACGACACCCACCAACACCCACGACACCCACTGACACCCACCAACACCTACGACACCCACCAACACCCAACAACACCTACAACACCCACCGACACCTACGACACCCACCGACACCTATGACACCCACCAACACCGGACACCCACCAACACCCACGAAACCCACCGACACCCACCAACACCTACGACACCCACCGACACCTACGACACCCACCGACACCTACGACACCCACCGACACCTACAACACCCACCGACACCTACGACACCCACAAACACCTACGACACCCACCAACACCCACAAAACCCACCGACACCTATGACACCCACCGACACCTACGACACCCACAACACCCACGACACCCACAACACCCAACAACACCTACAACACCCACCAACACCCACGAAACCCACCGACAGCTACGACACCCATCAACACCTACGACACCCACCAACACCCACGACACCCACGTCACCCACAACACCCAACAACACCTACAACACCCACAAAACCCACCAAAACCTACGACACCCACCAACACCTACGACACCCACAACACCCACGACACCCACAACACCCAACAACACCTACAACAACCACCAACACCCACGAAACCCACCGACACCTACGACACCCACCGACACCTACGACACCCACCAACACCTACGACACCCACCAACACCTACGACACCCACAAACACCTACGACACCCACCAACACCCACAAAACCCACCAACACCTACGACACCCACCAACACCCACGACACCCACTGACACCCACCAACACCTACGACACCCACCAACACCCACAACACCCAACAACACCTACAACACCCACCAACACCCACGAAACCCACCGACACCTACGACACCCACCAACACTCACGAAACCCACCGACACCCACCAACACCGACGACACCCACTGACACCCACCAACACCCACGAAACCCACCGACACCCACCAACACCTACGACACCCACCAACACCCACGAAACCCACCGACACCCACAACACCGACGACACCCACCAACACCCACGAAACCCACCGACACCAACCAACACCTACGACACTCACCAACACCGACAAAACCCACCAACACCTACGACACCCACCAACACCCACGAAACCCACCGACACCAACCAACACCTACGACACCCACAACACCGACAACACCCACCAACACCTACGACACCCACCAACACCCACGAAACCCACCGACACCAACCAACACCTACGACACCCACCAACACCGACAAAACCCACCAACACCTACGACACCCACAACACCGACAACACCCACCAACACCTACGACACCCACCAACACCTACGACACCCACTGACACCTATGACACCCACCAACACCTACGACACCCACCAACACCTACAACACCCACAAACACCTACGACACCCACCAACACCCACAAAACCCACCGACACCTACGACACCCACCGACACCTACGACACCCACAACACCCACGACATCCACGACACCCACAACACCCAACAACACCCACCAACACCCACGAAACCCACCGACACCTACGACACCCACCAACACCTACGACACCCACCAACACCCACGACACCCACGACACCCACAACACCCAACAACACCTACAACACCCACCAACACCCACAAAACCCACCAACACCTACGACACCCACCAACACCCACGACACCCACAACACCCAACAACACCTACAACACCCACCAACACCCACGAAACCCACCAACACCTACGACACCCACCAACACCCACGACACCCAAGACACCCACAACACCCAACAACACCTACAACACCCACCAACACACACAAAACCCACCAACACCTACGACACCCACCAACACCCACGACACCCACCAACACCCACGACACCCACAACACCCAACAACACCTACAACACCCACCAACACCCACGAAACCCACCGACACCTACGACACCCACCGACACCTACGACACCCACCAACACTCACGAAACCCACCGACACCCACCAACACCGACGACACCCACTGACACCCACCAACACCCACGAAACCCACCGACACCCACGAAACCCACAAAACCCACCGACAACAACCAACACCTACGACACCCACCAACACCTACGACACCCACCAACACCCACGACACCCACTGACACCCACCAACACCTACGACACCCACCAACACCCAACAACACCTACAACACCCACCGACACCTACGACACCCACGACACCCACCGACACCCACCAACACCGGACACCCACCGACACCCACGAAACCCACCGACACCCACCAACACCTACGACACCCACCGACACCTACGACACCCACCGACACCTACGACACCCACCGACACCTACGACACCCACCGACACCTACGACACCCACAAACACCTACGACACCCACCAACACCCACAAAACCCACCGACAGCTATGACACCCACCGACACCTACGACACCCACGACACCCACAACACCCAACAACACCTACAACACCCACAAAACCCACCAACACCTATGACACCCACCAACACCCAACAACACCTACAACACCCACCAACACCCACGAAACCCACCAACACCTACGACACCCACCAACACCCACGACACCCACGACACCCACAACACCCAACAACACCTACAACACCCACCAACACCCACAAAACCCACCAACACCTACGACACCCACCAACACCCACGACACCCACGACACCCACAACACCCAACAACACCTACAACACCCACCAACACCCACGAAACCCACCGACACCTACGACACCCACCGACACCCACCGACACCCACGAAACCCACAAAACACACCGACAACAACCAACACCTACGACACCCACCAACACCTACGAAACCCACCGACACCTACGACACCCACGACACCCACCGACACCCACGACACCCACAACACCCAACAACACCTACAACACCCACCAACACCCACGAAACCCACCGACACCTACGACACCCACCAACACTCACGAAACCCACCGACACCCACCAACACCGACGACACCCACTGACACCCACCAACACCCACGAAACCCACCGACACCCACGAAACCCACAAAACCCACCGACAACAACCAGGGCTCTACAGTGCGCCCATTTCACTCGCATTTGCGAGTAAATATTTCGTTGTGCGAACGAGGAAATCAAAACAGTCGCACCGGTGCGAGTGCTTCTGCAGCCACAATAAGGAGAACTGCGCACAGACGTAACTGATGAGCTAAACGTTCTAAATGTGTCAAACATTAGGGGCAAACTCACACTAGGACTGTGGAACCTGCCCAAGCCTGGATCGCCCCTAAAGCGCCTCACGCTTGCCCAGCGCGAGCGCAACCGAACCGTGCACGACACCTCCGACCGCGCACGACCCCAGCATACGAGCTCCGCGTGTGGCCGATATCACTCATACGAACAAACTCCGCTTCAAAACACACCCACGCCCCCTTAAACGAGGAGCGGCACCGCAGCAGGACCCACACCTGTTCCACCACTCAGTAGATTCCCCCGTGCCGCTGGACTTCCTTCTCCGCTAAAGCGATGGTTTTGTCTTGGTCTTGTCTCGGACTCGAGCGCATTTGGACTCGGTCTCGTCACGGATTCAAGGTCTGAATACTGAGTGCGGTCATGTTTCATTACGGCCGCTGCCTTTGGCAATAAACTTGTACCGGTGTGCGGGACCTGTGCGCTGGACCCCGCGCAGCCTCGTGCACCAGTGTGTATCACAGGGCAGGTTAAACATCCCACCTGTCCATCCGCCTCACATCAAATACGCCAATATTAATTTTATGTCCGTGTCTGCACAGAGCAGAGCTACGGCACAGAGCAGGTGATATGTGGGCTGAAGTTTGCCTAAGAAAATGCCAAATAAATCTGTTTGTCACAATGTGCGTTTGGTTTGGTAAATGTGCAGAGTCTAAAAACCACTGTAAAACCACTAAGAGAATGTAACTCCAGTTAGGAATTTGAAAATACAGGTTTAAAAATCCTGCACACTTTTTACACTTTGAAGCAGTTTTGTGTAAAGTGCCTGTGGAAGTTCTCTTAAAGAAGAGGTTCTTAAACTGTGGGTGAGGGTCCAGAAAGGGCCACAGAGTGTTTCAGTGCAGTACAGTTTGTTTGGCTTATTTTAAGTCTAAATATTAATCAGATAAAATGAAGATATATTTATAAAAACATTGCGATCATGCAGGAAAAGTACAGTCATAATTCTTTTTTTTGTATTAAATTTATTCAGTGTTAGTGTTGGTGTGCGCAAGTTCTGCACTGTAATAATCATTGAAAACGAAAACCTACTTGTGCCCCCATTTTTTTTCTGTGCTCCTAAAATTTTAAACTTAGGGGCACATGTGCTCCTGAAAAAAAAAGTTAGCGTAGAGCCCTGACAACAACCAACACCTACGACACCCACCAACATCTACGACACCCACCGACACCTACGACACCCACCAACACCTACGACACCCACCGACACCTACGACACCCACCAACACCCACGACACCCACTGACACCCACCAACACCTACGACACCCACCGACACCTACGACACCCACCAACACCTACGACACCCACCGACACCTACGACACCCACCAACACCCACGACACCCACTGACACCCACCAACACCTACAACACCCACCGACACCTACGACACCCACCAACACCTACGACACCCACCGACACCTACGACACCCACCAACACCCACGACACCCACTGACACCCACCAACACCTACGACACCCACCAACACCCACGAAACCCACCGACACCTACGACACCCACCGACACCTACGACATCCACCAACACCCACGAAACCCACCGACACCCACCAACACTCACGAAACCCACCGACACCCACCAACACCCACGAAACCCACCGACACCCACGAAACCGACAAAACCCACCGACACCAACCAACACCTAGGACACCCACCAACACCTACGACACCCACCGACACCCACCAACACCTACGACACCCACTGACACCCACCAACACCTACCACACCCACTGACACCCACCAACACCCACGAAACCCACCGACACCCACCAACGCCCACGAAACCCACCGACACCCACAAGACCCTCGAAACCCACCGACACCCACGACACCCACGAAACCCACCGACACCCACCAACACCTACGACACCCACTGACACCTATGACACCCACTGACACCCACCAACACTCACGAAACCCACCAACACCCACCAACACCCACGAAACCCACTGACACCCACCAACACCCACGAAACCCACTGACACCCACCAACACCCACGAAACCCACCAACACCCACCAACACCTACGACACCCACCAACACCCACCAACACCTACGACACCCACCAACACTCACGAAACCCACCAACACCCACCAACACCCACGAAACCCACTGACACCCACCAACACCCACGAAACCCACCAACACCCACCAACACCTACGACACCCACCGACACCTAAGACACCCACCGACACCCAACACCTACGACACCCACCAACACCTACGACACCCACAAACACCTACGACACCCACCAACACCCACAAAACCCACCAACACCTACGACACCCACCAACACCCACGACACCCACTGACACCCACCAACACCTACGACACCCACCAACACCCACAACACCCAACAACACCTACAACACCCACCAACACCCACGAAACCCACCGACACCTACGACACCCACCAACACTCACGAAACCCACCGACACCCACCAACACCGACGACACCCACTGACACCCACCAACACCCACGAAACCCACCAACACCTACAACACCCACCAACACCTACGACACCAACACACACGAAACCCACCGACACCCACAACACCGACGACACCCACCAACACCCACGAAACCCACCGACACCAACCAACACCTACGACACCCAACAACACCTACAACACCCACCAACACCCACGAAACCCACCGACACCTACGACACCCACCAACACTCACGAAACCCACCGACACCCACCAACACCGACGACACCCACTGACACCCACCAACACCCACGAAACCCACCGACACCCACCAACACCTACGACACCCACCAACACCCACGAAACCCACCGACACCCACAACACCGACGACACCCACCAACACCCACGAAACCCACCGACACCAACCAACACCTACGACACTCACCAACACCGACAAAACCCACCAACACCTACGACACCCACAACACCGACAACACCCACCAACACCTACGACACCCACCAACACCCACGAAACCCACCGACACCAACCAACACCTACGACACCCACAACACCGACAACACCCACCAACACCTACGACACCCACCAACACCCACGAAACCCACCGACACCAACCAACACCTACGACACCCACCAACACCGACAAAACCCACCAACACCTACGACACCCACAACACCGACAACACCCACCAACACCTACGACACCCACCAACATATACGACACCCACCGACACCTACGACACCCACCGACACCTACGACACCCACCAACACCTACGACACCCACCAACACCTACGACACCCACAAACACCTACGACACCCACCAACACCCACAAAACCCACCAACACCTACGACACCCACCAACACCCACGACACCCACTGACACCCACCAACACCTACGACACCCACCAACACCCACAACACCCAACAACACCTACAACACCCACCAACACCCACGAAACCCACCGACACCTACGACACCCACCAACACTCACGAAACCCACCGACACCCACCAACACCGACGACACCCACTGACACCCACCAACACCCACGAAACCCACCGACACCCACCAACACCTACGACACCCACCAACACCCACGAAACCCACCGACACCCACAACACCGACGACACCCACCAACACCCACGAAACCCACCGACACCAACCAACACCTACGACACTCACCAACACCGACAAAACCCACCAACACCTACGACACCCACAACACCGACAACACCCACCAACACCTACGACACCCACCAACACCCACGAAACCCACCGACACCAACCAACACCTACGACACCCACAACACCGACAACACCCACCAACACCTACGACACCCACCAACACCCACGAAACCCACCGACACCAACCAACACCTACGACACCCACCATAACCGACAAAACCCACCAACACCTACGACACCCACAACACCGACAACACCCACCAACACCTACGACACCCACCAACACCTACGACACCCACTGACACCTATGACACCCACCAACACCTACGACACCCACCAACACCTACAACACCCACAAACACCTACGACACCCACCAACACCCACAAAACCCACCGACACCTACGACACCCACCGACACCTACGACACCCACGACACCCACGACATCCACGACACCCACAACACCCAACAACACCCACCAACACCCACGAAACCCACCGACACCTACGACACCCACCAACACCTACGACACCCACCAACACCCACGACACCCACAACACCCAACAACACCTACAACACCCACCAACACCCACAAAACCCACCAACACCTACGACACCCACCAACACCTACGACACCCACCAACACTCACGAAACCCACCGACACCCACGAAACCCACAAAACCCACCGACAACAACCAACACCTACGACACCCACCAACACCGACGACACCCACTGACACCCACCAACACCCACGAAACCCACCGACACCCACGAAACCCACAAAACCCACCGACAACAACCAACACCTACGACACCCACCAACACCTACGACACCCACCGACACCTACGACACCCACCAACACCTACGACACCCACCAACACCCACGACACCCACTGACACCCACCAACACCTACGACACCCACCAACACCCAACAACACCTACAACAACCACCGACAACAACCAACACCTACAACACCCACCAACACCTACGACACCCACAGCACCTACGACGCCCACTGACACCTATGACATCCACCAACACCCAACAACACCTACAACACCCACCGACAACAACCAACACCTACGACACCCACCAACACCTACGACACCCACCAACACCCAACAACACCTACAACACCCACCGACAACAACCAACACCTACGACACCCACCAACACCTACGACACCCACCAACACCCAACAACACCTACAACACCCACCGACAACAACCAACACCTACGACACCCACCAACACCTACGACACCCACCAACACCCAACAACACCTACAACACCCACCAACAACAACCAACACCTACGACACCCACAGCACCTACGACACCCACCGACACCTACGACACCCACCAACACCTACGACACCCACCAACACCCACGACACCCACTGACACCCACCAACACTTACGACACCCACCAACACCCAACAACACCTACAACACCCACCGACACCCACCGACACCTACGACACCCACCGACACCTATGACACCCACCAACACCTACGACACCCACCAACACCTACGACACCCACAAACACCTACGACACCCACCAACACCCACGACATCCACGACACCCACAACACCCAACAACACCTACGACACCCACCAACACCCACAAAACCCACCAACACCTACGACAACCACCAACACCCACGAAACCCACCGACACCTACGACACCCACCAACCCACCAACACCCACGACACCCACGACACCCACAACACCCAACAACACCTACAACACCCACCAACACCCACAAAACCCACCAACACCTACGACACCCACCAACACCCACGACACCCACGACACCCACAACACCCAACAACACCTACAACACCCACCAACACCCACGAAACCCACCAACACCTACGACACCCACCAACACCCACGACACCCACGACACCCACAACACCCAACAACACCTACAACACCCACCAACACCCACAAAACCCACCAACACCTACGACACCCACCAACACCCACGACACCCACGACACCCACAACACCCAACAACACCTACAACACCCACCAACACCCACGAAACCCACCGACACCTACGACACCCACCGACACCCACCGACACCTACGACACCCACCAACACTCACGAAACCCACCGACACCCACCAACACCGACGACACCCACTGACACCCACCAACACCCACGAAACCCACCGACACCCACGAAACCCACAAAACCCACCGACAACAACCAACACCTACGACACCCACCAACACCTACGACACCCACCAACACCCACGACACCCACTGACACCCACCAACACCTACGACACCCACCAACACCCAACAACACCTACAACACCCACCGACACCTACGACACCCACGACACCCACCGACACCTATGACACCCACCAACACCGGACACCCACCGACACCCACGAAACCCACCGACACCCACCAACACCTACGACACCCACCGACACCTACGACACCCACCGACACCTACGACACCCACCGACACCTACGACACCCACCGACACCTACGACACCCACAAACACCTACGACACCCACCAACACCCACAAAACCCACCGACAGCTATGACACCCACCGACACCTACGACACCCACGACACCCACGACACCCACAACACCCAACAACACCTACAACACCCACCAACACCCACGAAACCCACCGACACCTACGACACCCACCAACACCTACGACACCCACCAACACCCACGACACCCACGTCACCCACAACACCCAACAACACCTACAACACCCACAAAACCCACCAACACCTACGACACCCACCAACACCCAACAACACCTACAACACCCACCAACACCCACGAAACCCACCAACACCTACGACACCCACCAACACCCACGACACCCACGACACCCACAACACCCAACAACACCTACAACACCCACCAACACCCACAAAACCCACCAACACCTACGACACCCACCAACACCCAACAACACCTACAACACCCACCAACACCCACGAAACCCACCAACACCTACGACACCCACCAACACCTACGACACCCACCAACACCCACGACACCCACGACACCCACAACACCCAACAACACCTACAACACCCACCAACACCCACGAAACCCACCGACACCTACGACACCCACCGACACCCACCGACACCCACGAAACCCACAAAACCCACCGACAACAACCAACACCTACGACACCCACCAACACCTACGACACCCACCGACACCTACGACACCCACCAACACCTACGACACCCACCGACACCCACCGACACCCACGACACCCACAACACCCAACAACACCTACGACACCCACCAACACCTACGACACCCACCAACACCCACAACACCCACCAACACCTACAACACCCACCAACACCCACAACACCCACCAAAACCTACGACACCCACCAACACCTACGACACCCACTGACACCTACGACATCCACCAACACCCACCAACACCTACGACACCCACAGCACCTACGACACCCACTGACACCTACGACATCCACCAACACCTACGACATCCACCAACACCTACGACACCCACGACACCCACTGACACCCACCAACACCTACGACACCCACTGACACCAACCAACACCGACGACACCCACTGACACCTACGACACCCACGAAACCCACCAACACCCACGAAACACACCGACACCCACCAAGACCCACGACACCCACTGACACCTACGACACCCACCGACACCCACAACACCGACGACACCCACCAACACCCACAAGACCCACCGACACCCACCAACAACTACGACACCCACCAACACTGACGAAACCCACCGACACCCACCAAGACCCACGACACCCACCAACACCCACGAAACCCACCAACACCTACGACACCCACAACACCGACGACACCCACCAACACTGACGAAACCCACCGACACCCACAACACCGACGACACCCACCAACACCTACGACACCCACCGACACCTACGACACCCACGAAACCCACCAACACCCACCAACACTGACGAAACCCACCGACACCCACAACACCGACGACACCCACCAACACTGACGAAACCCACCGACACCCACAACACCGACGACACCCACCAACACCTACGACACCCACAACACCGACGACACCCACCAACACCTACGACACCCACCAACACTGACGAAACCCACCGACACCCACAACACCGACGACACCCACCAACACCTACGACACCCACCGACACCTACGACACCCACGAAACCCACCAACACCCACCAACACCCACCAACACCCACGAAACCCACCGACACCCACCAACACCTACGACACCCACCAACACGCACAAAACCCACCGACAACCACCAACACCTACGACACCCACCAACACTGACGAAACCCACCGACACCTACGACACCCACCAACACGCACAAAACCCACCGACACCCACAACACCGACGACACCCACCAACACTGACGAAACCCACCGACACCCACAACACCGACGACACCCACCAACACCTACGACACCCACCAACACCCACAAAACCCACCGACACCAACCAACACCTACGACACCCACCAACACTGACGAAACCCACCGACACCCACAACACCGACGACACCCACCAACACTGACGAAACCCACCGACACCCACAACATTGACGACACCCACCAACACCTACGACACCCACCAACACTGACGAAACCCACCGACACCCACAACACCGACGACACCCACCAACACCTACGACACCCAACAACACCGACAACACCCACCGACACCCACCAACACCTACGACACCCAACAACACCTACAACACCCACCAACACTGACGAAACCCACCGACACCCACCAACACCTACGACAGCCACCAACACCTACGACACCCACCAACATCTACGACACCCACCAACACCTACAACACCCGCCAACACCCACAACACCCACCAACACCTACGACACCCACCAACACCTACAACACCCGCCACCACCCACAAACTCCTACGACACCCACCAACACCTACGACACCCACCAACACCTATGACACCCACCAACACCTACAACACCCACCAACATCTACGACACCCACCAACACCTACGACATCCACTGACACCCACCAACACCCACGACACCCACTGACACCCACCAACACCTACGACACCCCATGAGACCCACTGACACCCATCAACACCTACGACACCCGCAAACACCTACGACACCCACAAACACCTACGACACCCACCAACACCTACAACACCCACCAACACCTACGACACCCACAAAAACCTACGACACCCACAAACACCTGCGACACCCACCGACACCCACCGACACCCACAACACCCACCAAAACCCACGAAACCCACCGACACCCACAACACCGACGACACCCACCAACACTGACGAAACCCACCGACACCCACAACACCGACGACACCCACCAACACCTACGACACCCACCGACACCTACGACACCCACGAAACCCACCGACACCTACGACACCCACCGACACCTACGACACCCACCGACACCTACGACACCCACAAACACCTACGACACCCACCAACACCCACAAAACCCACCGACAGCTATGACACCCACCGACACCTACGACACCCACGACACCCACGACACCCACAACACCCAACAACACCTACAACACCCACCAACACCCACGAAACCCACCGACACCTACGACACCCACCAACACCTACGACACCCACCAACACCCACGACACCCACGTCACCCACCACACCCAACAACACCCACAAAACCCACCAACACCTACGACACCCACCAACACCCAACAACACCTACAACACCCACCAACACCCACGAAACCCACCAACACCTACGACACCCACCAACACCCACGACACCCACGACACCCACAACACCCAACAACACCTACAACACCCACCAACACCCACAAAACCCACCAACACCTACGACACCCACCAACACCCACGACACCCACGACACCCACAACACCCAACAACACCTACAACACCCACCAACACCCACGAAACCCACCGACACCTACGACACCCACCGACACCCACCGACACCCACGAAACCCACAAAACACACCGACAACAACCAACACCTACGACACCCACCAACACCTACGACACCCACCGACACCTACGACACCCACCAACACCTACGACACCCACCGACACCCACCGACACCCACGACACCCACAACACCCAACAACACCTACGACACCCACCAACACCTACGACACCCACCAACACCCACAACACCCACCAACACCTACAACACCCACCAACACCCACAACACCCACCAAAACCTACGACACCCACCAACACCTACGACACCCACTGACACCTACGACATCCACCAACACCCACCAACACCTACGACACCCACAGCACCTACGACACCCACTGACACCTACGACATCCACCAACACCTACGACATCCACCAACACCTACGACACCCACGACACCCACTGACACCCACCAACACCTACGACACCCACTGACACCAACCAACACTGACGACACCCACTGACACCTACGACACCCACGAAACCCACCAACACCCACGAAACACACCGACACCCACCAAGACCTACGACACCCACTGACACCTACGACACCCACCGACACCCACAACACCGACGACACCCACCAACACCCACAAGACCCACCGACACCCACCAACACCTACGACACCCACCAACACGCACAAAACCCACCGACACCCACCAACAACTACGACACCCACCAACACTGACGAAACCCACCGACACCCACCAAGACCCACGACACCCACCAACACCCACGAAACCCACCAACACCTACGACACCCACAACACCGACGACACCCACCAACACTGACGAAACCCACCGACACCCACAACACCGACGACACCCACCAACACCGACGACACCCACCAACACCCACAAGACCCACCGACACCCACCAACACTGACGAAACCCACCGACACCCACAACACCGACGACACCCACCAACACTGACGAAACCCACCGACACCCACAACACCGACGACACCCACCAACACCTACGACACCCACCAACACTGACGAAACCCACCGACACCCACAACACCGACGACACCCACCAACACCTACGACACCCACCGACACCTACGACACCCACGAAACCCACCAACACCCACCAACACCCACGAAACCCACCGACACCCACAAAACCCACCGACACCCACCAACACCTACGACACTTGCCAACACCCACAACACCCACCAACACCTACGACACCCACCAACACCTACAACACCCGCCACCACCCACCAACACCTACGACACCCACCAACACCTACGACACCCAACAACACCTACAACACCCACCAACACCTACGACAGCCACCAACAGCTACGACACCCACCAACACCTACGACACCCACCAACATCTACGACACCCACCAACACCTACAACACCCGCCAACACCCACAACACCCACCAACACCTACGACACCCACCAACACCTACAACACCCGCCACCACCCACCAACACCTACGACACCCACCAACACCTACGACACCCAACAACACCTACAACACCCACCAACACCTATGACACCCACCAACACCTACGACACCCACCAACATCTATGACACCCACCAACACCTACGACATCCACTGACACCCACCAACACCCACGACACCCACTGACACCCACCAACACCTACGACACCCAACGACAGTCACCAACACCTACGACACCCCATGAGACCCACTGACACCCATCAACACCTACGACACCCACAAACACCTACGACACCCACCAACACCTACGACACCCACAAACACCCTACGACACCCACAAACACCTACGACACCCACAAACACCTACGACACCCACCAACACCTACGACACCCACCAACACCTACGACACCCACAAACACCTACGACACCCACAAACACCTGCGACACCCACCGACACCTACGACACCCACCGACACCCACGACACCCACCGACACCTACGACACCCACCAACACCCACAACACCCACCAACACCTACGACACCCACCAACACCTACGACACCCACCAACACCCACAACACCCACCAACACCTACGACACCCACCTACACCTACGACACCCACTGACACCTACGACATCCACCAACACCCACCAACACCTACGACACCCACCAACACCTACGACACCCACAGCACCTACGACACCCACTGACACCTACGACATCCACCAACACCCACCAACACCTACGACATCCACCAACACCTACGACACCCACGACACCCACCAACACCGACGACACCCACTGACACCTACGACACCCACGAAACCCACCAACACCCACCAACACCCACGAAACACACCGACACCCACCAACACCCACGAAACCCACCGACACCCACAACACCGACGACACCCACCAACACCCACAAGACCCACCGACACCCACCAACACCCACGACACCCAACAACACCTACAACACCCACCAACACCCACCAACACCCACAACACCCACCAACACCCACCAACACCCACGAAACCCACCGACACCCACCGACACCCACAACACCGACGACACCCACCAACACCCACAAGACCCACCGACACCCACCAACACCTACGACACCCAACAACACCTACAACACCCACCAACACCCACCGACACCCACAACACCGACGACACCCACCAACACCCACAAGACCCACCGACACCCACCAACACCTACGACACCCAACAACACCTACAACACCCACCAACACCCACCAACACCCACAACACCCACCGACACCCACCAACACCCACGAAACCCACCGACACCCACAACACCGACGACACCCACCAACACCCACAAGACCCACCGACACCCACCAACACCTACGACACCCAACAACACCTACAACACCCACCAACACCCACCAACACCCACAACACCCACCGACACCCACCAACACCCACGAAACCCACCGACACCCACAACACCGACGACACCCACCAACACCCACAAGACCCACCGACACCCACCAACACCTACGACACCCAACAACACCTACAACACCCACCAACACCCACCAACACCCACAACACCCACCGACACCCACCAACACCCACGAAACCCACCGACACCCACAACACCGACGACACCCACCAACACCCACAAAACCCACCAACACCCACCAACACCCACAACACCCACCAACACCCACCAACACCTGCGACACCCACTGACACCTACGACACCCACCAACACCCACAACACCCACCAACACCTACAACACCCACCAACACCTGCGACACCCACCGACAGCCACTAACACCTACGTCACCCACCGACACCCACAACACCGACGACACCCACCAACACCCACAAGACCCACCAACACCCACCAACACCTACGACACCCACCAACACCCACAAAACCCACCGACACCCACCAACACCCACAACACCCACCAACACCTACAACACCCACCAACACCTGCGACACCCACTGACACCCACCAACACCTACGACACCCACTGACACCCACCAACACCTGCGACACCCACTGACACCTACGACCCCCACCAAAACCCACCAACACCTACGACACCCACCAACACCCACGACACCCACAAACACCTGTGACACCCACCAACACCTACGACACCCACCAACACCTACGACACCCACCAACACCTACGACACCCACCAACACCCACGACACCCACTGACACCCACCACCTACGACACCCACCAACACCTACTACACCCACCAACACCCATGACACCCACCAACACCTACGACACCCACAAACACCTACGACACCCACCAACACCCACAACACCCACTGACACCCACCAACACCTACGACACCCACCAACACCTACGACACCCACCAACACCCACGACACCCACTGACACCCTCCAACACCTACGACACCCACCAACACCCACCAACACCTACGACACCCACCAACACCCACGACACCCACAAACACCTGTGACACCCACCAACACCTACGACACCCACAAACACCTACGACACCCACCAACACCCACAACACCCACTGACACCCACCAACACCTACGACACCCACCAACACCCACGGCACCCACTGACACCCACCAACACCTACGACACCCACCAACACCTACGACACCCACCAACACCTACGACACCCACCAACACCCACAACACCCATGACACCCACGAACACCTACGACACCCACTGACACCAACCGACACCCACAACACCCACTGACACCGACCAACACCTACGACACTCACTGACACCAACCGACACCCACCAACACCCACCAACACCCACGAGACCCACCAACACCCACAACACCTACGACACCCACCAACACCCACAACACCTACGACACCCACCAACACCCACAACACCCACCAACACCTACGACACCCACCAACACCTACGACACCCACCAACACCCACAACACCCACCAACACCTACGACACCCACCAACACCTATGACACCCACCAACACCTACGACACCCACCAACACCCACAACACCCACCAACACCTACGACACCCACCAACACCCACGACACCCAACAACACCTACGACACCCACCAACACCTACGACACCCACCAACACCCACCGACACCCAACAACACCTACGACACCCACCAACACCTACGACACCCACCAACACCCACAACACCCACCAACACCTACGACACCCACCAACACCCACCGACACCCACGACACCCACAACACCTACGACACCCACCAACACCCACCGACACCTACGACACCCACCAACACCCACAACACCCACCAACACCCACGACACCCACCAACACCCACAACACCCACCAACACCCACAACACCCACCAACACCCACGACACCCATCAACACCCACGACACCCACCAACACCTACGACACCCACGACACCCGCTGACACCCACCAACACCCACAACACCCTCAGACTCCGGATCTCTGTGTTCTTGCGCCCCCTGCTGGTGTGTGACGTGTGTTCTTGCGCCCCCTGCTGGTGTGTGACGTGTGTTCTTGCGCCCCCTGCTGGTGTGTGACGTGTGTTCTTGCGCCCCCTGCTGGTGTGTGACGTGTGTTCTTGCGCCCTGCTGGTGTGTGACGTGTGTTCTTGCGCCCCCTGCTGGTGTGTGACGTGTGTTCTTGCGCCCCCTGCTGGTGTGTGACGTGTGTTCTTGCGCCCCCTGCTGGTGTGTGACGTGTGTTCTTGCACCCCCTGCTGGTGCAGAGATCCTCGGCGCCTTCATCTCGGTCGTGTCCATCTGGGTCGTCACCGTCGCGCTCGTTTATTTGGCGATCGAGAGAATCGTGAGAAACGACTACGACATAAACGGACACGTGATGCTCGTGACATCGGCCTGTGCCGTGATAGTCAACATCATGTGAGTCCAGAACCAGGACTGAACCAGGACTGAACCAGGACTAAACCAGGACTGAACCGGGACTAAACCGGGACTGAACCGGGACTGAACCGGGACGGAACCGAGACTAAACCGGGACTGAACCAAGACTGAACCAGGACTAAACCGGGACTGAACCAGGACTAAACCGGGACTGAACCAGGACTAAACCAGGACTGAACCAGGACTAAACCGGGACTGAACCAGGACTGAACCAGGACTAAACCGGGACTGAACCAGGACTAAACCAGGACTAAACCAGGACTGAACCAGGACTGAACCAGGACTGAACCGGGACTGAACCGGGACTGAACCGGGACTGAACCAGGACTGAACCGGGACTGAACCGGGACTAAACCGGGACTGAACCGGGACTGAACCGGGACGGAACCGGGACTGAACCGGGACTAAACCGGGACTAAACCGGGACTGAACCAGGACTGAACCAGGACTAAACCGGGACTGAACCAGGACTAAACCGGGACTGAACCGGGACTGAACCAGGACTGAACCGGGACTAAACCGGGACTAAACCGGGACTGAACCAGGACTGAACCGGGACTGAACCGGGACTAAACCGGGACGGAACCGGGACTGAACCGGGACTGAACCAGGACTAAACCAGGACTGAACCAGGACTGAACCGGGACTGAACCGGGACTGAACCGGGACTAAACCAGGACTGAACCGGGACTGAACCAGGACTGAACCAGGACTAAACCAGGACTGAACCAGGACTAAACCGGGACTGAACCGGGACTGAACCAGGACTGAACCAGGACTAAACCAGGACTGAACCAGGACTGAACCGGGACTGAACCGGGACTGAACCAGGACTGAACCGGGACTAAACCGGGACTAAACCGGGACTAAACCGGGACTGAACCGGGACTGAACCGGGACGGAACCGGGACTAAACCGGGACTGAACCAGGACGGAACCGGGACGGAACCGGGACTGAACCAGAACTAAACCGGGACTGAACCAGGACTAAACCAGGACTGAACCAGGACTAAACCGGGACTGAACCAGGACTGAACCAGGACTGAACCAGGACTAAACCAGGACTGAACCAGGACTGAACCAGGACTGAACCAGGACTAAACCGGGACTGAACCGGGACTGAACCGGGACGGAACCGGGACTGAACCAGGACTAAACCAGGACTGAACCAGGACTAAACCAGGACTAAACCAGGACTGAACCAGGACTGAACCAGGACTGAACCGGGACTGAACCGGGACTAAACCGGGACTGAACCAGGACGGAACCGGGACTGAACCGGGACTGAACCGGGACTGAACCAGGACTGAACCGGGACTGAACCGGGACTGAACCGGGACTAAACCGGGACTGAACCAGGACTGAACCAGGACTAAACCAGGACTGAACCGGGACTGAACCGGGACTGAACCGGGACTAAACCGGGACTAAACCGGGACTGAACCGGGACGGAACCGGGTCTGAACCGGGACTGAACCGGGACTGAACCGGGACGGAACCGGGACGGAACCGGGACTGAACCGGGACTGAACCGGGACTGAACCGGGACTGAACCGGGACTGAACCGGGACTGAACTGGGACTAAACCAGGACTGAACCGGGACTAAACCAGGACTAAACCGGGACTGAACCGGGACTGAACCAGGACTGAACCAGGACTGAACCGGGACTAAACCGGGACTGAACCGGGACTGAACCGGGACTGAACCGGTACTAAACCGGGACTGAACCGGGACTGAACCGGGACTGAACCGGGACTAAACCGGGACTGAACCGGGACTAAACCAGAACTAAACCGGGACTAAACCGGGACTCAACCGGGACTGAACCGGGACTAAACCGGGACTGAACCGGGACGGAACCGGGACGGAACCGGGACTGAACCGGGACTGAACCGGGACTAAACCGGGACTAAACCGGGACAAAACCAGGACTAAACCGGGACTGAACCGGGACTGAACCGGGACGGAACCGGGACTGAACCGGGACTGAACCGGGACTGAACCGGGACTAAACCGGGACTAAACCAGGACTGAACCAGGACTGAACCAGGACGGAACCAGGACTGAACCAGGACTGAACCGGGACTATACCAGGACTGAACCAGGATTGAACCAGGATAAAACCAGGACTAAACCGGGACTAAACCGGGACTGAACCGGGACTAAACCGGGACTAAACCGGGACTAAACCAGGACTAAACCAGGACTAAACCGGGACTAAACCGGGACTGAACCGGGACTAAACCAGGACTAAACCAGGACTAAACCCGGACTTTGGTCTTCTGCAGTATGGCGTACATCTTGCACGGCTCCACTTCGTTCCACGCTCACGGGTCCGGGTATCACCAGATCGACGAGGACGGACAGAGCCCCGCCCCTGTGCACACAGGCCCCGCCCCCTCGCTGCTGGGAGGCCACGCCCCCTCGCTGCTGGGAGGCCACGCCCCCTCGCTGCTGGGCGGCCATAGTAACACGAGCGTCCGCGCCGCCTTCATCCACGTCTTAGGAGATCTGCTGCAGAGCATCGGCGTCATGATGGCGGCCGTCATCATCTACTTCAGGGTACGACAAACTACTACAGTACTACTACACGAGTACTACAGTACTACTACACGAGTACTACACAAGTACTACAGTACTACTACACGAGTACTACACAAGTACTACAGTACTACTACACGAGTACTACACAAGTACTACAGTACTACTACACGAGTACTACACAGGTACTACAGTACTACTACACGAGTACTACAGTACTACTACACGAGTACTACAGTACTACTACACGAGTACTACACAGGTACTACAGTACTACTACACGAGTACTACAGTACTACTACACGAGTACTACACAAGTACTACAGTACTACTACACGAGTACTACAGTACTACTACACGAGTACTACACAAGTACTACAGTACTACTACACGAGTACTACAGTACTACTACACGAGTACTACAGTACCACCACACTGCACCACAGGCACTACACACTCTACACGCAGCACCACTGCTGCACTGCAACGAGTACTACACAGAGTGCAGTGCTACTGCACGAGCACTACGCACCACATACCACTCACACGCACCACAGCACTACCACACGAGCACTACAGCACCACTACACAAGTCCCACACAGGCACTACGGTACTACCACCACCCAGCACCACAGCACCACACGAGCACCACAGCACCACACCCGAGCACCACACAGGCACCACAGCACTACTACACGAGTACCACAGCACCACCACTACTGCACCGGGTACAGCACTCACTACCCAGTACCACACAGGCACCACAGCACTACCACAGTACCACAGCACCACTACCACGAGTACCACAGCACTACTACTACGAGCACCACACAGGTACTGCACAGCACTACGAGCACCACAGCACTACCACACCCAGCACCACAGCACCACACGAGCACTGCACAGGCACCACAGCACCACCACACCCAGCACCACAGCACCACCACACCCAGTACTACCACGCAGTACCACAGCACTTCTACACCCAGCACCACAGCACCACCACACCCAGCACCACACAAGCACCACGGTACTACTACTGCAGAGCACCACAAGTACTGCACCACAGCACTGCACGAGCACCACAGCACCACCACACAGCACCACCCAGCACCACAGCACCACAGAGCACCACAGCACCACCACACCCAGCACCACACAGCACCACAGCACCACTCTGCACGAGCTACCACAGCACTACCACGAGCTACCACAGCTACCACCACACGAGTGCACTACCACGCAGCACCACAGCACAACCACAGTGCACTGCCACCACAGCACCACCACACGAGTCACCACAGGCACCAGCACCACTACGAGTACTACAGCACCACTACACGAGTACTACACGGTGCTACTGCACAGCACTACCACACGAGCTACGGTGCCACTACTGCAGCACCACACGAGCTACCACAGCACCACTACCGCGAGCACTGCGGTGCACCACACGGTACCACACAGGTGCACTACAGCACTACTGCAGAGCACCACAGCGGTGCTGCTACACGAGCACCACACGAGGTACTACACAAGCACTACAGCACCACCACACCCAGCACCACAGCACCACCAGACCCTGCACCCACAAGCACCACAGCACCACCACACCCAGCACCACAGCAGGTACCACACCCAGCACCACAGGTGCTACCACCACACCCAGCACCACACAGGCACCACGGTGCTACCACCGCGAGGTACCACAGCACCATACCACACCCAGCACCACACAAGCACCACAGCACGGTGCTACACGAGTACCACTGGGCACCACAGCACCACTACACGAGCACCACTGCACCACCACACCCAGTGCTACCACAGGCACCACAGCACCACCACACGGTGCACCACAGCACCACCACTACCCAGCACCACACCAGCACCACAGCACCACCACACGAGTGCTACAGCACCACCACACTGCAGCACCACACAGGCACCAGCACCACCACACCCAGCACCACAGCACCACCACACGGTGCACCACCATGCCGCACTACACGAGCACCACAGGTGCACTACCACCCAGCACCACAGCACCACTGCAGACGAGCACCACAGGTTGCTGCACCACAGCACCACCACACCCAGCACCACAGCACCACCACACCCAGCACCACAGTACACCACCACGGTACTACAGCACCACCACACCCAGCACCACACAGGGTGCTGCGGTGCTGCTACACCGGTGTACCACAGCACCACCACACGAGTGCTACACCAAGCACTACAGGGTGCACTACTACCACAACGAGCACTACAGCACCACCACACGAGCTACAGCACCACGGCAAGTACTGCACCGGTGCACCACAGCATACTACACGAGTACTACTACTCAAGCACCGGTACAGCACCACTACACCTAGAGTACTGCGGTGCACACTGCACACGAATGCTCACACCCAGCACCACAGCACCACCACACCCAGCACTGCACCACCACACCCAGCACCACACTAGGCACCAGCACCACCACAGTGCACCACAGCAGTGCTACCACACCCAGCACCACCACACACCACTGCACCACGGTGCACTGCAGCACTGCAGCACCACAGCACCACAGCAACTGCACCACGACTGCGGTACACCCACAGGCACCACAGCACCACTACACGAGCACTGCAGTGCCACCACACCCAGCACCACCTGCACCACAGCTACTGGTGCACTACGAGCTACCACAGTGCACCACGAGCACCACACAAGCACCACAGTGCACCACCACACCAGCACCACACGGTGCACCACAGCACCACTACACGAGCACCACACAAGCACCACAGCACTGCTGCGAGTGCCCACTGCACAGGCACTGCACAGCACCACACACCCAGCACCACACAGGCACCACTGCACCACTACGCAGCACCAGCAGTGCTACTACACAAGGTGCTACAGCACCCACACTGCAGTACCACACAAGCACTACAGCACCACCACACGAGCACCACAGCACTGCTACACCCAGCACCACACAGAGTCACTGCACGGTGCTACCACACGAGTACTACACAAGCACTACAGCACTACCACACAAACACACAAGGTGCTATAGTACACTACACCCAGCACTACACAAGCACTACAGTGCTACTACACCCAGTACTGCAATGTACTACAGTACACTACCACACGAGTACCACAGCAGTGCTACCACACCCAGCACCACAGCACTACCACACCCAGTACCACACAGGCACTACTCAGTGCTGCACCACAGCTGCACCGGTGCTGCACCACTACACGAGTGCTACCACAGTACCTGCACCATGACACCCAGCACCACAGGTGCTACACAAGCACCACTGCACCACCACACGAGCCACAGGCACTGCACAGCACCAGTACCACACAGCACCACACAAGCACCACAGTGCTACTGCACGAGCACTACAGGTGCTACAGCACCGCAGTACCACACCAGCACACAGCACCACAGCACCACACAAGTACCAGCAGCCTTCACTGCACCACAGCACCACACGAGCACCACAGCACCACTGCTACCCAGGTGCACCACAGCTACTACACGAGTGCCACCACACGGTACCACACAAGCACCACAGGTGCTACTACCACACCAGAAACAAATGCAGTGCTACTGCACGGTGCTGCACAGACTGCAGTGCTACTCACAGTGCACCACAGCTACCACACGAGCACCACGGTATACTGCACGGGTGCTGCACCACAGGCACCACAGCACCACCACACGAGTACCGGTGCACTGCAATTACACGAGTACTACACCAGAGTACTGCAGGTGCTTACCACAGCACCACGGTACTGCACACAAGTACCACACAAGCACCACAGCACCACCACTACGAGCTACCACACGAGCACCACAGCAGTGCTACCACACCCAGCACCACACAAGCTACCACAGCACTACTACACCCAGCACCACACAGGTACTACACAGCACTGCACCACCTGAGCACCACACAGGCACTGCAGTACTAGCACACCCAGCACCACAGCACCACTACACAAGCACCACAGCACCACCACACTGCCAGCACCACACAAGCACCACAGCACTACTACACGAGCACCACAGCACTGCTACCACACCCAGCACCACACAAGTGCTACAGCACTACTACACAAATACCACACAAGTACTATGCACAACGAGCACCACAGGAGTACCACCACAGCACCACCACAGTGCTACACAATACCACAGCACTGCTACACCAGCACCACAGCACCACTACACGAGCTACTGCACCACAGCACCACTGCACACCCAGCACCACAGCACTACTACACTGCGGTACCACACAAGCACCACAGTACCATGACACCCAGCACCACAACTGCACAGAGTACCACAGCACCAATTACTGCTACCACACAGGCACCACAGCGGGTGCTACTCACACGAGTGCACACAGTGCTACACAGGTGCTACTACACTGAGTGCCACAGCACTGCTGCACGAGTGCATCACACCGTACCACATGGCTCCACGGTGCACAGCAGTGCTGCACACTGCAGTGCACCACCACACGAGTACCACACCCAGCACGTGCTGTCTGCACCACACGAGCACCGGGTGCTACAGCACCACTGCACAGGTGCACCACACTGCAGTGCTGCACCACAAGCTGCACACACGGGTGCACAGCTACCTGCACGCACTGCACAGTGCTACCACCACACCCATGCTGCACAAGCACCACAGCAGTGCTACTGCACGAGTGCCACACAGCTGCACAGCACCACCACGAGGTACACCACAGTACTACCACACAAGTGCTACCACAGTACTGCTACTCACACGGTGCACCACACGTGCCACCACAGCACCACCACACCCAGCACCACAGCACCACCACACCCAGTGCACCACGAGCACCACAGCACCACGGTACTGCACAGTGCTGCCACCACAGCACTGCAGAGCACCACAGCACCACTACACCCAGCACTACACATACCAGCGGTACCACTACTGCAGTACCACACAGGCACCACAGCACCACTGCACGAGCACCACACAAGCACCACAGAGTACTCACACCCAGCAGTACTGCAGTGCTACACGAGCACCACACAAGCACCACAGCACCACGGTGCACACGAGCTGCACACAAGCACCACAGCACCACTGCTACACGAGCACCACACAAGTACCACAGCACTACCACACGAGCACCACACAGGCACCACAGCACCACCACACGAGCACCACAGCACCTACCACGAGCACCACACAAGCACCACAGACTGCTACACGAGCACCACACAGGTACTACAGCACCACTCACACGAGTGCTACAGCACTACTGCACACGCAGCACCACACAAGCACCACAGCACCACTACACCCAGCACCACACACCACACTGCAGTGCTACTGCACCACCAAATGCTGCACACAAGCACCACTGCACCACACAAGCACCACTAGGTGCCACCACAGTACCACCACGGTGCTGCACAAGTGCACCAGCACATAGGTGCTACTGCACGGGTGCTGCACAAGCACCACAGCTACCACACGGTACTGCACCAAGCACCAGTGCTGCTACGCACCACACTGCACCACAGCACCACCACATGCCACGGTGCTACCACACACTACACAAGCACCACACAGGTACCACACAGCACCACTGCAGCACTGCACATTGCCACTGCGTGCTGACTGCTGCACAGCACCACCACATTGCACGGTACTGCTACCACAAGAATTGCTACACAGGTGCTGCAGTGCCACCACGGTACTGCACCACACAAGCACCACAGCACCACCACTGCTGCACCACTGGTACCACTGCACACTGCAGGTGCACCACACAAGCACTACAGCACCACCACAGGTCCCACACAAGCACCACAGTGCTACACTACACTGCACCACAGCACCACTCACACGTTCACCACAGCACTGCGGTACCACATGAGCACCACACAGCACCACAGCACTACTGCACACGAGTGCACCACACAAGCACCACAGCACCACCACGAGTACCCTGCACAGGTACACCACATTGCAGTGCTGCACACAAGCACCACACAATGCACCACAGCACCACTACACGAGCACCACAGCACCACCACACGAGCACCACACAAGCACCACAGCACTTACTGCACGCAGCACCACAGCACTACCACACGAGCACCGCACAAGCACCAAGCACCACTACAGCTGCACGGGTGCCACACAAGCACTACCAAGCACTGCTGCTACACAAGACTGCACACAGCACCACTGCAGTGCTGCTGCACGGGTGCACCACTGCAGCACCACACAAGCACCAGCACCAGGTGCTGCACTGCACGGGGTCCTGCACCAGGTGCACCACAGCTGCTGCGGTGCTGCACCACTGCACAAAACTACCACGCACCATAGCACCACTCACACGAGCACCACACAAGCACCACAGCACCACCACACCCAGGTGCTACCACACAGCCACCACAGCACTACCACACCAGCACCACAGCACCACCACTACCCAGCACCACTACTGCACACCCAGCACGGTGCTGCACGGCACCAGCACCACGGTGCTGCACCCAGCACCACAGCACCACCACACGAGCATGCACGCACCACAGCACTACGACTGCACCACACCCAGCACCACACAAGCACCACAGCACCACCACACGCAGCACTACACAGGCACCACAGCACCACCACACCCGGGTACTGCACACAAGCACCACAGTACCAGCACCACAGTACCACACGGTGCTGCCACGAGTGCACCACACAAGCACCACAGCACTACTGCTGCGAGCACCACACAGAGCACCACAGCACCACTACACCGAGTACCACAGTGCTACTCACACGGTGCACCACACAGGGTGCTGCAGTGCTGCACCACGAGCACCAGCACCACCACTACCACAGTGCACTACTACACGGGTACCACACAATGCACCACAGTACTGCACCCAGCACCACAGCACCACTGCAGACTCCAGCACAAGCACCACAGCACTACCACGCTGCTGCACCACAGCACCACTGCACAGCTACAGCACCACCACACGAGCACACACAGGGTGCACTACAGCACTGCTACCAGTACACGAGCACTGCAGTGCACCACACGAGCACCACACAAGCACCAGTGCTGCACCACAGCACCAGTGCTGCTGCACAGAGTACCACACTGCAAGCTGCAGTGCTACACCCAGCACCACGGTGCTGCACCACCACTACCCAGCACCACACAAGCACCACAGCACCACCACACCCAGCACCACACAGGCACCACAGCACCACTGCACACTGAGGTACTGCACAGGGTGGCACACGGTGCTGGTGCACACCCAGTACCACAGCACTACACCACAGCACCACGGTGCTGCCACACGAGCACCTACACAGGGTACCACAGCACCACCACACGAGCACCACAGCACCACTACACGAGCTGCACCAAGCACCACAGCACCACCTACAAACACCACACAAGCACCATAGCACCACCACACGAGCACCACACTACCACAGCTACCACACCCAGCACTACACAAGCACCACAGCACTGCACACGGTACCTGCAGCACCACTCACACGAGCACCACACAGGCACCACAGCACTGCACACGAGTACCACAGCACCACTACACGGTACCACACAAGGTGCTCAGCACCATGACACGAGCACCACACCCAGCACCACACAAGCACCACAGCACCACCACACCCAGCACCACAGGCACTGCAGTGCTACCACACGAGTACACACAAGCCACCACAGCACCACACTACACCCAGCACCACAGCACCACTACACCCAGCACCACTACAAGCACCACAGCACTACCCACCCAGCACCACACGCTACCACAGCACTACCACACCCAGCACCACAGAGCACCATGGCACCACTACCACACCCAGCACCACACCCAGCACCACAGCACCTGCTGCACAGAGTGCTGCATGCTACCACAGCACTACACCCAGCACCACAGCACCACTGCACCCAGGCACCACACAAGTACCACAGCACCACCACACCCAGCACCACACGACCACAGCTGCTGCACCACACGAGCACCACACAGCACCACAGGTGCACCACACCACAGCACCACAGCACCACCACCACCACAGCACCACCACTACGAGCACCACACAAGCACCACAGCTACCACAACGAGCACCAAGCACCACTACACGAGCACCACACGAGCACCACAGCACCACCCGCAGGGTACTATGCAAGCCACCACAGCACTGCTGCACACCCAGCACTGCACAGGCACCACAGTACCACTACCACCGAGGTACTACACAAGCACTACTGGTGCTACTGCAACGGGTGCACCACACAGGCACCACAGCACCACCACGAGCACTACACAAGCACCACAGTGCTACTGCACCCAGCACCACAGCACCACCACACCCAGCACCACACAAGCACCACAGCACCACCACGAGCACTACACAAGCACGTGCACAGCAGTGCTACCACACGAGCACCACAGAGTACACCACAGCACCATTGCTGCACTGCAGCACACACGCAGCAATTGCTGGCACTACACACGAGCACCACAGCACCACTGCACGAGCACCACACAAGCACCACAGCACTGCACCACACGAGCACCACACAGGCACCACAGTACCACTCACACCCAGCACTGCTGCAGTGCTACCACACGAGCACCTGCACAAGCACCACAGCACCACACGAGCACCACAAGCACCACAGCACCACTGCACACAACACCACAGGTGCACCACAGCAGTGCTGCTGCAAGCACTACACAAGCACCACAGCACCACTAACGAGCACTGCACAAGCTGCAGTGCCACACACACTGCACAGGTGCTGCAGGTGCACCACACAAGCACTGCCACACAAGCACCACAGTGCTACCACACGGTGCACCAGCTGCACGCACGAGCACCACACCTGCACCCACAGCACCGGTGCTGCACCACGAGTGCACCACACAAGCACCACAGCACCACCACAAGCACCACACAAGCACCACAGCACCACACGATGCTGCAGTGCTACCACCACAGCACCACACCGCACCACAGCACCACCACACAAGCACTACAGGGTACTGCACCACAGCACCACCACGGTGCACCACGGTGCTACTACACGAGTACCACACAAGCACCACAGCACCACTACACGAGTACCACAGCACCACTGCACCGAGCTACACACAGCACCACAGCACTGCACCACACTGAGTCCCACACAAGCACCACAGTGCACTACCACACGAGCACCACAGCACTACACAGGCTACCACAGCACTACCACATGGTGCACTACACAAGCACTACAGCACCACTACACCCAGCACCACACAAGCACCACAGCACCACCACACCCAGCACCACAAGCACCAGCAGTGCTACTACACAGAGCACCACACAAGCACCACAGCACCACCACCCAGCACCACTGCACCACTACACGAGCACCACACTGCACAGCACCACTACACGCGGTGCTACCACAGCACTACCACACACCAGCACCGCAATCAACTGCACCACAGCACCACTGCACACGAGTACCACACAAGCACCACAGCACCACTACACAAGTACTACCACAAGCACTACAGTACCACTACACGAGCACCACAGCACCACCACACGAGCACCACACAAGCACCACAGCACCTACACGAGGTCCCACACAAGCACTACAGCACCACCACACGAGCACCACAGCACCACCACACAGCACCACACAAGCTGCTGCACAGCACTGCACCCAGCACCACAGCACCACACATTACTGCACCAAGTACTGCAGTGCTACTACACGAGCACTACAGCACCACCACGAGCACCCACAAGCACCACAGCACCACTGCACGAGGTCCCACACAAGCACCACAGCACCACTACATGAGTGCACCACAGCTACTGCACAAATACTACACAAGCAAGTGCAGCAGTGCTATACAAGCACTACAGTACCACTACACGAGTGCTACCACAGAGCACCACAGCACCACCACACGAGTACCACACAAGCACTACAGCACCACTGCACGAGTACACTGTGCAGCACCACACCGCTACACCAGTACACCACAGCACCACACAAGCACCAGGTACTACCACCACTCAGCACTACACAAGCACCACAGCTACTACCACACCCAGCACCACAGCACTGGCCACACAAGCACCACACAAGCACTACTGCACCACACACAAGCACCACGGTACTGCACTGCACGAGCACCACAAGCACCACAGCACCACCACACAAGCACCAGGTACTGCAGCACCACTACACGGAGCACCACAGCACTACATCAAGCACCACAGCACCACCAGTACCCAGCACCACACAGCACCACAGCAGCACCACACAAGCACGCAGGTGCTACTACACAGAGTACCACCACACAAGCACTACAGGTGCACTACCACACAAGCACCACAGTACCTACTACACAAGTACTGCACCACTGCACACCCAGCACCACACAGCACCACAGTAGCTACACAAGCACTACAAGTACCACCACAGAAGCTACCACAAGCACACAGCACCACTACACAGAGTGCTACAGCACTGCACAAGTACTACACAAGCACTGCAGTACAGCTACCACCAAGCACCAGCACTACACGAGTACTACACACAAGTACTACAGTACTACTACACGAGTACTACACAAGTACTACAGTACTACTACACGAGTACTACAGTACTACTACACGAGTACTACACAAGTACTACAGTACTACTACACGAGTACTACAGTACTACTACACGAGTACTACACAAGTACTACAGTACTACTACACGAGTACTACACAAGTACTACAGTACTACTACACGAGTACTACACAAGTACTACAGTACTACTACACGAGTACTACAGTACTACTACACAAGTACTACACAAGTACTACAGTACTACTACACGAGTACTACACAAGTACTACAGTAGTACTACACAAGTACTACACAAGTACTACTACACAAGTACTACACAAGTACTACAGTACTACTACACAAGTACTACAGTACTACTACACAAGTACTACACAAGTACTACAGTACTACTACACAAGTACTACACAAGTACTACAGTACTACTACACAAGTACTACACGGCCGTCATCATCTACTTCAGGGTACGACAAACTGGACTTCACGCCGTAACACGCCGTAACACGCCGTAACACGCCGTAACACGCCGTAACACGCCGTAACACGCCGTAACACACCGCTCACAACAAGCCCCCGTAACGTCATGAAAATGCAGGAAAAATGAAGCTCACAGCATCAGCTCCACTCCTGCAGCTCACGGCAGAAACACCGTTGCTCATTCATTTACACATTTACCTGTTAACACTGTTACACTGTTTACTGTGAGGCTCCTCTTCAGATTTGCCCCAAACTAACAAAACAAGCCTCTTACCTTCTCCAGGGGCCTGATGCAGAATGTGTCCTTCCCCTCTGTCCTGTTGGTTCTGTCTCTGTCCCGGTCCAGTCCGGTCCACAGGACCAGGTCCTGGAGCCGAGTGCACGAGCTGTTCTAAAACTCCTCTTAATCCCACTTCCCACTTCAGTCTGAAAGTTTCACCAGTCCATATTAGCACCAGGGCACCGGGTGGACTTAAGCCCTCTGCACTCCGCTTTTACGCCCAGATGCCCCGCCGGCGGCAGCGAGCGACTTCCCCAGCTCCGGCAGCTCCGGCCCCTGTGGCAGCGGATGCCGTGGTCTGTCAGTGTGTCTCTCCTCCTGCTCTCCTGTTTCGGTTTAGGCGAAAATAGCAGCGGCCACAGCAAAGCTCTGTATTTCTCCTTTCATTAGCCTGTAGCATTAGCATTAGCCTGTAGCATTAGCATTAGCCTGTAGCAGTAGCAGTAGCCTTGTAGCATTAGCATTACCCTGTTGGGCTGAGGCGGGACAGAGCAGCTGAATCCTCATAGGTCAGAACTGTGACAATGTTTCTAAAGACCAATCACTGTATTTGAGTCGTCTCCACCCTGCGCCCACCCTGTTCTGCTGTTCCTCTGTTCTACTGTTCTACTGTTCTAATGTTCTACTGTTCTACTGCTCTACTGTTCTAATGTTCTACTGTTCTACTGTTCTACTGTTCTACTGTTCTGCTGTTCCTCTGTTCTAATGTTCTGCTGTTCTACTGTTCTACTGTTCTACTGTTCTAATGTTCTACTGTTCTACTGCTCTACTGTTCTAATGTTCTACTGTTCTACTGTTCTACTGTTCTGCTGTTCCTCTGTTCTAATGTTCTGCTGTTCCTCTGTTCTACTGTTCTACTGTTCTGCTGTTCTACTGTTCTACTGTTCTGCTGTTCCTCTGTTCTACTGTTCTACTGCTCTGCTGTTCCTCTGTTCTAATGTTCTGCTGCTCTGCTGTTCCTCTGTTCTACTGTTCTACTGTTCTAATGTTCTACTGTTCTGCTGTTCCTCTGTTCTAATGTTCTGCTGTTCCTCTGTTCTAATGTTCTAATGTTCTACTGCTCTGCTGTTCCTCTAATAATAAATAATAATAATACATTTTATTTATAATGCACTTTACATTTGACAACAAATCTCAAAGTGCTACAGTGCAAAAACTTTAAAAACAGAAGACAATTAAAAATCAATATAAAAGCAATAAAACAATAGCAGGTATTAGCTGTAGGCCAGGGTAAAAAAGGTCTTTAGTCCTTTTTTAAAAACATCCACCGTCTGTGGAGCCCTGAGGTGGTCTGGGAGGGCGTTCCACAGACGGGGAGCAGCCACTGAGAAGGCCCTGTCGCCCATGGTCTTGAGCCGTGTCCTGGGCAGGACCAGACGGTGCTGTTGGCCTGACCGGGTCTGAGTGGAGGTGTGTGGTGTGACCGGGTCTTAGTGGAGGTGTGAGGTGTGACCGGGTCTTAGTGGAGGTGTGAGGTGTGAGCAGGTCTTAGTGGAGGTGTGAGGTGTGACCGGGTCTTAGTGGAGGTGTGTGGTGTGACCGGGTCTTAGTGGAGGTGTGTGGTGTGACCGGGTCTTAGTGGAGGTGTGAGGTGTGACGGGTCTTAGTGGAGGTGTGTGGTGTGAGCAGGTCTTAGTGGAGGTGTGAGGTGTGACCGGGTCTTAGTGGAGGTGTGAGGTGTGACCGGGTCTTAGTGGAGGTGTGTGGTGTGACCGGGTCTTAGTGGAGGTGTGTGGTGTGACCGGGTCTTAGTGGAGGTGTGTGGTGTGACCGGGTCTTAGTGGAGGTGTGTGGTGTGACCGGGTCTTAGTGGAGGTGTGACCGGGTCTTAGTGGAGGTGTGTGGCGTGACCGGGTCTTAGTGGAGGTGTGTGGTGTGACCGGGTCTTAGTGGAGGTGTGAGGTGTGAGCAGGTCTTAGTGGAGGTGTGAGGTGTGAGCAGGTCTTAGTGGAGGTGTGTGGTGTGAGCGGGTCTTAGTGGAGGTGTGTGGTGTGACCGGGTCTTAGTGGAGGTGTGTGGTGTGACCGGGTCTTAGTGGAGGTGTGAGGTGTGAGCAGGTCTTAGTGGAGGTGTGAGGTGTGAGCAGGTCTTAGTGGAGGTGTGTGGTGTGAGCGGGTCTTAGTGGAGGTGTGTGGTGTGACCGGGTCTTAGTGGAGGTGTGTGGTGTGAGCAGGTCTTAGTGGAGGTGTGAGGTGTGAGCGGGTCTTAGTGGAGGTGTGTGGTGTGACCGGGTCTTAGTGGAGGTGTGTGGTGTGAGCAGGTCTTAGTGGAGGTGTGAGGTGTGAGCGGGTCTTAGTGGAGGTGTGTGGTGTGACCGGGTCTTAGTGGAGGTGTGTGGTGTGACCGGGTCTTAGTGGAGGTGTGTGGTGTGACCGGGTCTTAGTGGAGGTGTGTGGTGTGACCGGGTCTTAGTGGAGGTGTGAGGTGTGACCGGGTCTTAGTGGAGGTGTGTGGTGTGACCGGGTCTTAGTGGAGGTGTGAGGTGTGAGCAGGTCTTAGTGGAGGTGTGAGGTGTGAGCAGGTCTTAGTGGAGGTGTGTGGTGTGAGCGGGTCTTAGTGGAGGTGTGTGGTGTGACCGGGTCTTAGTGGAGGTGTGTGGTGTGACCGGGTCTTAGTGGAGGTGTGAGGTGTGAGCGGGTCTTAGTGGAGGTGTGAGGTGTGACCGGGTCTTAGTGGAGGTGTGAGGTGTGAGCGGGTCTTAGTGGAGGTGTGAGGTGTGACCGGGTCTTAGTGGAGGTGTGTGGTGTGACCGGGTCTTAGTGGAGGTGTGAGGTGTGACCGGGTCTTAGTGGAGGTGTGTGGTGTGACCGGGTCTTAGTGGAGGTGTGAGGTGTGACCGGGTCTTAGTGGAGGTGTGTGGTGTGAGCAGGTCTTAGTGGAGGTGTGAGGTGTGAGCAGGTCTTAGTGGAGGTGTGTGGTGTGACCGGGTCTTAGTGGAGGTGTGTGGTGTGACCGGGTCTTAGTGGAGGTGTGAGGTGTGACCGGGTCTTAGTGGAGGTGTGTGGTGTGAGCAGGTCTTAGTGGAGGTGTGAGGTGTGAGCAGGTCTTAGTGGAGGTGTGTGGTGTGACCGGGTCTTAGTGGAGGTGTGTGGTGTGACCGGGTCTTAGTGGAGGTGTGTGGTGTGACCGGGTCTTAGTGGAGGTGTGTGGTGTGACCGGGTCTTAGTGGAGGTGTGTGGTGTGACCGGGTCTTAGTGGAGGTGTGTGGTGTGACCGGGTCTTAGTGGAGGTGTGTGGTGTGACCGGGTCTTAGTGGAGGTGTGAGGTGTGAGCGGGTCTTAGTGGAGGTGTGTGGTGTGACCGGGTCTTAGTGGAGGTGTGTGGTGTGAGCAGGTCTTAGTGGAGGTGTGTGGTGTGACCGGGTCTTAGTGGAGGTGTGACCGGGTCTTAGTGGAGGTGTGTGGTGTGAGCGGGTCTTAGTGGAGGTGTGTGGTGTGAGCGGGTCTTAGTGGAGGTGTGACCGGGTCTTAGTGGAGGTGTGTGGTGTGAGCAGGTCTTAGTGGAGGTGTGAGGTGTGACCGGGTCTTAGTGGAGGTGTGTGGTGTGACGGGTCTTAGTGGAGGTGTGTGGATGGGGAGCCAGTGCAGGGAGTGAAGAATAGGGGTGATGTGCTCGTGTTCACCCTCATCAGGACCCTGGCGGCGCTGTTTTGGACATACTGGAGCTTTTGGATGCTCCTCCAGGGATCCTGATGAGGAGTGCGTTACAGTCGTCCAGCCTGGAGGAGACAAAGGCCTGGATGAGCTTCTCTGCAGGAGGGAGGGAGAGAGAAGAGCGAAGTTTGGAGATGTTACGGAGGTGAAAGAAGGCAGATTTGCAGATGGAGGTGACATGATTGTCAAAGGAGAGGTGGGGGTCAAATTTGACCCCCAGGTTTGTTACAGAGGGAGAGAGGGGAATGGTGTGACCGAAAAATGAAACAGAAGTGATTGGAGAGGAGCGGAGTTGATGAAAGGTACCAGTTTGGATGGCTTCTGTTTTGGAGCCATTTAGCTGCAGGAAATTTTGACTCAACCACACCTCTATCTCCTCCAGGCAGGAGATAGAGGCTCTGCTGTTCCTCTGTTCTACTGTTCTACTGTTCTGCTGCTCTGCTGTTCCTCTGTTCTAATGTTCTACTGTTCTGCTGCTCTGCTGTTCCTCTGTTCTAATGTTCTACTGTTCTGCTGCTCTGCTGTTCCTCTGTTCTAATGTTCTACTGTTCTACTGTTCTAATGTTCTAATGTTCCTCTGTTCCTCGTCTCAGATCTGAGTCGTGTTTGTTTCCTTCATGTTTGTCTCTTTATTATTCGTCTGTTTCATCTGCAAAGCTCCAAACGCTCTGCTCCACCCTGTGATGTCATCAGGTGAACAGCTCCTTTTCCCTTTAGTTCAGTCGAGACTGAAATGATCCAGGTGATTCTGGTGAAGGTGGAGTTTAAAAACACAGTGGATCCATCCATATTGTTTTGGCTCCACCTTTTCCTGTTGTTTTCAGAAGAACTCGTGCTAAATGTTTGTGAAACATGTGAAAGACACAAACACGACTCCAGGTGTTTGTGACGAGGGAACGACATTCGAACAGCAGAACACCGGATCCTGCAGATCACTTTGGGGAGCTGGTTCTCTGTACTTCGCTTGTGGAGTATTTGAAGTATTTTCTCTGTACTTTTGTATTTCAGCCGGAGTATAAAGTCGCGGACCCCATCTGCACGTTCCTGTTCTCCGCCTTCGTCCTCTGCACCACCATCACCATCCTCAGGGATGTCTTTAGGATCCTCATGGAAGGTACTGACCATGGTTCTCTTTCCTTCTGATCGTGTCGCCCTTAACAGTTCTGACCAATCAGAGCGAGAGCTGCCGGAGCTCATCTGGTGCTTTAAAATTGTAAAAATTCAAAATATTTTCATGTTGTAAAAATACAGAAGAATCCTTTGAGAAGCAGTGGACGTCAGAACACAGGCAGCTTCACATAAATGTGTGTTCTATGAGTCTAATCCCTCATGTCCTCAGGTTCTTCTAATGTTCCTCAGGTTCTCCCAATCTTCCTCAGGTTCTTCTCATGTTCTTCTGATGTTCCTCAGGTTCTTCTGATGTTCCTCAGGTTCTTCTGATGTTCCTCAGGTTCTTCTGATGTTCCTCAGGTTCTTCTGATGTTCTTCTGATGTTCCTCAGGTTCTTCTCATCTTCCTCAGGTTCTTCTCATGTTCTTCTGATGTTCCTCAGGTTCTTCTCATCTTCCTCAGGTTCTTCTCATGTTCTTCTGATGTTCCTCAGGTTCTTCTAATGTTCCTCAGGTTCTCCCAATCTTCCTCAGGTTCTTCTCATGTTCTTCTGATGTTCCTCAGGTTCTTCTCATCTTCCTCAGGTTCTTCTCATCTTCCTCAGGTTCTTCTCATGTTCTTCTGATGTTCCTCAGGTTCTTCTCATCTTCCTCAGGTTCTTCTCATGTTCTTCTGATGTTCCTCAGGTTCTTCTCATCTCCCTCAGGTTCTTCTCATGTTCTTCTGATGTTCCTCAGGTTCTTCTCATGTTCCGCAGGTTCTTCTCATGTTCTTCTGATGTTCCTCAGGTTCTTCTCATGTTCCTCACATTCTTCTGGTCGTTGTTCTTCAGGTTGTCCAAAGGAGATCCAGTTTAAGTCGGTGAAGGAGGTTCTTCTGTCTGTGTCGTCGGTGAAGTCTGTGCACTGTCTGCACCTGTGGGCCTTGAGCGTGGGCCACAGCCTCGTGTCTGTGCACCTCGCCATCGGTAAGTCTTGGTTCAGTCCTGGTTTAGACCTGGTTCAGTCCTGGTTTAGACCCGATTTAGACCTGGTTCAGACCTGGTTTACATCTGGTTCTCATTCTGACCTGGTCTTTCTCTCCTCAGATGAAGGGGCAGATCCTCAGTCCGTCCTCGACGAGGCCACAGATTTGCTCCACCACAAGTTCGGCTTCAGCAGCTCCACCGTCCAAGTGGAGACCTACAGCCCAGAGATGGACCAGTGCCAGGACTGTCAAGACCCGCAGGACTGAACCAGCACTGAACCAGGACCAGGACTGAACCAGGACTGAACCAGGACCAGGACTGAACCAGGACTGAACCAGGACCAGGACTGAACCAGGACCAGGACTGAACCAGGACTGAACCAGGACCAGGACTGAACCAGGACTGAACCAGGACCAGGACTGAACCAGGACTGAACCAGGACCAGGACTGAACCAGCACTGAACCAGGACCAGGACTGAACCAGCACTGAACCAGGACCAGGACTGAACCAGCACTGAACCAGGACCAGGACTGAACCAGGACCAGGACTGAACCAGGACTGAACCAGGACCAGGACTGAACCAGGACTGAACCAGGACCAGGACTGAACCAGGACCAGGACTGAACCAGGACTGAACCAGGACCAGGACTGTCAAGACCCGCAGGACTGAACCAGCACTGAACCAGGACCAGGACTGAACCAGGACTGAACCAGGACCAGCACTGAACCAGGACTGAACCAGGACCAGGACTGAACCAGCACTGAACCAGGACCAGGACTGAACCAGGACTGAACCAGGACCAGGACTGAACCAGCACTGAACCAGGACCAGGACTGAACCAGGACTGAACCAGGACCAGGACTGAACCAGGACTGAACCAGGACTGAACTCATACTTTGGACCAATAATTGGTGCATAAACGATTCTTTTAAACCAAAATCAATTAGACCAAACATGAGCCACACGTCCACTGCCCCGAGTCTCCACCAAAACCCCCCAAACTGCCCCGAGTCTCCACCAAAACCCCCCAAACTGCCCCGAGTCTCCACCAAAACCCCCCAAACTGCCCCGAGTCTCCACCAAAACCCCCCAAACTGCCCCGAGTCTCCACCAAAACCCCCCAAACTGCCCCGAGTCTCCACCAAAACCCCCCAAACTGCCCCGAGTCTCCACCAAAACCCCCAAACTGCCCCGAGTCTCCACCAAAAACCCCCAAACTGCCCCGAGTCTCCACCAAAACCCCCCAAACTGCCCCGAGTCTCCACCAAAAACCCCCAAACTGCCCCGAGTCTCCACCAAAAACCCCCAAACTGCCCCGAGTCTCCACCAAAAACCCCCAAACTGCCCCGAGTCTCCACCAAAACCCCCAAACTGCCCCGAGTCTCCACCAAAAACCCCCAAACTGCCCCGAGTCTCCACCAAAAACCCCCAAACAGCCCCGAGTCTCCACCAAAACCCCCCAAACTGCCCCGAGTCTCCACCAAAACCCCCAAACTGCCCCGAGTCTCCACCAAAACCCCCAAACTGCCCCGAGTCTCCACCAAAACCCCCAAACTGCCCCGAGTCTCCACCAAAACCCCCAAACTGCCCCGAGTCTCCACCAAAACCCCCCAAACTGCCCCGAGTCTCCACCAAAACCCCCAAACTGCCCCGAGTCTCCACCAAAACCCCAAACTGCCCCGAGTCTCCACCAAAACCCCCCAAACTGCCCCGAGTCTCCACCAAAACCCCCCAAACTGCCCCGAGTCTCCACCAAAACCCCCAAACTGCCCCGAGTCTCCACCAAAAACCCCCAAACTGCCCCGAGTCTCCACCAAAACCCCCCAAACTGCCCCGAGTCTCCACCAAAAACCCCCAAACTGCCCTGAGTCTCCACCAAAAACCCCCAAACTGCCCCGAGTCTCCACCAAAAACTTACACTGTACATCATCATATAGAAAATTAGACCAGATGCCCTTCCTGACAGATACAGCAGCTCTGAGGTCTTCACATACACTGCCAGGCCAAAAAAAAGTGCTCACCTGGATGTGTCTAATCTCAGGTGTGGGTCTAATCTCAGGTGTGGGTCTAATCCCACACCTGAGATTAGACACACACCTGAGATTAGACCCACACCTGAGATTAGACACACACCTGAGATTAGACACACACCTGAGATTAGACACACCTGAGATTAGACACACCTGAGATTAGACACACACCTGAGATTAGACCCACACCTGAGATTAGACACACCTGAGATTAGACACACCTGAGATTAGACACACCTGAGATTAGACACACACCTGAGATTAGACACACCTGAGATTAGACACACCTGAGATTAGACACACCTGAGACTAGACACACACCTGAGATTAGACACACCTGAGATTAGACACACCTGAGATTAGACACACACCTGAGATTAGACCCACACCTGAGATTAGACACACACCTGAGATTAGACCCACCTGAGATTAGACCCACACCTGAGATTAGACACACCTGAGATTAGACACACACCTGAGATTAGACACACCTGAGATTCGACCCACACCTGAGATTAGACCCACACCTGAGATTAGACACACACCTGAGATTAGACACACCTGAGATTAGACACACCTGAGATTAGACACACCTGAGACTAGACACACACCTGAGATTAGACACACCTGAGATTAGACACACCTGAGATTAGACACACACCTGAGATTAGACCCACACCTGAGATTAGACACACCTGAGATTAGACACACCTGAGATTAGACCCACACCTGAGATTAGACACACCTGAGATTAGACACACCTGAGATTAGACACACACCTGAGATTAGACACACACCTGAGATTAGACACACCTGAGATTAGACACACACCTGAGATTAGACACACCTGAGATTAGACACACCTGAGATTAGACACACACCTGAGATTAGACCCACACCTGAGATTAGACACACCTGAGATTAGACACACCTGAGATTAGACACACACCTGAGATTAGACACACCTGAGACTAGACACACACCTGAGATTAGACACACCTGAGATTAGACACACACCTGAGATTAGACCCACACCTGAGATTAGACACACACCTGAGATTAGACACACCTGAGATTAGACACACACCTGAGATTAGACACACCTGAGACTAGACACACACCTGAGATTAGACACACCTGAGATTAGACACACCTGAGATTAGACACACACCTGAGATTAGACCCACACCTGAGATTAGACACACACCTGAGATTAGACCCACCTGAGATTAGACCCACACCTGAGATTAGACACACCTGAGATTAGACACACACCTGAGATTAGACACACCTGAGATTAGACCCACACCTGAGATTAGACACACACCTGAGATTAGACACACCTGAGATTAGACACACCTGAGATTAGACACACCTGAGACTAGACACACACCTGAGATTAGACACACCTGAGATTAGACACACCTGAGATTAGACACACACCTGAGATTAGACCCACACCTGAGATTAGACACACCTGAGATTAGACACACACCTGAGATTAGACCCACCTGAGATTAGACCCACACCTGAGATTAGACACACCTGAGATTAGACACACACCTGAGATTAGACACACACCTGAGATTAGACACACCTGAGATTAGACCCACACCTGAGATTAGACACACCTGAGATTAGACACACACCTGAGATTAGACCCACCTGAGATTAGACACACCTGAGATTAGACACACACCTGAGATTAGACCCACACCTGAGATTAGACACACCTGAGATTAGACACACACCTGAGATTAGACACACCTGAGATTAGACACACCTGAGATTCGACCCACACCTGAGATTAGACACACACCTGAGATTAGACACACCTGAGATTAGACACACACCTGAGATTAGACCCACACCTGAGATTAGACACACACCTGAGATTAGACCCACACCTGAGATTAGACCCACACCTGAGATTAGACACACACCTGAGATTAGACACACACCTGAGATTAGACACACACCTGAGATTAGACACACACCTGAGATTAGACACACCTGAGATTAGACCCACACCTGAGATTAGACACACCTGAGATTAGACCCACACCTGAGATTAGACACACCTGAGATTAGACCCACACCTGAGATTAGACACACCTGAGATTAGACACACCTGAGATTAGACACACCTGAGATTAGACCCACACCTGAGATTAGACCCACACCTGAGATTAGACACACCTGAGATTAGACCCACACCTGAGATTAGACCCACACCTGAGATTAGACCCACACCTGAGATTAGACACACCTGAGATTAGACCCACACCTTAGATTAGACACACACCTGAGATTAGACCCACACCTGAGATTAGACACACCTGAGATTAGACCCACACCTGAGATTAGACACACACCTGAGATTAGACCCACACCTGAGATTAGACCCACACCTGAGATTAGACACACCTGAGATTAGACCCACACCTGAGATTAGACACACCTGAGATTAGACCCACACCTGAGATTAGACACACACCTGTGTGACTAGTCAAATCCAGGTGGCCGTGTATGTTCTGCAGAGACTCAGAGTAAATCCATCATTTGGACGAGATGGAGAGAGAGAAAAGAGGAAAGTGACAGAGCACGAGTGGGTGGAGAGAGAGAAGTCGTTGATAAATGAACCTCTCCTGAGACGAGGGTCCGTGTTTGTGTCTCTGCTTCATTCGTCTCACACAGAGACTTCCCCGCCGTAAATCTGCGCTCTGCTTAGAGCGAGGGATGAGTGCACTTTTACACGTTTACACCGATCGCTCCGGCTCCTCTCACACACGAGCTGAGATCCCAACTGAATATCGATGTCCAAGTGTCCGATATGTATCGATATGTAGTTATTACGCGTCACGATACGGTGGGAAAGTTCACGATGTTACGATTTTCTCCAGAAGAACTGACTCTAAAACGCTTCAGTCATTTCATGCAACATTTATTGTCATTAGGGATGGAACGAAATCCAAATCTCTGGACCAGATTTACACCACACCTTTCTTTCTTCCGGTCTTTCTTTCTCCTGCTCTTTTTCGATCTTTCTTTCGTTCATTCTTCCTTTCTTTTTCGGTCTTTTGTTTGTTCTTTTTTGGTATGTCGTTCGTTCTTTTTCAGTCTGTTGTTCGTTCTTTCGTTCTTTTTCAGTCTTTTGCTCTATTGCTCTTTTTTGGTCTTTCATTCCTCTCTTTTTCGTTCTTTCCATTGTTCGATCTTTTTTGGTCTTTCATTCGTTCTTTTGCTCTTTTTCTTTCCTTCGTTAGTTTGTTCTTTTTCAGTCTTTCTTCTCTTCTTTTTCGGTCTCTTGTTCGTTCGTTCGTTCTTTCTTATTTTCACTCGCTCTTTTGTTCTTTCCTTCGTTCGTTCTTATTCCGTCTCCATCTCTCTGTTCCAGATTTATCCCAATAGAAAACTGAATCTGCCACTTTTTCCTCTAAAAATGCTTCAGACTGAATCCACAGAATGAAGATGTAAAAGTGTTAGAACAGTTATTTCTTCATGTCGTCTGCACTGAACCGAAGCAAAGGATCATGGTCTATGTAGTTCCCTCTGGTTTCTGCATCAGAACTGTTCATTTGAGCAAAGACACTGGGGATTCGATATCACCAGATTTACCTTATTGTTACATCCCTAATCTAAACACTTAAATCTGTCAGAAAATGATTTAAAGTAGTGAACTGATCTGTTCCTGCAGCGAGATCATTTTACTGTCCAAGTTCTCTGAAAATAAACGACCTCTAGACGAGATTGAAGCGTCTCAGAACGAGTCAGGAGAATAAATGTGAAAACAAGAGGAAGAACTCGCTGCTGTGACGTTGTCGTGTCCAATTCGCCTGTGGGACACTTTCAAGTCCTGGAGATCACAAACAAGTCAAATTTAATTGAAAATGTGAACGATCTCGCAAAAAAGTCTGACTTTAGCATTAAGCTGTGCAGTCTGAACGTAGCCATAGTTTTCCATCGGTGAAGTGGCGGCGTGTGGGGAAAAAGACGTAAAACAAATCCCTCCATCCTAAACGCGGGGACAGTTTAGGCTCAAGGAAGGACTCTTTCTGAACCTTTCACCTTCATTTCACTAAATAGAAGTTTTTATTTGTAGGAGTCTAAGTTTTCATGATGGTTTTGATGTCACAGGCCTGTGCCAAACCACAACAGAACATTACACATTTCACCAAAAATCCAAAAAGAGAAAAGAGTCGGTCAGATTTTCATTAAATTCTTAAAAGTAACGACATAAACTGAAGCCAAACGCACTTTAGCACCTCTCAAATCACAGACAGGAAACGGACTCATGGTTCTGGCTGAACGGGCATCTGATTCAACCTGACATTATTAAAAGATCCAGTGGACACGCCCCTCACCCGATGATGTCACAAAGTGTTCCAAATGCATGAGTGTTCGCTGTTGTACAGAAACTGCCAAGAGTCATCAGAGAAAAAATATATTTTCATAATGTCACTTCAGTGATTTAAAGAAGAATGGAGCCGTTTCGTTTTGTCGTTTTGTCGTTTTGTCGTTTTGTCGTTTTTGTCGTTTTGGTCGATGTGGAGAATGCCGTGTCCGTCTCCATATGAAAACATGTGGTTTATGTGTCCGTTTAAAGCCGCACTGCGTAACTTTTCCTGTGCACGATCCACCGCCGGCTCCTCTCTGCAATGTTCCGCAGTGTGGCATTAAAGGTGCAGCACTCTAACTTTAAAAGTGTAAGGTAACATCAACTAGAATGCTGAAGTGCACTTCCTGAGTCTTTAACGATCCATCTCCGTAGAAACAAGCAGTTACAGGTCAGATCTGTGGAGAATGGATTTAATGCTGGACTGTGGAACATCTCCATGGAGATGAGCAGGCGCAAACCCTGGGTCAGAAATGTTACATAGTGAAGCTTTAATGTGAATCATTTTTGTAAACATGAAGTTTAAAGTCTGTGTCTGTGTCTGTCGTATTTTTATGTGAAGTTTTGTAAAGTCGAATAAACAAAGAACTGAAACAGCCCTGACCTCTGACCCCGTGACCTCTGACCCCGTGACCTCTGACCCCGTGACCTCTGACCCCGTGATCGCTGACCCGTGACCTCTGACCCCGTGACCTCTGACCCCGTGACCTCTGACCCCGTGACCGCTGACCCCGTGACCTCTGACCCCGTGACCGCTGACCCCGTGACCTCTGACCCCGTGACCGCTGACCCCGTGACCTCTGACCCCGTGACCGCTGACCCCGTGACCTCTGACCCCGTGACCTCTGACCCCGTGACCTCCGACCCCGTGACCTCCGACCCCGTGACGCCGACCCCGTGACCGCCGACCCCGTGACCGCCGACCCCGTGACCGCTGACCCCGTGACCTCTGACCCCGTGACCTCTGACCCCGTGATCGCTGACCCCGTGACCGCTGACCCCGTGACCGCTGACCCCGTGACCTCTGACCCCGTGATCGCTGACCCCGTGACCTCTGACCCCGTGACCTCTGACCCCGTGACCTCTGACCCCGTGACCGCTGACCCCGTGACCTCTGACCCCGTGACCTCTGACCCCGTGACCCCGTGACCGCTGACCCCGTGACCGCTGACCCCGTGACCTCTGACCCCGTGACCTCTGACCCCGTGACCTCTGACCCCGTGACCGCTGACCCCGTAACCGCTGACCCCGTGACCTCTGACCCCGTGACCGCTGACCCCGTGACCGCTGACCCCGTGACCGCTGACCCCGTGACCTCTGACCCCGTGATCGCTGACCCCGTGACCTCTGACCCCGTGACCGCTGACCCCGTGACCGCTGACCCCGTGACCTCTGACCCCGTGATCGCTGACCCCGTGACCGCTGACCCCGTGACCTCTGACCCCGTGACCGCTGACCCCGTGACCGCTGACCCCGTGACCGCTGACCACGTGACCTCTGACCCCGTGACCGCTGACCCCGTGACCTCTGACCCCGTGACCTATGACAACAGACATGTTAAATACAAAATATTTATTAAACGTTTCAGCTGAACTGATTTGCAGAATCGAAATAAAAAAATCTACAACTTTATTTACAAAAACAATAAAAAATCTGCACAATAAACAAACTCCTGAAAGACGCAGTTTTGTGTTTTTGTGTTTTTATGGAGGATTGTCGTGTGGGAGCCTGGGGGCGGAGCCTCGTACAGGCTCGTTCTGTGGCGGCGGAGCCTCATACAGAGGGGGCGGAGCCTCGTACAGACTCGTACAGAGGGGGCGGAGCCTCGTACAGAGGGGGCGGAGCCTCGTACAGGCTCGTACTGCTCACCGTAAGGAGGGTCAAGATCACTAGATGACTGAGACATGATTAAAACCTCTGACGGTGATAAGACGGTATAAAGAGAAAAATTATTTAGCACAAAACCCCGTCTTTAATTTAGAATAAAAACGTTCAAGTTTCAGAAAAAGGCAAAAACAAAACAATAATTTTAAAAAGAGAAACTTTCAGACGAGGAAATTACAGTAAAAATGAGTTCAAGTATCGACCGAGTCCAAGAACCAAAAACAAACCAAACTAAAACAGACAGGAGCAGACAGGAGCAGACAGGAGGAGACAGGAGGAGACAGGAGCAGGCAGGAGCAGACAGGAGGAGGGAGGAGCAGACAGGAGGAGACAGGAGGAGACAGGAGGAGACAGGAGGAGACAGGAGGAGGGAGGAGGAGGGAGGAGCAGACAGGAGGAGGGAGGAGCAGACAGGAGCAGACAGGAGGAGACAGGAGCAGACAGGAGGAGGGAGGAGGAGGGAGGAGCAGACAGGAGGAGGGAGGAGCAGACAGGAGGAGACAGGAGGAGACAGGAGCAGACAGGAGCAGGCAGGAGCAGGCAGGAGGAGACAGGAGCAGACAGGAGGAGACAGGAGGAGACAGGAGGAGACAGGAGCAGGCAGGAGCAGACAGGAGGAGACAGGAGGAGGGAGGAGCAGACAGGAGGAGACAGGAGCAGACAGGTGCAGACAGGAGCAGACAGGAGGAGGGAGGAGCAGACAGGAGCAGGCAGGAGCAGACAGGAGGAGACAGGAGGAGGGAGGAGCAGACAGGAGGAGACAGGAGCAGACAGGTGCAGACAGGAGCAGACAGGAGCAGGCAGGAGCAGACAGGAGCAGACAGGAGCAGACAGGAGGAGGGAGGAGCAGACAGGAGGAGACAGGAGCAGACAGGAGGAGGGAGGAGCAGACAGGTGCAGACAGGAGCAGACAGGAGGAGGGAGAAGCAGACAGGAGGAGACAGGAGGAGGGAGGAGCAGACAGGAGGAGACAGGAGCAGACAGGTGCAGACAGGAGCAGGCAGGAGCAGGCAGAAGCAGGCAGGAGCAGGCAGGAGGAGACAGGAGGAGACAGGAGGAGACAGGAGCAGACAGGTGCAGACAGGAGCAGACAGGAGCAGGCAGGAGCAGACAGGAGCAGGCAGGAGCAGACAGGAGCAGACAGGAGGAGACAGGAGCAGACAGGAGGAGACAGGAGGAGACAGGAGCAGACAGGAGCAGACAGGAGCAGACAGGAGCAGACAGGAGGAGACAGGAGGAGACAGGAGGAGACAGGAGCAGACAGGAGCAGGCAGGAGCAGACAGGAGCAGACAGGAGGAGACAGGAGCAGACAGGAGGAGACAGGAGGAGACAGGAGGAGACAGGAGCAGACAGGTGCAGACAGGAGCAGACATGAGCAGGCAGGAGCAGGCAGGAGCAGGCAGGAGCAGACAGGAGCAGACAGGAGGAGACAGGAGCAGACAGGAGGAGACAGGAGGAGACAGGAGGAGACAGGAGGAGACAGGAGCAGGCAGGAGCAGACAGGAGCAGACAGGAGCAGACAGGAGGAGACAGGAGCAGACAGGAGCAGACAGGAGCAGACAGGAGGAGACAGGAGGAGGCAGGAGCAGACAGGAGCAGACAGGAGCAGACAGGAGGAGGCAGGAGCAGACAGGAGCAGACAGGAGCAGACAGGAGCAGACAGGAGCAGACAGGAGCAGACAGGAGCAGACAGGAGCAGACAGGAGGAGGTTCCAGAGTGAAAACATTATTTTAAGCCAAAATTATTATTATTTTTTTTAAAGTTTGCAATAAAAACAATTTAAAAAAACATTAATGAGAAGAGAATTGGTCATTATTTTCAAGTTACTCAGTCCTGGTTTAGTCCCGTTTCAGTCTGGCTGCTCCGGGGCTATAGGGGTGGAGCCTGGTCGCTGTGCCCAGACTCGGAGCTCGTTTGTGGGGCAGACTCGGAGCTCGTTTGTGGGGCAGACTCGGAGCTCGTTTGTGGGGCAGACTCGGAGCTCGTTTGTGGGGCAGACTCGGAGCTCGTTTGTGGGGCAGACTCGGAGCTCGTTTGTGGGGCAGACTCGGGGCTCGTTTGTGGGGCAGACTCGGAGCTCGTTTGTGGGGCAGACTCGGAGCTCGTTTGTGGGGCAGACTCGGAGCTCGTTTGTGGGGCAGACTCGGAGCTCGTTTGTGGGGCAGACTCGGAGCTCGTTTGTGGGGCAGACTCGGGGTTGGTCGGGGTCTTGGATCTGGGTTTGAAGTTTGCACACTGCAGACAGAAGAGCCGGACGAGGCCGCTCTGCCCCCCGGACGCCACCCACGTCCGCGACGAGAAGTTTGGGCTGAAACGAACCTGGAGACAAACAGAACAAGTTCATTTGAAATGGTTTGGTCCAAAGTTCTTCCTCTTTTACCTTCGGGGTTCAGATCATCCTGATTATTCACCATTAGTTAAGAAGCACTTTTCACAACTCTGAGACCACAACAACTAGCATGCCAACACTCTCTTCCTGACTAGTAGCCCATAAAATGCTCCACTGATACTTTGCAGTGATGTCGCGCTGGGGGTGTTCTGCCTGTACGTCTATGGTGGAATGCTCAGCTGTTGCCATGGAGACACAATCTAAACATCAGCAAAAAAACACCAAACTGTGAGATTGTCTGAAAACTCAAGAAAAACCCCAAAGTTCACGGTCTTGTTTAGGAGAATAAAAAGCTCCAGTTAAAGAGTCTAAGGGCTTCAGACAGAGCAGTGCTTACAGTTAGCGTCACACCCCCAGAGACTGTTGATGACATCAGCTGCAAAGAATCAAGATCCAGACAGAACACAGTGGATCACTTTGACCTCAGCAGCATCAGAAATTTGCCCCATCACCAAATCAACCAACAACAAACATTCTTCATGAAGAATTTATCCACAACAATCAAGGGAAGAAAGACTCCACAGAGCCGAGGAAAAGAACTCCAGACTCCACAGAGCCGAGGAAAAGAACTCCAGACTCCACAGAGCCGAGGAAAAGAACTCCAGACTCCACAGAGCCGAGGAAAAGAACTCCAGACTCCACAGAGCCGAGGAAAAGAACTCCAGACTCCACAGAGCCGAGGAAAAGAACTCCAGACTCCACAGAGCCGAGGAAAAGAACTCCAGACTCCACAGAGCCGAGGAAAAGAACTCCAGACTCCACAGAGCCGAGGAAAAGAACTCCAGACTCCACAGAGCCGAGGAAAAGAACTCCAGACTCCACAGAGCCGAGGAAAAGAACTCCAGACTCCACAGAGCCGAGGAAAGAACTCCAGACTCCACAGAGCCGAGGAAAAGAACTCCAGACTCCACAGAGCCGAGGAAAAGAACTCCAGACTCCACAGAGCCGAGGAAAAGAACTCCAGACTCCACAGAGCCGAGGAAAAGAACTCCAGACTCCACAGAGCCGAGGAAAAGAACTCCAGACTCCACAGAGCCGAGGAAAAGAACTCCAGACTCCACAGAGCCACAGCTGCAGCAGTGAGTTGTACTTCCTGATAGAAGCTCAGCAGCGCGTTCACAGGGACAGTCTGGAGTTCTAATAGTTCCCTCGGGTCTGTGGAGTGGCTCAGACTGTTTTTAGTGGCAGGACGACTGTGGCCATTGACCTGCACTAGCCCAGCACCAGCACCTCTGCAAATACAAGGACTGGAGGAAGATTTAAACAAGTGTCTCCACACGTCTCCAACACTCTGGACATGAGGAACTGTGAACTAAACTCACAACTGACACTTTAAGTTTTCGTCTTTCTTCCCTCGATCGTTGTGGATAAATTCTTCATGAAGAATGTTTCTCCTTTGTCGACCTTGTTGGTTGAAGATTCGGTGATTGGGCAGATTTATGAAGGTGCTGGAGACATTTACACATTTACACACACCTTTACACACACATTTACACACACCTTTACACATTTACACACACCTTTACACATTCACACGCACCTTTACACATTTACACACACATTTACACATTTACACACACATTTACACACATCTTTACACATTCACACGCACCTTTACACATTTACACACACATTTACACATTCACACACACCTTTACACATTTACACACACATTTACACACACCTTTACACATTTACACACACCTTTACACATTTACACACACCTTTACACATTTACACACACATTTACACACACCTTTACACATTTACACACACCTTTACACATTTACACACACATTTACACACACCTTTACACATTTACACACACCTTTACACATTTACACACACATTTACACACACCTTTACACATTTACACACACCTTTACACATTTACACACACATTTACACACACCTTTACACATTTACACACACCTTTACACATTTACACACACATTTACACACACCTTTACACATTTACACACACATTTACACACACCTTTACACATTTACACACACCTTTACACATTTACACACACCTTTACACATTTACACACACCTTTACACATTTACACACACCTTTACACATTTACACATTTACACACACCTTTACACATTTACACACACCTTTACACATTTACACACACCTTTACACATTTACACACACCTTTACACATTTACACACACCTTTACACATTTACACACACATTTACACACACCTTTACACATTTACACACACCTTTACACATTTACACACACCTTTACACATTTACACACACATTTACACATTTACACACACCTTTACATATTTACACATTTACACACACCTTTACACATTTACACATACCTTTACACATTTACACACACCTTTACACATTTACACATTTACACACACCTTTACACATTTACACACACATTTACACACACCTTTACACATTTACACACACCTTTACACATTTACACAACATTTACACACACCTTTACACATTTACACACACCTTTACACACACATTTACACATTTACACACACCTTTACACATTTACACACACCTTTACACATTTACGCACACATTTACACATTTACACACACCTTTACACATTTACACATTTACACACACCTTTACACATTTACACACACATTTACACATTTACACACACCTTTACACATTTACACACACATTTACACACACCTTTACACATTTACACACACCTTTACACATTTACACACACATTTACACACACCTTTACACATTTACACACACCTTTACACATTTACACACACCTTTACACATTTACACACACCTTTACACACACCTTTACACATTTACACACACATTTACACACACCTTTACACATTTACACACACCTTTACACATTTACACACACATTTACACACACCTTTACACATTTACACACACCTTTACACATTTACACACACATTTACACACACCTTTACACATTTACACACACCTTTACACACACCTTTACACATTTACACACACCTTTACACATTTACACATTTACGCACACATTTACACATTTACACACACCTTTACACATTTACACACACCTTTACACATTTACACACACATTTACACATTTACACACACCTTTACACATTTACACACACATTTACACACACATTTACACACACCTTTACACATTTACACACACATTTACACATTTACACACACCTTTACACATTTACACACACATTTACACACACCTTTACACATTTACACACACATTTACACATTTACACACACCTTTACACATTTACACACACATTTACACACCTTTACACATTTACACACACCTTTACACATTTACACACACATTTACACACACCTTTACACATTTACACACACCTTTACACATTTACACACACATTTACACATTTACACACACATTTACACATTTACACACACCTTTACACCTTTACACATTTACACACACCTTTACACATTTACACACACCTTTACACATTTACACACACCTTTACACATTTACACATACCTTTACACATTTACACATTTACACACACCTTTACACATTTACACACACATTTACACACACCTTTACACATTTACACACACCTTTACACATTTACACACACATTTACACACACCTTTACACATTTACACACACCTTTACACACACCTTTACACATTTACACACACCTTTACACATTTACACACACATTTACACACACCTTTACAAACGCATTTACACACACCTTTACACATTTACACACACATTTACACACACATTTACACACACATTTACACATTTACACACACATTTACACACACCTTTACACACACCTTTACACATTTACACATTTACGCACACATTTACACATTTACGCACACATTTACGCACACATTTACACACACATTTACACATTTACACACACCTTTACACATTTACACACACATTTACACACACCTTTACACATTTACACACACATTTACACATTTACACACACCTTTACACATTTACGCACACATTTACACATTTACGCACACATTTACACATTTACAC